>CM076576.1:343130947-343523309 GCA_034641835.2 Pinus albicaulis
CGCCCTTAACAAATAATAAACAAGGGTCCCATAAACAAGACCACAGAGATTGCGTTATGGGGAATACAAAGTACAGGATTTTACTGAAACCCATCCTTGCATGCTTATGCAAAAGACTCAGAAAACTTACCACAGTTGACTTCATATTATCAATGATAATGATGAATTCATACCGAAACAGGAACAAAGAAGCGTTATGGGCTGGTAATAAACTAGGGTCCCGGTAATAAGGCAACTCAGATTGCTTTATATGGATTACCCAAGACAGAGTTTCGCTCCAACCTCTCCTTGCATGCTTATACAGTAAACAAAGGATACTTTCTGTGATTAACTCCATAATCACTATGAAACTGACAATTACATACGAAGACAGGACCAAAGAAACTTTTTGGATAGGTATTGCACTAGGATCTTTGAAACAAGGCCTTACTGGTTGCTTAATGGGGATTACTGGATACAGAATTTTACAAAGACCCTTAATTTCATGATTAAGTAGACGTCTAAGGAAACTTACTGTATCAGGCTCCATAATAGCAATGAGAATGCTGCTTACATACCGTGACAGGAACGCTTGAAAATTCGACTGAATGCTGTTGTTTCTCCTCCGCTTCCGTCTCCAAACAAGTGCATGCAAAAGCCCATGCATGAATGAATGGATGAGCGGAGGAATGACTCTTACCTTCGCGGTGGTTTGCCGTCTGTGAGCTATCCAAACAGCCTGGCCACCTTTCCCCATGATAGAATGATGTGATTTTTCCAGTCCTTCCATCATTAAAACTCTTAATGACTGGGAGTTGGATCGTGTGCCCAGTTGCCATGGCGCGCATTTCCTAATGTCGGTTGAGCACCTCGATCGGGGGGTTGGAGATCCTTGTTGATAATCAGTTGAAGAGAGTGTAGTTCTACATTCCAGATTGGGTCCACAGGGCGACCTTCTATTGGACGTTCAACATTTTGACATCCCCAATTGGCCAAGTAGTCTGTTGCTGTGTTGCCTTTTCGACAAACATGAGTAGGGATGAGATACTCTATTCGTTTCACCAGATGACTTATTTCTTCTACAAGGCCTGCTGTTCTCCAACTTTGTGAGATTTTCTCCCAAGGAGTGCCTTTTTGAAGTTTTTTCAGCATCTCTATGACCATTGCTGAATCTCCCTCCACTATAATTCTCTGATATGCTTCTCTTATTGCGATCTGGAGGCCTTGTTTGACTGCCATTAATTCTGCTTCATTATTAGTAGCATGGCCCAAGTCAAAAGCATAGAATCTGCATACTGTCCCTTGATAATTTCGGAAGAGTCCACCTGCCCCAGCCTGCCCTGGGTTCCCTTTTGAGGCCCCATCATAATTAAGCTTTAGAAAGCCTTTTTGTGGGGGTGTCCATTGTTCTTGACTTGATTGATTGGGTGGTCTGAATTTCCATAAGCCCTGGTTCAGAATTTGTAGTTTGAGATTGATTTTTTCTAGAATCTGGGATTCAATCCCCACAGTTTTCCAATCTTCATCTGACCAACTTTCTGTTAGAATAGTTTCTCGGATGTTGCCTATTGAATGTTGCCAAATATTATTCATTGGTTGCTCTTTGTCTTGGAAGATTCTCTGATTTCTCTCTTTCCAAATGTTCCAGATTAGGAATACATATGAAAGGGTCCATGCTCTATTTATAACCTGACAATGAAATCCTCCTTTTCTCCAATTGACTATTGTTTCCTTTATGCCATCATTGTTCTTATCTGTCTGTCGGAAAAGTTGAGCTAGGTTCTCCCAAAGCGTTTGTACCTTTGTGCATAGGATAAGAAGGTGTTCTGTCGTCTCTTCTTTAATGGTACAGAAAGGGCATCGAGAAGGTCCTATCATACCTCTTTTTCTGAGGTTCTCCCATGTTAAAATTCTGCTATGACTTACTAGCCATAAGAAATATGTCACCTTTGGCCAGTGTCGCATAACCCATATTTTTTTCCATATTGGTTGAGCATTATCCTGCGCTTGCTGAGTTTGAATATGGTAACCTTCCTTGATGGTAAACAGTCCTCTAGGTTGATGGCCCCAGCGCAGAATGTCTGGGCCTGAGATATTGCGAAGCTTTCGTGTGCTGAGTTCTTTAGCAAAATTATTCCATTGCTGTGTTGGTGGGGCTTGAGGCCAGCTATTTTTGTCTTTCCATTGTCGCCATATTCCATTTAGATTGTTTGACCAATACTGCTGTACTAGCCGGTTGTTAGGAGTATTCGTATATAGGAAGATTTCCCCCAGTTCCAACTGTGTAAACAGTTTGTCACGCTGTTGCCATGAATCTTCCCAGAACAGAGCTGTTTTACCATCTCTTATTTCCCAAAAACTGTGTATACAGATTAAGTGTTTGTTCAGGGCTGTTAGATTCCATATTGTGGAGCCTTTTGGTGTCCTGTCGATTTTCAGACGTCCAGCTATTGTTGTTGGCATTTCATATTTCACTTGCCAAATTTTCTTCCAGAGGTCTTGCCCTCCCATAAGCGAGCGCCACCAGATTTTTGCACCCAACACATTGTTGAGAATAAAGGGGTCGCGAAGTCCCAGTCCACCTGCTGCCTTTGATCTTTGTAATTTGTCCCAAGAGAGAAGCGCCCACTTTCTATTGGCTTGGGCTCCTTGCCACAAGAATTTTTTAAATATGTCTATTAATTGAGTACAAATTCCTTTCGGGCATGCCCTCCCCGACAGCTGGTAGATTGGTAATGCTTGCAGCACCGATTTTAGTAATATGAGGCGTCCTGGTGCATTCAGATTTCTAAAGGCCCAGTTTTGAATTCTTTTCTCTATTCTTACTATTATTTCTTTCCAATCTATGAGACGCGTAGGTCCTAGATTTAAGAGCATACCAAGGTATTTGAGGGGAAAAGATCCCCTTTGAAATCCTAAGGTTCTGGCTAGGTGATTCTGCAACTCAATTGTACAATTAAAGAAATATAGATTGGACTTATCTTTGTTGATTTCGGTGCCCGAGGCTTCCATAAAAACTTCCAGAACTTTGAGAATAGTTTTGCATTCTTTAAGTGAGGCCTTGCAAAATAGGAGGGTATCATCAACAAATTGTTGATGAGTTAGCGGGAGCTGAGGTCCCCACAATTGCAATCCCTGTAGTTGTCCTTCTGCTACTTTAGCTTTAATTAATCTTCCTAATCCTTCTGCTACAATGATGAAGAGAAAAGGAGACAGGGGGTCTCCTTGTCTTAGGCCTCTCGAACTGTTAAACGACGTTGATGGACTACCATTCAAGGGTATTGAGAAATGCGGAGATGAGATGAATGAGTGTAACCATTGCAACCATCTTTCTTCGAACCCAAAAGCACGCATCACTTCTCTGAGGTATTGCCAGCTGATGCAGTCGTATGCTTTTGATAAATCCAATTTTATTAGCAATCCTTTCTTTTTGTCCTTCTTGAGAGTATGTATAGCTTCCTGTGCCACTACTATTCCATCCAAGATTTGCCTCCCTTGCACAAAGCCTGTTTGTTCCGGGGCTATTAGCACTGGCATCAAGGGCTTGAGTCGGTTAACCATAATTCTTGAGAGGATTTTATAAATAACATTGCAGAGTGCAATCGGTCGAAAGCCAACTGGAGTATCTACATTTTTTTGCTTAGGGATAAGTGTCAGAAAGGTTGCGTTCAAAGCTGGGGATACCTTTTTATTTCTCCGGGATTCCTCCACAATTTCTAAGATATCCTGACCCATAAATGGCCATGCTGCTTTGAAAAATTCACTAGTGAACCCATCCGACCCCGGGGCTTTATTCTGTGGTAACTGCATTACCGCTTCTTCAACCTCTTGTAGTGTAACAGCTCTTAGCAGCGCACGGTTTTGTTCTCGAGTGATCAATTGAGGGATGTGCGCTGTGATCTTCTGAATAGCTTCCTGGTGATTTGGGGTTGGTTCAGTTAGAAGATCTTGGAAATGCTGAACCAGTTCTCGTTCCATATCTTCGTGTTTGATTAGTCGTTCTCCATTCTCTGTTTTTAAAGAGAAGATTCGGTTCTGTTGGCGTCTCTGGATCATTGCTCGATGGAAGAATTTTGTGTTACGATCTCCCTCTTTGAGCCAATTGACACGAGATTTCTGTTTCCACAGTATCTCCTCTTGTTTCCTTTTTTCTTCTTGCTGACTCAGGGTATGACCTTCCTCCAAGGCCAGTTCCTCTGTTCTACCCTAAAGAATGATTTGTTGCTGAATCTGCTTCATTTTTTCATTTAAACGGATTTGGTCTTGGTGTATATTGCCAAATTCCTGCTGATTCCACCTTTTAATTTCCACTTTTAGCTGCTTTAGGCGTAATTGGAAGGAGTGCATCTTATTATGACCTCTAACCGGATTTGCATTCCACCAATTTTTAACTTTCTCCATGAATCTTGGGTCCCTTAGCCAAAAAAGTTCAAACCTAAAAGGTCGATTTTGGCGGCTTGCTTTCACCTCGATCTCCAGTCTGATCGGCCAGTGGTCTGAGCCCAGTGCTGGGAGAATCGCAGCTTCATAATATATATCCCGGCTCACTAAAGCTTGAGTTGCTAAGAAACGATCCAACCTGGAGGCGATTTGATGTCTTTCTCCTCTGCGATTATTCCAGGTATATTTGCCATTAATTGTTGGAATATCTACTAGACGGAGATCTTGAAGGAATTCTTGAAAAAGAGTCATTTCCGGTTCCTCTCTTCGTATCCCTCCTTTTTTTTCCAGAATATTTAGAATAATATTGAAGTCTCCGCCTATCAACCAATATTTTTCATTATGTATTGTACTCAAGTTACGGATGTTCTGTAGAAATGTTGCATGCTCTCCTGGTATCGGGGGTCCATATACTGCCGATATAAGAATCCTATCCTCTGCTCCAATCTATTTGAAAGTTGCTGTTAAAATGTGGGGCAAGCCTATCCATCCCTCTGCTATGATTTCTGCTCCATTCCAGAGAACAACTATTCCTCCTGACATCCCCCTTGCGTCAATTTCCATGACCTCATATTGCATTTTGAAATATT
This sequence comes from Pinus albicaulis, assembly GCA_034641835.2. NCBI lineage: Eukaryota > Viridiplantae > Streptophyta > Pinopsida > Pinales > Pinaceae > Pinus > Pinus albicaulis. The sequence continues at coordinate 343,135,957 of CM076576.1, forward strand.
TCAGTATTGATTCGAGCTTCTGCCCTGTGACCTTAGTTTCTTGAAGCATCATTACTTGAGGTTTCTCAGTTTGTAATTTTTCTTTCAGATATCTCTGCTTACCTTTGCTGTTCAATCCCCTTATGTTCCAGGAGAGCACTTTCATTAGAGGTTTTTGGGTAGTTGTTGGAATACCGTTGTTAACGGTATTATCTTGCCTGTATTAATCAGCATTTCTCCTACTAACTGTATTGATTCTTGCAGGGTTGGTCGTCCTCTCTTTTTGGCCGGTTTATTTGGAGGAAGTTTCTTTTTGCCTGCTGCTTCTTCTCGGTCTTTGGCTTCTTTCTTGGCTTGATTTTTCAAGTAGTTCTCAAAGGTTTCTTTATACAAGTTCTTCTGATCTTGCGGGATGAAACGGTCATCCAGATTTCGCCATTCGAACAAAAGACGTTTCAGCAATTTTTCCTCTGTGCTCAAATCTTCTTTGGGTTGTTCAATCTCCATTGGGGTTTGTTCTTGTTGCGCATTGTCTTCAGTTGCTTCTAATTCTGGCCTTGCTTTCCTTTTTGAGTTTTGATTTTTCTGTATTATCTCCGCATTTCCTTCTACTGGGATTTCCACTACTATCTCTGCCCCCGACTGTTCCCCTTCCTCTTGCAGCACCTCATACCTATTGGCTGTTTTTGTCGATCCAGGAAGATTTTGTTTTATATTTGACCCAGAGCTTTGGTTCACTGTTCTTTGTTGTCTTTTTTTTGTGGGGATTGTTACAAAACCTTCTTCATCCTGCCGAGGTGGTGTATCTGGGCCATTTCCCTGGAGTTTTTGTTGTTCAGGAGCGTTTAAAGGGCAGGATTTATACAAATGTCCATACTCATGGCAGCGTCGACATCTAAAGGGTATATGTTCATAGTCGATTAACTGGGGCCAGATTTTTCCTTCATATTCTAGTTCTATCAGCTCTGGTAAAGGTTCAGAGATGTTCATGTACACACAAATTCTTGCAAAGGAGGTGTAGCGCCCCCGGGCAGTGGTGTCTGTAATTTTAACAAATGTGCCTAAAGCGTTTCCTATTCCTTCCAAAATTTTGGGGTCCCAGAAATCCATTGGGAGCCCAAAGAGCCGAACCCATACTGGAGCAGCCAGAAATTGCTCTTTTTCAGGGTTATAACATTCCTCCCATTGTCTGAGGAAGAGCCCTGCATTGCTATAAAAATAGGGTCCTCCCTCAAAAATGCATTCTTTATCTTGTAAATTTGAAAAAATAACTGTAAAAAAACCGTTGGCTCCTAGTTTCAGATCAATGTGACCTTTAGGTTGCCATTTTGACTGAATCCATTTCAATAAATCTTTTTCTGAAGGCCATATACCTATAAACTTACAGATTAATGCATGGTTCTTCATATATCCTCGATATTCGTCCAGCTTTGTTGCTGGTATGACAAATCTTGGTTTCTTTACTGCCCTTGGCAGGCATTGTCCTTTCATCTTGGCTTGCCATTCTGCACCCAGGACAGGAGCGGCCTTTTGTTGTGATGAAGCTGGATGGGATGGCCTTTGCGTTTGATCTCCGCTTGTTATGTTACGGTAGGAGGGTGGCTGCCCTCCTCCCGAGGTCTCAGCCATGGATCGACCCGTCAGCTGCTGCGATTTGTTTCAAAACTGTGATGCTCTTCTGTATCTGCGATCTTGAACCCTCGATCACCTCATTCAAACCCTCGATCGGCTCGAAACAAATTTCATCAAAATTTTTAGGATAATTGATTCAAAATTTCATGACTTGAGCAGTTTATTGAGACACATATTGTGATATAATTATATCATACTCTATTGTGCATATACATGTTGTGATTTTTATTAATTAACAAATTACTATTTTTACTAATTTTTAATTACAATTAAATTCAATAAAATATTATATCAAATAATTTATTATTTACTTCAAAATTAAAACACAAAACTCATAACATATATAAGCAACAAATTAAAATGAATCCGACTTTACACGTAAAAGTCTCTTTATATATATATATATATGTCAATAAAGAACTTGGTAGAGGATAGGAGATCGTTGTTTCCCAAATTTTTGTACTATAAAAATCAATTCCAAAACTGTTTTCACTAAGTAGTTTTTAATAAGGAGATGAACCATGAGACTTCACCATGCTTAGAGGGAAAGATAGGTGTTAATGTCAACCTTTAATATTATAAAATTAATTTTTTGGATTAACTGTTATTTAAACAATTGTTAAAATTTTGGAAATATGTTTTACAATTTAGAAAAACGTTCTTTCACAAATAAAATTATATATTAGAAAAATTAATTAAATTTCCTCAATTGTACATATATCTCCTATCATTTTCCCACTTAATAAATTAATATTTTATCAATTTTCAATTACAATTAAATCCAATAATAACACTATATGATTTACATCAAAATCACAACACAAAACCTTTGATAATATTACATTTTTCATACATATATAAGCAGAATTTACGTCCAAAAATCTCTCAGAAAAAATATACATTCAAAGTATGTCAATAAGGGGAAAGTGTCATACAAAATATATATTCAATACATATCAAAAAGGGAACTCACATAGGATAGGAAATCTTCGTTTCCCCAAGTTTCCGTGCTATAAGAGCACATTCGAAACTTATCTTCACTTCCGGTGATAAATATCGATAGAGGGTCCAGAACTTTTTGGATGTTGTGCTCAGGCTCTTTCACTACTTTTATTTTATTTTCATTATAATTGTTTAAATTATTTAGTAATATCGAGTCACCGTAAATTCTTATTGTTTCAAGTGTTTTTAACTGTAAATAACTTTCTGATAATATTTGGATAGGACATCTCATTATAGTCAAAACTTGGAGTAAAGGCATTGCCTCCACTTCTACCTCTGGTAACTCTTCCAATTCCGGTAAAAAAGCAAGAGAGAATATTTCCAATGAAGGAAATGCCCCTCTGCAACCAAATTCTTTCGGAAGCTGCCTCAGCATGGGACAAGCATAAATCGCCAATTTCCTTAAACTCCTGAGCGTCTGCAAATGTGGAAGTTCTTCCAATTTATTGCACCCACACAATTGAAGATACCTCAGATTTTGAAGATCACAAAAATTGCTCCCCATTTTAACCAACTGAGAGCACTGTGACAGTGACAGTCTTCTCAACTTTGACATCTTACTCAAGTCACCTGGTAAGTTTTCCATCTCTGTGAGTCCCAAAGATAAAGTCTCCATTTCGATCATACTCCCTAATGTTCCCTCACTGATAATTTTCCCATTATTTTGCAGATGCAATGTTTTTAGCTGCTTTAGACTCGCTAAATTATCAATGCAAGCAACTCTTTTCCGTCCATATCCAACTGGTTTTGTCCACAAGCTGTCACAGCTTTTCATCAGCAAGGATTGCAAAGAGGTCATCTTTGAGATGCTGCAAGGTACATAATGCAAATCTTTACATAACGAAAGGTCAAGAAACTTGAGGGATGTCAACTTATGAAGACCATAGGGTAATTCTGTTATGCCGGTCCCATTAAGATTGAGAATCTCTAGGTTTACAAGATTTGTAAGAGATACAGGGAGGGTTTTTATGGGCGTGTCCATTAAATCCATGCATACTAGCTGTTTCAAACAACCCACACTATCTGGCAATGACTTCAGTGACGTCCCTCTCAAATTCAAGACCTTTAGAGAGACCATACTTCCCATGACCCTTTTTGGAATAATAGTGAAATCTCTGTTGAACATCATTACCAATGAACGGACTTGTGGAGCTCTGAAAGACTCGGGAAGCGATGAGAATTCGTCCCTGCTCAAAAATATCCGGCTGCGTTCAGAGATCTCATATTCATTCAATGCTGTCAAATCTCTCCCCCCACGACAGTAGAAACTTTCTTCTTCCTCGGCAACTCTGGTTGCCAGATCCTGCAGCACGTCGTGGACCTTGACGAGTACTACTTGCCCTTCAAAATTCCTCATGATCGGTTCTATTAAACAACGATCTGCTAAAATGTTGAGATAATTTTTTCCCATTTCGAATGGGTCGTAGCTGAGCAGATGCTTATCCTGCAATACCTTCCTTGCTAGCAGTCCTTCCCCTACCCAGGAATGAATCACTGACACCCCAAGAAGAACTTGGCCTTTTAAGCAGCAAGAGGCCATGTATAGAAAGCATAATTGCATATTAACGTCCTCGTCGCCAAGGGCGTCATAACTTAACCGCAAGCAATCATAGACGCTGTCGGTATTTGGCAGACTGTTTAGAGCCCATTCCCACTGCCCTGGAAGAGTACTGCCGCCCATTGCCCTCCCTACCACTTTGATAGCAATGGGAAGCCCTCCACACTTACGGCACACACGCTTGGCTACATCTTCATCAATATTTCCAGGCAAAATCCCATTATTATAGGGAAAAGCGTGAAAAGAAAACAAGTTCCAACTATGCTCCTCAATCAAGTCTTTCATTGTTATTGTATATTTATCTGCAATTCCCATTTTTAATAGTGCAGAGCGATCCCGGGAACTGACAATAATTTTGGACTTGGAGTGCTCCCTTACAGGTCGCTGTACACCCAATTTCTCAAGCAATTCCGCAGCATCCTCTCCCCATACATCATCGAGGAAGATGGCAAAACTCTGACTTCGCTGCAATTTCTGATTCAACAATAATTTGACACCTTCTTCATCCAGATTCTGGCCCGAATCTGCACCTTTTTGTAAAGCTATTTGCGCACGGAGTTCATTCCTAAGACTCTTAATAGACGGATTTTGCAAAACAGTCAACCAAAGTAACAAACCGTCACTGAAGTAATTGCGTACCTTTTTGCTATTGAAGAGCTTCTTGAGAATCAGAGTTTTCCCGGACCCTCCCTTGCCATGCACGCCAATGTTCTTAGCCTCTGCATCTTTGATCACCAAATTTTTGAGAACTGAAAGTCCTTCCTTCTGTCCCACTATAAAGGGTTCATCGATAAGCTTCATCTCTATATAGCTAGTTGGAGCAAGACCGCCCTGGGAAGTGATTCCACAACTGCTTGAAGAAGGCAAGGCTTCTATGGCTTCCTTAATCTTCTGGGTTTGCTCCTCTAACAGCTCTGGAAGTTGGGCCAACTCAACCAAAGGGGAGAATTTGAGATGTTCGTTGATATGTGAAATCAAAGCGGAGATCTTCTGCTGGTTTGATAACGAAGAACAACGTTACACGTTGGTATTGTGCAGCGTCGTGCCATCTCTGATGCTTCTTGGAGGAGGGCATCCAAATCTTTAAGCCATTTGCTGACAGCAGAAACCTTATCTTTCTTTTTCTTGTTTATTGCCTGGCGGTATCTCTGGATCTGCTTAACTAGAGGCTCTATTTTCATTACGACATCTCTAAGAGACACCAGTTCTTTCCTGCACCGAACTGCAATGTCTATGCGAGCAATGATCTGCTGGATCGCTTTGCCGATACCCACACCAATAAATCCAGAAACAAAACCTGGATCAGGCATGGTTTTTCTTTTCAAGAAATCCCCTATAAAACTCAAGAAGTGACACTTTTGATTGACCCCAACAGAAGTGCATAGAATGCAACCAAGAACTGACCAGAAAACAGTGCTCACGTCTACCTTTAGCTTTTTCGTGGTCTGAACAAAAAACAGTGGGATCTACTTGTAGTTTTTTCGTAGTTGGTTTGACCCACGGCCGAAAAAGTGGGCACGCCTACTTTTAGTTTTTTTTTTCGTGGTTGGTTTGACCGACGGACGAAGAAGTGGGCACACCTAAAAGTCATAAATTTGATGCCAAAAACTATCATGACTAAAAAAGTTTCAAAAATTAATTTTACAAATTAAGACTCAATGTTAAAATGATTTTGCTAGTTAATTCCTCTGAGTTTTTCCATTCTAATTGATGAAAATTAATAGAATAATTCAATCCATATAACATGAAGAAGTATGATATTGGTTATATTAATTTTAATTTATATTATGAAGGTTTGAAAGGCATGGAGAACCATGGCACTTTTGGTATTCATGAAAGTTATTATACATAAAGAAAATATTTAATTAACCTAAAAATCTATTTAAATTGGGAAATTTAAATAAATACATGACTGATTAATTGAGAAAATAAGTCATTGCACATTCATAAAAAGGAATGAAATAAATTTTTTAAAGTTAATAAAAAATCTGAAACTATTTTAAAATATATATATATTTCAAAAAATATAAAATAATTAATTTTAATTAAGTTAAAATTTGATTACTAGTACACTCGTAAAATAAAAGAAGATTAAGAAAAAAATAATAATTTAAATTCAAATAAGAAAAGACGATTTAATTGAAAATAAATTGGTGACTAAATCTGCATCCACTTAAATGGAAAAATAAGTAAATTTACATCCACTCAAATGGGAAAATAGGAAGAGATAAAGGAAACATTTAGGAGTACGAATAAGAATAGTGGTTGAGTGATGAATGATAATTATTTTATATATTTAAAATAAAAATTAAACGTGTAATTATGTGTGTGAGTGAGCCATGCATAAATCAATAATAAGTAACGATTAATTGAAAATATTCCATATGTTTCCAAGAAATAGAAAAGTCGTTTGAGCTATAACGCATGTAATACGCTTTATCGAAACCTTGATCCAGAACTTGAAGAAAAAAACTCACATAGTTTTTATGCTTAATGCTTAGTAATTATTGTCAAGTAATTTTTTTACTAATATATTGTTCTTTAATTTATTATCATGCTGCTGGTAGGTATTATGTAATTGCTATATATATAGGTGATGAAATATAACGCTGCATTTATAAGGTTTAACCTATAGAAGAAAAAGGTTGATTCATAGTGGAGTTCGTCTCGGAGTGGGCACCATACGGCATCAATGTGTTCGCGGTGCAGAAATGATTGACTATCACATGTATATATGCAGATATTTAACATTATGACATGAATAATTCGAGGGTAGATAGATAAGCATCGAGGAACATGTGGTCACGCCACCACACATTGAATACTGAAAAAAACAAAACCCTAGTTAAGAAAATTCCTTTTATTCTCTCACTCCCTCTTCTTTTCACTTGTGGTCCCTCCAAAGAAAATAAGAAGCGTTGTGGGGCAGCAAGTCCCTGCTAGCTAGATTTGTTGAATATCAATAGACAATCGTCTAAGGAATATGGTTTAGAGGATGACACTTGACTTTAGTAAAAAATTAGTTATGAGGACCTTATTCACTGCAATTGTATTTCCCTTTTACCAAGAAAAGGTTAGAAGTAAACCACCGCAATAAAGAGCCAGAGCCACAATTGAAATCCAACCGTCATGAAATCCAACTAACATGAAAGTAGAAAAACCGATTACAGAGAATCAAATGCAAGAAGATTTTCCCACCCATGGCCGAATAAAGAGTTGCCCAATATCTAACAAGGCAAAAGTCTTGGCCTTAGTCTGGAAACTGGCCAACATTAAACATGTAACCATAATGACAAATACCATAATGTCAAAACAAACCCATGAGACTGATGATGGAACAATGAAAGCAAGCAGCTCCTTTATGGTTATTGAAATATATGAATAAACAATAGATACAGAGACTGATGAGTGGCCGAGTGTACCTATTTCCCTTGACTGGTCACCATCAACTTCTCCATACTCTATTGCTTGTTTTCACATGCACAGGCTTTGGTATTCAGGGCTGGGGAAACACCTTCATGGCCATGACTATGGTTGACAAATGCCTCACATAAAACCGAGAGACAACGAGGAAGAAAATCAGATTTATAATGTTAAGAACAACTAAAATTAGAAACACATTTTCTATTAAATTTCATGATGTCAATGAGGGTTGTATTGAAATATGTTAGAATTGTTGAATTAGTAAAGTATTGGCTGATGCTTGCAACATCTAAGTGGAATTTTCATCGAATCATTTTCTACCACTGTGTGTCAAATTTATGTTCCAGATTTAAGCTCTTCCAACTAGATTATTTGTGCTCTTAGGAGAAATTTTGTACCCTAAAAAATGAAGAGAAGAAACATACCCAGCACCAAATCGAGCAATTTCACATGCATCAATAGTTGCAAAGAGTCAAATTTAATGATATGCTACTTTAAGAATCCATGTTTTCACAATTCTAGTGTCTAATTGCAATTTATCACGATTGCATGAAAACTATCTAATATAAGTGGTGACAGATTAAAAAATTATCCTTAGAATTATAGTATGGAAAAATCTGGCAAGGAAATAAGTAAAATCAACATAGAATTGAATGAAACCGGTGGATGCAACGAGTCATGAGATTCATGTACCTTTGTAGATCCAATTGTTGTAAGAAACATGGTGAAATAAAATATCTAGGGTGATGTTAAGGTGAATAGTTTAGAGACCCATCACTATGGACCAAGAGTGTAAGGGAAAATAGCATTGTTTGATATTACATCATGTGCTTATGCATGTAATATTGAAAATCAAATGGAATCCATGCTTGGTGTTGATTTCATGGGACTCTTGTAGCCTTGGTTAGGGACTCGAGAATAGCAAAAGTTTCTTGAAAGTTCGAATCCCCTAGAAGCATTTGGTATCATAACATGTACATACTTTATAGAGGTAATAGATATGGTAAAAGCTGAATACTAATAACTTATCACACTACAAATTGACCTTAGAGCTTGTGATTCCACTAAAAGTTGAATGTAAGCTTACTAGTTATAGTGAGATCATAGGAGTGAAACCTATACGTCTAGTCTATTCAGTGATTACACAGCTTGTTAATCACATGAACTAAATCCATCATATTCAACACATCTATTACACCTTTAACGTTAAACGTCAGTATATTATATGAATAATACGGAACAAGAACTAGTGGTAAACCTGGAGGCTGACAAGGAAACCACTGTCATGTCATGGATCGCCAGCCAAGGTGGAAAATAGAGAAAAGTTTTCATCAATAGAGTGCAATGGATTGAGGGAAATCTAGGTATAGATCTATGGGCTTTAGATTTGTATGAACTTTATAGGCCAAGACCCCGTAGTAATGAATTGAGAAAAAGGATATCACTTCCAAAAGGGGTACCACACCATACAAAGTTGATGCCTTGGTTAGCCCAAAGAGGTTAGCCCTCCTTCCTTCTCATTGTCATTAACTGCCTCATGAACTGTTATTGGTAATCCGGTATGGTTCATGAACTGCTATTGGTAGTGGTTTGAGGTACTGACCTAAACTGCCATATTTATTGAGGTATTTACCAATATTTCTAGAATCAAAGCTACTGAATAATAATGGAATATTGCTAGAATCGGGGCTACTGAATAATAGAAAAATGAAGAATAAATAGTAGAATGATGAATAGGAATAGTAAACTACTGGATAAGTCCGACATTTTCAACATATAAGTCTGATTCCTGATGATGACAAGGCCCATAGAGCAGATCAAGGATGGAGGCAACAATGCGTGACCATTGGGTGAATATCCTTGTCCTTACTAACCCTAGAACTTAGGCAGGCTGGTGTAATTACATATATAAAGATTGGATTTTTTTATTTTTTTCCCCTTTAAATTGGATGGGTAATGGGTAATTAAGTATAATATTACTAGGTATAGGGTAAATTCCTTTGGACGGTCACTACAATTCCAGTTTTTTAACAAATCCCATAATAACACAACACCATAGTTCTGTGTTTACTTTCATTCTCATGAAAATATAAGAAATAAATGTTGATATGGTGTAATGGAATATAACAGAGACTCTAGAAACGAAATGAACTTTAATCAGGAAAAAAACATCTACCATAGCTTCATTCTGAACATTTTTAAAGCAATTTGATACTAAAAATTCCTCCTAGTAGTGGTTCAAAACTTCAATCTTGTTGTAGTAAAGGATTTTCATTGAAGAACTAAGTATTCAACATTTTGATCTGTGTTGTAATATGATTTTCTTCCACATCATAGGGAATACCACCATGTTTATGGACAATAAAGGAATGAAAACAATGTTTAGGTCTGATTCATTCTCATAAAAATATAAGAATTACAATTTGATATGGTGTATTGACATTTAGCAGTGACTTAACTTTCATGGAAAAAAACACATATCCTAAACACACTTGAAAGCAATTTCATACCAAACATTCTTCCAAGAAATGCTTCAATCTAGTTGTAATAAAGAAAATTACATTGAAAAATAAGTATTCAACAATTTGTTCTGTGTTGTAGCAACAAATCTCTTATCATTAAAATATATGAACCAATAACATGTAGGAAGCCTCCTATTGGGGTTGGAGGAAAGATAACATAATGTATCTGTCCATATGTAGAGTATTGGATTCTCTTCCACATCATAGAGAATAGCACTATATTTATGGGAAAATGAAGGAATGAAAATAATGTTTATCTCTGACTTTTGGAAAAGACTTTTATTAAAAAAATAATATCAAGTTAGCTTCAGCTTCTGCAAAAAGGACTATAAAGACCAAACAATATGTTTTTATTTTATCTCAAAAAATCCAAATTAAAACAAAATAAAAGATGATATATATATGAACTATATTTTAAGAAGCCAATTCATACTGACTACATAGTAAAAGCGGATGCTTTAGTGTACTGATAAGATGTGGAATAAACTACCTAAAAATAGGGAGGTATGAATTTGAAGATTCACTACACATATTATTTGTGATTTAAAGTAATAAATACAATATGTAATAAAAACATGTGTAGGCTCGCTTTCTTTGTCGACCTTTCTAGGGTGGGATTTCCTGGTATCCCTATTTATGTGGTGTATTTCTCTTCTTTCAATGATGGATTACTAATACTATTTATTTGTTCTATGAACTAATATATGCATTGTTTCTAAAAATAAATAATATACCCTAATTGAGATGTTTAATTGTTATTTTTTCAGAGTCCGGATACCAGAGTGAGAATAGCTCAGACAATGATGAAGAGTTCAATGCCACAGAAGGTGTGTTCTGTTATTTGTAGCTTCCTTACAAGATGGTTGTTTCAATTTGCTACAACTTCTCTCTATGTTGCTCAAGATTGTTTGTTTTTTCACCACCTTTAGTTCAACTGTGAACTTCTCATCCAATTTCTGGCTTGTCCATTGTCTATAGATGTAATGCATTCTTCTTGTGGCTTATTTTTTTGGTTGGAAAAACTTATTATGTTATCGTTAAACTTAAATACTTCACATAAATTAGAGAAAAGATCTATAGATGTAGTGCATTCTTCTTGTGGATTATTTTTTTTGGTTGGAAAAAATTATTATGTTATCGTTAAGCCTAAAATACTTCACATAAATTAGAGAAAAGATGTAGGGATGGGAGATTCTTGTTCCCGTTGAAGCTCCTCACGAGCTCAAATATGTCTATTTTTTATATATGGATTAATGAAGATTGTTAGGCACAAAAATCGTAACATCCTAATTTAAATATTGTACCACTATTTGAGGTAGTTTAAGCATGCCAAATTTCTCCACATTTTATGGGCATGGATCTACTATGCACTATTCTCAGACAAAGTAGGGGCATGCTTGGCTATAGATGAAACCATGATAGAACAAATAATCTTCTTTTAGCAGTGTGACTGAATACTTTTAAAGAAACCTTGCAGAGATAGAAGGATTGCTAGATAGCCATGCAAGGTAAAATGGTAACGGTCTTGAAAACTGTAGCCACCAACCTTACTCCACCAACTGCAGGGGTACCAAACTATAGTTACAAATTATAATATATGAGAGGTAGTAGATGTACAGGGACTCTGAAAGTATGATAAAATAAAACCCACAAATTTAATATGTATGGAAACTTATGGCAATACATGCTTTAAAAAATATAGACAATACATGAAACATGAATTGTGGGTTGAATGCATGAGATTCACAATTTAGTACATAATTTGACATTCCATTCGCTGGTCAAACATTTGTGCATATAAATTAAGTATAACCTTTTTGGTTTTTCAAAAACCACAGTCAATGTTTTTAACTAAAGTCATATTTTTTGACATTCAATATGCTTTAGTATGTCAAATTTTCCAAGTAAAAAACTAAGTTATAAACTATTTGTCCACACCTTTTAACCATGTTGCAAACCAGACATTTCTATGTTCATTTTTATTACATCTGTTTGCAGTGAAAAAGGTTTAGGTCACCAATCTAACAAGAAGAGTACTAACGGCTTCACAAAAAAGACTTCAAAAATTATTTGCAAAACTCATGATGATCACTGGCCAGAGAATAACTTTATCAATTTCCCATGCTTTTTAGTGTTGGTACCATTAATAGTTGTACTTACTATTGATGCAGTTCTAATATGTCAGCAAGGAAAATTCGAATTACCACTCTCTAGTGTCTTTCTCTACCCAAGTGATATTTCAAAGCTATTGTCCTTTCCCAAATAGCTTACAGAAGAGACGCATGGCTTCTCAATCCTTCGAAGTCACTCTCTTTATTTCTTGTGGCATTCCTTTAATCTGATATTATATTTTAAGACACTGAGATAACAAAATAATTGGGTTATATTATAATTGCAGAAAATTTCACCTGCGTGCTCTATAGAGAAATTACACAGTTATCTAAGTTCATTTCTATTGAAACTAGTTTGTTGCCTCTCTTTTCCATTTTTGAAGCAATTCTAAAGGTAGAATACCCACAATAAGTTCCGAGCTCTAAGGCCACTTTGGGGTTGAATTGATTCACTGCAACATCTAGAATAGAACCCCTCTCCTCCCCCTAAAATTGGGTGCCAGGTATGGCTATTGAAATTGACAATGGCTTTCATGACATGCTCTGCATTTCCCTTCTCTGTAGTTTGCAAGAGATGGATTAGCAGGGCGTGCTCTTTGTGATCAGGGGAATTTCCAGTCAACCTTTCTTGCATATTATGGGAAACATGCTCCTGCAGATATCCAAAAAATGAGCGTGAAATATTTCGAAGGCTACAACATGGTAGTGAATAACTTAACTGGAAACAAGGTCGTGCTAGATTGAAATCTTCTCACCTTCCATGATCATTTGGTTTGGGCATCCAAAAAATAGTTTTAATGATAATTAATAATTTTTTAAATCATAAAAGGTTCAATAATCTTCTAATAAAAAGTAATTGAAAGTGATATATGTAGTCATAGATTTAAAGAGGAAACTGCATGGAATTACACGTTTGATTTATGAATGACACTTGTCTCATTTCCCCCAAGGTGCTACCCCATTTCATTTCAATGCAAGTTCGGTGAGCTCTCTTGGATAACGAACTTCAATTGTCGCAGTTGCCAGTTTGTGTTCACACATTATGTGAACTGGTTACTGATTCTCTCGACATTTTTTTCCCTCGGCTCTAAACATATTTGTCTCCATATTTTGGCAGGTGAGATTACAATATTGGTAGCGAGAGGATGGCTATTACCCAATTTGTAACTTGCGGACTAGCAGTTGTTCAATCACTTCTGCTAGCTTTAATGAAAGGTGAAGTGCAATAAACACAAACGTTGGCTTTAATGAAGTGAAGTGCAGTTTTACCAGATGATCCTTCCCATGACAGTAAAGATATAATGTTGTTCAGGCTCATCAATGTGGTGTGTATTGCTTGTAGGCAGTGCATCATAAATCATTACAAGATGCGGTAAAATGACAAGGTCTACAACCTCAGAGGGATGGGATGCAGTGCAACTCTAATCGTCATAGACATGGCCAAGGATTTGCTCAGATTTCATGGGAATTCATTTGCAGTAATAGTGAGCTCCCTTTTCATTATGCCTGCCTATCTTAGTTTGAAATTGTCTTAGTAACTACTGCCTCACCTTATTATATAGATTGAATGCTCTTTCTTTCTGCTAGGTCCTCCTAATGGCTCATAGTTTCGTTGTTTATTTCATCTTTTGCAGATGTCTTGAAATGAGATCCCATGGAAAGCAACATTAGCCATGTTTTGGATCCAAGACTTGTCACAGTAAATAGGGGTTTTATCCTCTAGCAAGGGCATCTTCACCTCCTTACTTGCTTGATAAGCGATGCAAGCGCTAGTATGGGTGGGTAGCATATATCTAAGCGATAGGGCTAATACCTCCTTAATGGGTAAAGTGAGTAACCCTAATGGAAGGTCAAAGAATCTAAAATACAGAAGGAGGCCAAAGCATCTAAAATATAGAAGGATTTATTCAGATAGGCGGGCCTTTCTTGGGAAGGGGCTTGCTCGCTGAACTAAGGCGCTTACTGGATTACTTGTTGGTTGGGTGGGATTGGGACGCTATGAGGTAACCTACCTAGCTAAAGATCTGGGTGTTCTTCCCTAAGAAACAATAATTTTTTTGTTGCATTAGCGGTTGTTGGAGGCGCATGGTATCGAAGTATTTCAAAAACTGCGAGACATTGGCATTTCTGAGACTCTTTTTAAGATTAAGACCATCATGAGACTCTATGATTTAGTTCTTTGGTGCCTCTGCACAACGCATGATCTTTCCTGATCAAGGGCAAGGTTTCTTCCTTTGTTTGAACAACTCCTATATGTTTACAGTAACATACAGTATGTTGAAGGGGAGGCTCCTGCAAAGCTCCAGGGCAAGGGTTTGAAACTAGGGATGCCCAATTTCATTTCAAGAAACCCTTTGAGCATTTCTACATTCAACCTCGGGCTCTGGTAAGTTTCCCTTACTACTGATGCCTCACAAGGGTGTTTTTTCGCAAGCCTATTGCAAGGTGGCGTTTGTGGCAGTTTGACATAAACTTTGATGGCACTCGCATGTATAACACTGTCAAACTTTGACAGCACTCACATGTATAACACTTACATGTATTAAGCACTTGCATGTATAAGCATTTAATGTCTAGGACTAATGCTAGCATTAGCTCAGCTATCATTTAAGTGTTCAAAAATATGAAACAAACTCATAATTTTAATCTATGTTTCTGCCTCTCGGCCTCGGGAAGAGGCCAATAAGATGGTAAATCAGTGTTGGTTTAAAAACTTTGGTTATAGCTGATCAAAAATCAGTGTACATTTAAAAATATTTGGTTATAGGTGATCTACTTTGACTAACAAAAGAGCCAGGACTAATACTAACTTTGCCTTATCGATTACAATAGTCCCAACCATGCCTGTGACCAGGACTAACAAGTGTTTGGTGCTTACTAGAAGCCATACACAAAATCAAAACTGATACATATCCAAAATTCCCCCTCTCACCCTTCAAATCCATTATTTGGTTTTTAAAACTTCAATTATAGTATTCACTCTCCCTATCTACTAGGTCGATCTTATTATCGTGCAACTGATAGGTATTATGTAATTGATATTGCATTAACTATTTATTAATTTATCCTGATAAAAAAAATGAATTACAATATATAAAATGTTTAGATTATAAAATAAAAATTATTTATTTTTTTAAATATATTAATTTTATTTATTCAATATTTGATTGGTTTATTTTATTATATTCTTATTCTGAGAAGCTTGTAGCCTAATAACTATGTGTCATGTCATGTAATTACCCACTTCTCCCCTACAGTGAACACATAATAATTTAAATACATTTCATTAATCATCCCCAATTTAAAAAATTATAAACAATAAAAATATAATAAACATAGATACTCTCACACTATTTCTAAAAGAAACAATTAACAGAGGTGAAAATTTTTCCAAAGGGTAAAAACTTATATGATTTTAAATGCTTTAGCTCCTATGAAATTTGTAAAACTTTTAATTAATTCAATGATTTTGCATCATCAAATTGTAAAAAAAATTATCAACACTTTCTCATGTAAGTCACCTTACATAACAACAATTTTTATCTGGGAAATTTTTTTAATTATAATAAAATTTATGCTTCTGTTGATTAAAAAATATCTCTCACTAAATTTGGTAACTTTAAGATTTACAAAATAATGAGGTGAGACCATACAAATTTCAACCTTGATAGTTTTAAATTTTCTAACTTCTCACAATTTTGAATTTCTTCATTTCTCCTTATTTGCAATGTAAATTTTGGAATATTTTAGAAATTAATAAAGCTAATTGTTTTGTTTCCACTTGATTTATGACTAAAATAAACTATTTAATTCATTAACCAATTGTTTGACTTGGCTTTGTATACTAAATTTCTAAAATATTCCAAAATTTACGATCAAGAAAAGAAAGACACATTTCACAAAAGTCTAATAATGCTATTTTTACCGAAATTTTTCTTGTTTTTCATGATATGTATCAAAGAAGCATAAATTCAATTATTTACAATCAAATTATTCTCATGTTCCTAGTTACTTGTTTAGTGATAGTCCATCCAATACAAGTATGAAAGGGCTCTATACTCTATTGATAGATTGAATATTGTTTTCACAAAGAGAAATTATTGGATACTAAGAGTGTAATAGTCAATTTAACTAGTAGATCTCACTTATTCCAAGTTTTGTTCCTTAAGATATCTAGGTGATTGAGTAGTTTAATAATTCTTTATCATGTTCTCATGACACTTTTTTTAGCAATTTAAGGTATATAATGTTAAGTTTTTTTTATATATTTTTTAGCATTTTTATGTGAGAATGTAGATTTTTAGAATATTTTGAAATCTAATAGTCAAAGGAAGGGTTAAACACAAAAATAATCCCAAAATATACAATAAACATAACTAAAACAATCTTTTCTAATGATTCAATGCATTCAGTGATACATAATAATATTCTAACAATTATACTATGTATTATTAATTCATACACATAGAAAAAAATTTCAATATAAAGAATCCAAAACGTGTTTGCTTAATTGATGTGTCTAAGTAATGACATATATAAATTTTATGAATTAAGAGTATTTATTTTCTTTGTTGGTTTGGCCCAGAGGGCTTTGAATCCCATTGTTTACATAGTACTTCATAACAAGGTAATCACCAATTGTGCTACCCTAGTGGGCCAAAAAAAAATGTATTATTTTCTTTTGATAGAAATCTTTCCGTAAAAATCACATGAGATAGAACATTGTGGATGTGTTTAGAACCAACCAGTGTAATTCAACTTCAGAACTAGATAAATCGCACTAGTTGATTAGAAATGGGTAGGAAATGTTCTTTCTCATGTGATTTTTACCAAAAAAATTCTGTCAAATTACTATGGATCACATAAGGCTTAATTCAAAAATATATTATTTTTATTAAATAAATATTCTTAACTATATTTAAACTAACTAATATAGCCCTTGTTCATATGTGAGAACTATTTAGTACCTTTCAAAATTCAATAATTAAACTAAACAACCAAAATGCTAATTATACATCTTTGTTCAATTAAAAAGTATACCTAAGATAAAGATTTTCGTGTAAACTCCATCATTACAGTGTCTTCTTAATAGCTAGCAATATACCTTTTATAAATCATCATTATCGTTCACTGGTCAACCAGTGAACCAATTAGCTACAAACATATGTATTACACTTAGCATTGTAGTCAATTTTGGTACAATTTATTGTCTTTTTGCTATACGAAGTAAAATACCTTTTAGTATAAGTGGTATCCTGAAGTTATTTGCATTCGATGGTTAATTAAAAAATAACATATCTGCAGGGTTATACTTATGTGGTGGGCATATGTAATATTAACACATATCATGAGAATCTACTTAGGATGTTGGAGTTATAAAATAGCATGGAACTTGGAAATCAATTCTACCTATTCCAAAGCGCCTATGTTTAAAGTGTTTGATGAACATGCACGTATCTAGCAAACAAAACAAAATGATGATGTGAATTTCAATGTTCTAAATAATAATAAAAATGTGTCAATGAATTAGCAAAAAAATTATTTTAATGGGTGTTGGTTGTATTGATGCTAAGGATTTACAGTAAGTCATTTGATTCATTAACAACACTCTACCAAAATTTGTATATATTTAGATCACTGGAGATAACACTATCTGAGTTCATGGACAGATTTCTGATCAAATGCAATAACAATATTCAAGAGAGCCTTTCAGATTCGAATACCCATGAATTTAAGGTATCATTTTACATGGAAATTCAACTGAACGAGAATTATAAACTTTTTCTATAGGGTGTTTATGAGATATATAATGTTATGAAAAAATAATAATGATGATTTGCATTACCAGTTGACATTATTTATATATTAGAAAAATATTATTATATATTAAATATAATTTTGGATCTATAAATATTTATAGCATTATTTTTTTTGGTATCTAAATTTTAAATTTTTTTAGAATATAGAATTTAAAGAAAGGTTTTTATCTTGAAAATTTTTATCTCTTCTTATTTGATATATTAGAGGTTAACATGGATTTATGCTAGATATATATAGTTATATCAAGTATCAATTTGATGATAGTTATAAAAAGAATTATACATGCTTATATTGAACAATACACAAATACAAAATTTAACAATTTTTTATTAATTTACCTTTGTTGTTTTATTTTAATTTATTTTTTTGTGGAGTGAGGTTTTACACTCATAACATTACATTTAAAAATAATAAAATGATATAATTATATTAACAACTTAAAAAATGTAAATAAAATAAAGTTAATTTAATCTATAATTGTATATTACCTTTTAGCATGAGAAAAATGTATAACTATCAATATATTATCAATATAACATTGACATATAGTATCTAAAATTAATTAATATTAGTCTCAATGAATTACAATCCCATTTCAAGGGGATGTGTAATGTTTAATTGACATGTATGTTCTTTATATTTATAAAATGTTTCAATGTCTATACATAATTTTATATGAACATTGAAGTTTAAAGAAATAGATGTTATGTTTTCACTTTCTATTAAAGAAATGTGTAATTTAATTATTGCTTAATATGAAATATTTTAAAAATGTTAATTAAAAAAATTGGCTAAAAATAAAATATTTCAATATGGAAATTTGAGAGATATATAAAAAGGTAAATTTTATTTCAGTAAACAAAGTGGGTTATAAATAAAATATTTCTATATGCATTATAATTAAAATATTTAGAGAGATAGAAATAAATTTCTTATTTCAATTATAGGTGTTTCTATTTCAATGCATGCAATAAATTTGTAATTCATTCAATGTTTAATAGGAGTCAACATATAACATTTTAAAAAATATTAATGACAAAAATAGGGGATTCTATCCCATATATATATATATATATTCTACTTTATAATAACAAAAAAGTATTTCAATGTGCACAATGTGGGTTATAAATAAAATATTTCAATATTCATGTTGGTGAAATATTAGCATTAAATTTATCAAGTGTAAAGAGAGACAAAATCTCAAGAGGTACAAACCTTTTTTCAACACTCTAAAAGTGGTTTTCACCTTAAGATATTTGATTATTCTTGGTGCTTGATATATTTAGGGTTGACATAGATGTTTATCAAGATTTTTAATTGCAACTAGAAGCATATTCTATAGTCAAGAATGAGGGATATATGTAATTCCTTCCATGCTAAACCTACTTGAAACATGCCCCATTAACATAAAATAAAGTGATACTTATAGATTACAGTTTTACAAAATTGACACTGTGTAATTAAGAATAAATTACAAACATCTATAGAGGGATGTGTGTAATTCCTTCCATGCTCAACCTAGTTGAGACATGCCCCATTAACATAAAATAAAGTGACACTTATATATTATAGTTTTACAAAATTGACACTATGTAATTAAGAATACATTACAAGAATTAGGTATTTAAAAAGTAATAATAGGAAGGTAAAATAAGGCCATGGTAACTGATGTGATTCTTTGTACTATTTTTATTTAAAATAGTAATTTGTATTTTTTATTTTATAAATGAATATTGTTAAATTTGTAATTGACTAAAATGTATTAAATTGATATTCTTAAGATATTTATTTAAAAAAGTCAAAAGATTGTGAGTTTTCTTATTATTAATATTCACTGTAGTTGTGCTGCTAATGAATCTATCTCAAGTCCCAAACAAGATTTTTCATACACGGTGAGAATGAATCTATCTCAAGTCCCAAATAAGATTCTTCATACACCTCTCAATTACTATCACTATCTGCACAATGAATAAAAGTGACCAACTTCATATGATCTATTGAAATATAAACCAGTTCCTTTTAAGACACTTAGAAATACAATGAAAACTTAGTAGACAACCTAGAGGAGTATTTTTTACAAATTTGTTATTTCAATTTTTAAGATATTTTTTTTCACAAATTTTTTTATTATAATTTCTAAGATATTGATTTAAAAAATATCAAAGTACAGTGAGTTTTTTTTATTGATATTTATTGTAGTTGTGCTGAGAATGAATCTATCTCAAGTCCCAAAAAAGATTCTTCATACAGGCTGAGAATGAATCTATCTAAGTCGCAAACACGATTCTTCATACAACACTCAATTATTATATGCACAAAGAACAAAAGTGACCAACCTCATGCCAGCTATTGAAATATAAACCAGTTCTTTTTAAGACACTTACAAATACAATGAAAACTTAGTAAACAACCTCAAGGAGTTTTTTGTACAAATTGTATTGTAACTTTTCCCTCCATCCAATAGATACTAGAGAGCCCATGAAGAGAGTCTATTCTAGTCTATAACCTAACCCAAAATAAGATAAAAGGGCTAGGGATGTCAGAAGCTAAAATAAATGGTATTTGTCATTGGCGCAGTTATTTATTGACATTCTCAATTAAAATTGATCCTATTAGCTGCATGGTGGCTAGAGACACTACTCTCCAATTTTTGAAACCCCCACGCATGATGGGGAGATCACAGTGTAAAATAAAATGTACCTGTGGTTTTTTTAAAGGATTCATATATATAACATACAACGAGAAAGTCAATATTAAGATATAATAACTGAGTTTTAAATTACCATGGAAAACAAAACATCACTTTAGCTCATAGAATATATGCAATTTTGCAACAATATTAGATGATGAGAGAGTTTTGAATTATGATAACTAGGTCACAACCAAAACTAAGTTGTAACCACAAGAAAATCATCACATCAAATCACAAATTATATCTAGCATATATATAAGGCTGCAATGAACTGCCATACATAGTGTTGGATCTCACATGTATTTTAGTTCACATAGAACACCACCCTAAAAATTATATACTCTTGATCAATTAAGAATAACCTAGGATGTCTACAATGGATGGCGAGGTGGGTGGTACAAGAACTGAGGATGCTTTTTAAATTTTAAGGTAGTTTAGATACTCTATTTGGTATAACTCACAATGTTGCGATTATTAGTTCTAAATTACTCTTAGGGCAGGAATATAGGCGAAATAACATTATAGAAGCAAGAACCCATAAAATACACTTCATTTGAAGCATACCTAACTTGCTTGTCATGGAAGTCCATCGATTCCAAGTTAAATTATTTGTACTAAGTAGGAAAAAGAAAAGCTTCATGATCATTTTCCAAGGTCGAGACCAACTGTTTAGGTGAATGGAGCTCCTATAATAAGGAGACATTCTCTTCCAGCAACTCCTAATGGGAAACCCAATTCTATATCACCAAGGAATCAGAGATTGTTGCTAGAAGTTCAATAAACAAGGGTGCACATAAAAAGTGAGTGATCTCTTGGCACTAGTAGGTAGTCAATTCTCTCATGATTTGGAAATTTATCTTTGTTCATCTTTCTTTGCAGCAATTTCTTTAAATGTTGGCATTTTGTCTTTTTTATTTCAGAAAAGGAAATCCATGTTCAGGTTTATTATCAAAGGTGATCGATATTTGAGCTTCCCTCAATAAGGATCGTGAAGAAAATAATACAAAGGTGAGTTAACATTCAAAAGAGAAACACAAACAATTTTCTCAAGAAGATATGTAGTTCATGTAATTCTTGCATTCAATTTCTAGATTGGAGATATGTGCATTTTGATTCAAGGGTAGATCTTAATTCACATAGAAATTCAAAATTTATTTACAAAATTGCTATAGTCCTTTGTAGTCCATGTTTGAAACTATATGTTTCTTTGTACTGATTAAGGTTGTCTATAGCAGCAAGAAGTCATCAAGAAAAAATATGAAGGAATTGTACCAAAACGACCTTTGATTTCGAAGGTAGAAAATCATGTAGCCATTCATGTTGGAATAGTTAAACATTGTCTTTAACTTAAATATAGGCCTCCTGATTGCAGTATTGCAGTAAGATTTCATTGTAGCACAATCCCTGCCTTTTGTTGATATTTTAGTATTGCAGTGAGATTTCATTGTAGCACAGCTCTTGCCTTTTGTTGATATTTTTTTGTCTTTCAACACTTCTCAAAGGAGCATAAATTAATACTATATGTTATTTCCTTACAACGTTTCCTTTGCAACATTTGGTGCAATTACTAGTTAGGCCGTAAGGCGTTCCCTTTTCCAAAAATTCTCCTAGCTGTCACTGTGTACTCTTGTGCATCATCAATTCAGTGTTAGAAAAGTGAAAGTTTTTCCACCATTAGATCTCATTGCTTTGACTGTTAACTGAATCTTGATTTGTGAAACCGCTCAATTTTTTTTTTTTTATAATAGGTCATTAAGTCACTTTCCTTTTCCTCTAAATAAGCACGTGACTCCTAAAATTTTCATTCAGATTTTAAAGAGTTAGGAGAGTTTCGGGTGCAGTCAACAATTCGAATTCAATCTGTAGCAATCCACTTGTGAGATTTTATGTTGAGCGGGGTTCATGATTCTACAACTTTCGATTTGTAAGGGTTCAACTGTCATTCTCTATCTAAGGAGGCTACTTTGTTTGGTTTTATCACTGATTTTATGAGGGATTCTTTTCTCAAAGAATTATGGGAACATTAAGCTCTATATATGGGCAATGGGAGTTGGATTCTACAACTTAAGTTGTAGTTCATTATCTTGAGCTATCTACATAGGTTAAAACGTATCATAACATATAAGCCAACATAAATGGCTATGGTTTCTATTTCCCCATTCGATTGCAGATTGTGTTTGTGCAAAACGTTCTATTTTTCTCTTGAGCTGAATTCTATCAATAAAACTATCCCCATCCCAAATCTTAGAACGTGCAGGGGAGGGAAATCCATAACACCTTCCATTAGCATAAGTTCAACCACCTCCGTTTCTAATGAGGATGGGGTACGAAGACACATAGTTCTTCATCATTCCAACCTTTGGGATGATATTTCTAGACTCTCTCTTGACTTCTCGACTTCCTATAATGTTACATTACCACGGATCGTCATGTTGAATACTACACTATATCAACTAGGATTACAAATGATCCTAAACATTCTGCATTCTGACTCATATTTTCCAAAATATCTCACACCATCACGGTTCTTAACAATATCTATGACACCTTCGCAAAAATGGAGGAGCTCAAACTCTTCATAGTAGCATTTAAGAGGTTAAAATTTTAGTTTACCTAGAGAGACACATTTTAGAGTGTAGTAGTAAGGCTTTTTGGTTCCTTGGTTTATTTTCATACAGGAATCGACATAACTAAAAATTGTGTTTATAAGGATCAGATGGGACCCGTCCTCAATAGAGTGTATTCCAGAATACTCTTAATTTGCTTGAGTTCTCCTTAGCCTTTGATTTCTTGTTTGTAGTCCAAGAGAAGATATTGTTTGCATGAAGGGGTAGAGGTACAAGTACATAGTGTTACTCAGCCAAGGATGATTTTCCCACAATGATAGATGTGGCATGCTCATTACAGTTAGATTGTAGAATGGTGATTATTTCAAAGCCAATGGCCATTCTACTTAACAACCAAGTTCGGTTGGTTTTTGGGATATCATTCTTGACGTAGTAACCCTTTGCGCTTCTCAAGCCACTCGAAAGGAATGGATATGGCCATGGCCGGGATCAAGATGAAACTGCATGTGATGGACTTGTCTATGTGGTGAGATTGGTTAATGTCTTCCATGATATTTGAAACAGTTTCATTGAATTTATTGTAATCTAATATAAGTATTGTTTCATTTGATTCATTTACTCAAATCAAATTTAAGTGGTGAATTTTTATTTTTTTATACTATCTAAATGAACCCTTTCCTTTCACTTTATTATTATTTTTATTATGTTTATATAGGTTGTATTTTGGAGTGTCCCGTGGGTGGACTACAATCTTCAGCTATCCTCTATTCACATTTTCAGGGATGCCAAATCTGTCATTGATGGATTATCCAGGAAGACCCAGTTTCATCCGCTTGGACTACTTGAATGAAATTTCCCCATTAAACATCTGCTGTCGAGACTTCACTACCCTCCATTGCAACATATCTTCTGGGAAGTCAATACTAGAGCCGATTTTCTCTTCTCTCCAAGATGGGTTTGGACTTGCCATTTGGCAGAATCACGTTGCAATATTTCGAGGGACATCAGTGGATTGTGGAAATATCTTTCCTATCGCTTAAATGCTGATAAATTCTACTTATGATTGCAAGTGTTTATGTATATCAGTCCTATATTTTGCTTTTGCAGCCACTAGGCTCATGAATTTAGCCTTCTAGGTAGCATGAAAATACTCTTGAAACTCTTATTATGCATGTTGTTTCTGTGGTGATCATGAGAAGATTCCTGTGGTAATTTTGAGAATTTTTAGTAAATGTATTTTTGTTTTATCATCAATACAAAAGTGTTCTTTCCTCTTAGAAAATAAAAAATAAAAAAAATTACAAGTTCTTGAATATTTTACAATTTCATAGAAAAAAATAAAATCAAACAATTAATTTAAATTACACTTTAATTAAATTTAATGGTTATCTTCATCCACCGTTGCAGTGATGTCTCGAGCGAGATTGGTCTTGGTGATGTCCCCATGATTATTTATTGTTTCTTGGAGAATTATCAACAACAACCAATAAATTATAAACTATAGGAAATTAAATGTGGTGGGGTAGTATATGCCCACCATTAAATTTAAATTTGTTTAAATCTAACAATAAACATATAGTTCCCGGATGCGGCTAATTGATGAGGGTTATACGGCGATGGGCTTGTGGGTCAGCGTGTGGCATGGCCATATGGCCACCCACAAGCTACACTGGTGAGCATTTAAGTGCTCTAGCCGTCACCCTGAGCAGCATTCAATACAGTGCAATTGTCGAGGCTGCTACCTCTGCCTCAAAATGACGTTCCTCTACCTCTCGCCTGGTTATGCTCTTTGTCCTCCTGGTTATGCTCTTCGGCCTTTTGGCTCTCTGCCTCCCCGGTCTCCCCCTCTGCGAAGCTACTGTCCCCCTGAAGTCGAAGAGCTGAGCTCCCGTACGCCGACAGGGAGACGCTGCAGCCTTCGGTGTTGCATTGAATTCCTCCCGGGCCATCATTATTCATAGAGCATCCTCTATCACTTGAATCTCTCAGCTGCCTCTGGCCTCACCACCACCTCTGAGCTTCCGTATCTGTGGCACCATCATCCTACTTCTTCTTCTTCCCAGAGTGCCCTCCACCCCTACTGCGCCACTATACCTCAACTCAAGCATCGCATGCGATGTAGGCGGGGCAACAGCAGAGGTCGCGCTGCTCGTCCGTCTCTTTCCTCCTGGTCTGATTCTTCGTCCTCTTCACTGGAACATTCCTTGGGCAGGTATCCTGCCACCCGAAGTGGACGTGGCCGCTTGGTTGGTCAGCCCAGTCACTCGGCTCAGCCTTCTGACTCAGCGCCCTTTTCACCGCCTCTGCCTCGTCTGGTCCCCTCCGTTACCCCGCAGACCTATAGCTTAGCACAATTTCATTTCCATTGCTCCTTAGATCGTCCCCGTGTTGTTGCCACCATTTCGGTGTCCTTCAGGGAGGAGCTCGCTGAGGTTCCCAGCCGCGGTCCGCCCACTTTGCAGAAGCTCCCACGCAGTGACTTCGACTCCCCTGCGAATGATAAGGGTCATCATGACTCTAGCAAGCATAGTTCGCGCTCGGACAACAGCAACAGCTCGAGAAATAGCAAGGAAGACAAGGTGCAGAGCAAACAGGCTATGGGTACTGATGGTGAGGCCATGAAGCCCCGAAACGTAGCACTTGCCACCTAGGATGCCGACGATGATGAGTACAGGTGCCTCATCGTAGAAGAAACACCTCCTTCGCCTCATGACATCTAGGCCCCCAGGCTTTTTCTGGTTTACTGCTTTCAATATCATGGTTCTGTTAAATGTTGCTATTTATGTTCGGCACAGTAAATTTTTTCTGTATAACGTTGGTTTCCTCACATGAGACAGCGAATCAAACTATCTATGGGCTAGTTTCCCCTGCGTGGGCAACCCCCTTTTTGCTATTTTTTTCTAAATTATGTTGTTGATTCAAGCTTGAACTGTAGAGGCCTGAGCCTCCATGTAAAATATGTTTCACTAATAGAATTTAATCTTACTTAGAAAAAAAAAAACAAAAAACATATAGTGACCCATCACATTTAATTTCCTATAACATAAAATTTATTGGTTTCCATTATCAACGCCATTTATATTGAATGTCACACTAAAGAGTGTTGGTGGTTTCGAACACCAATTATACATCCTAAAAGAAATTAACTCAGAATTCGTAGAGAGGAGCATATGAAGTAAAACAAATGTATTGATATCATGCATACACAACCGCAACCATGTAATATGACATAGAGAAAGAGATGAACTTTCATATTCATTCAAAAAATCTCAGCCAGTCATACTTTCACACGGTATTAATATCATAGGAGATATAAACCGCAAGTATGTAGCCTTCGAATCAGTATGATATAGATAAAAATAAATGAACTTTAAAGTATCTCAAACCATATTTGGATGTTACTTATATATGTGACGTGACATATAGAATATTATATAGGATATGGTTGAACTTTAATATCCATGAAAACAAATCCGAATATTAGATAAAAATATTGGTATGTGGATGTTACACTTATAATATGGAATCAATAGCAATAATTATATTTATTTTAATAAATCAGTCAGTTGTATATTTTCTGATTAATTAAATAATATAATTATAAAAAACATAAAATTCATTCTATATATATATACATACCCGTGTTAAATTTTAAAATATTTTACTAATTTTAAAATATATTTATAGATTTTATTTTAATTTTAATGGGTATATTTTCTGATTAATTAAATAATATAATTATAAAAACATAAAGCTCTATATATAAACATACACATGTTAAATTTTAAAATATTTTACTAGTTCTATTTTAATTTTGGATTTATAGGTATGAAGCTACATCATTACTACAATATAAAATTTCCTTCCATGACTCTTATTAAAGAATATGTTCTTAAATAGTTAAGTAAAATTATTTTGAAGAATTTATTCTTATGAGTACATCACGATGTAGGATAAAAAATGATTCTAATGTTTATAGAGATTATCAGTTCCACTTTCTATTAATGAACTACATATCATTAAAATGTTTGATTTAATTTAATTATTTTTTAATGTATATTTATTTAGTTGATATGAAATATTTTACTTAGAATGAACATTGTAATATTTTATTTATAATTGATATTAAAATATTTTTTTTTACTATTTTTTTTTAAAATATTATGTACGAGAGGAATCACAAATATCTCATGATGTATAAATCACTTATTGATAGAGTAAAAAAATAGTTCATATAGTTATATATAATGTTGAAATATTTTAATTATCCTAAGAGACAACTATATTTTTAGATAGGGATCCTTGAATTTAAATTTAATTATTTATAATTATTAGGTGGATGGTAAGGTTTTAACCTACACGAAATATTCTAAAATATTCATAATATTATATACAAATAAGAGATTGAGATTTATCTCCAAAGTCTCTTTTTATCTTTTTTATTAAATTAATTACTTAATATGAAGTGACTTATGGTTTTTTTGGACATGTTGTATTAATAAGCCATAATATTGGCCCATGATATTATAAAAAACCCAATTTACTGATTATGAATGTCCATAGTAAAGAGAGAGTAAATTTCCATAATTGAGAATGATATTCCAGATTTTCATATATATATATATATAATATGAAGCTATAATTTAGTTGGTTTTTTTGATTTTTTTAATTTAACAACATGAGTAAGTGTTTTTATCCTTATTGTAGATTGATGCTTATTCTCTTTACTATCCATATACTTTATATTGTTGGCTACATAACATATTGAAATATTTTATTTATAGATATTGTTAAAACATAATTTTGATAGATATAAAAAGAATTGCACTTCTTTGTAAAAAAAGCCATTCAAATTTATAATTATTTAATTTTTCCATAAAACATTATAAAAAAATAATGCTTTGGTGTTAGATGATTGAAATATTATGTGACATAGAATTGAATTCATAAAAATATTCTCCACCAAGGTTTTCTTTGCTCGTTTTCTTGTTAAAAAAAATTAACATCATAGAGGTGCAAGATTATGGCTTACTAGATTATGTGTTCTTATTACCCCAAGATTGTGACATACTAGATTATGTGTTCTTATCAGTAAGCATGACACGACTCGATCAAATTCAATCTGACCCAACATTATGACTATCCCATGAGCTTATTTCAAATATAGAGGTTATACCTTTTTTTTAAATAGTAGGATAGTATTTGGGAAAACAGTGGGAGTGCACAACAGGGTGTAAGGAAAGAACACAAGTTTAAGAAGTAGTTAGAGGAAAAATTATGTCCCTCTAAGTCCCTTGACCCAGTGACCACTGCTTTCAAATTCATGAGAGGTCATTCCATCCTTTTTCTTATCGCGTTTTTTGTTTTTTTAATACCAAGGTAGTATTTGGGGAAACAATGGTTATGCAGAGTAACGTGTAGGCAAGAATACAAGTGTTGTAAGTAGTTAGAAGAAAAATTATTACCCTGTAAGTCCCTAAGTCCCTTGCCTTGTAGGCCTGTTGGACAGGTTCAGAGGCCACTAAGATCATACGATCTTTGGTAATTAGCGAGGCCAAGGCGATAAGTGTGTCAAGTGTCCCACAGAAGCTCGGAGAGCACCATTTTCTTTTTCTAAAAGATAACCACTGAGGGGAAGGAATATCCCCCAAGGCACATGTAGAGACCTTGACGGTAGTTAGAGAGGAAAGTGTTCGTTTGACCTTTTTTGGGTTTAAACCCTCATTTCCTATCGACTGAGTCAGTCGAACAATTATTTCAACTAACTTCGTGATAATTACGCTATACTTAGTTCATAACAATCCTGCACACACCAATTTTGTCACTGTCAATTGTGCACACACACCAACATTTTTAACCTACAGCCCATTTATGTTCCAGATTCAATGCAACGGGCTTCCTGGAGAAACTGACAGGAACGTGAGTCATGTTATTGGGGGAATCGATGAATAAGAACCAGTTTGAGTCCATGCTTTGCATTTTTCAGGAAGTCTTACTAAAAGGACCAGAATCATGGCTAAGACTGGGCATGCTTGTTATTTTTTTTAAAACAATCGTGAATCAATATCATTTTAAGTAATTCATTAATAAAGTAAATATCGATTTCTTCGTTGTGCATGGTTTTCTTTAATTTCATGTTTTAAAATATTTTGAATAGTTTGATAAACATGACCAAAGCCAATTAAATTAACTATTATGAAAATTGCAGAATTGGCAAATCAGTCAACCTCATACCTATCTCAGTGGGGAGATTCTAAATGGTTAGATATTTGATGATTTAGTCCACCGCGTAAATATAAATAAGATTGGAGCGTAAGTAAGACTATGTAAATGAAACCTCGATAAATGTTGCAACTCATATATGATTTACTTATTATCGAACTTTTAACCCTGGAGTTTTCTCATCGTATCACTCTGAAGCATTCATGCGATACTAATTTAAATTTGCGTGTTTCAAAGCAATTATGAATCAGATTACGTGGTTTTTAAATGTATTTTATCTTTTATTTTATTATTTTTTTTATGAAATTTGAATTAATAATTTGATACGAACTCACCAATTAACTTTTTTTTATTAATAGTGCATGGATTCTGGAGTGAGTGCGGGTCATTAGTTGTTTTTTCCAAAGAATCCAAAGAGTAGTAGTCAATTACCGATTTGGATAAATCTTGGAAAATAAATTATCTAAACAATATGTTCTACAAATTAATAGTTGGAAAAATTAATTAAGATAATTCCATTTTTTTGCCATGGGAAAAAATGTGCAAAAAGCTTAACAAATTGAAAAGTATATTAAAAACAAAATATTGGAAAAATTAATTAGAGAATTATCCTACATTCCATTGTGTAGATTGTAAAATAGGCGAATCAAGTAAATTAAAGTAAGCTAAGAGTATATTTTAATGTAATACATTCATGATAGTTAATAAATTAGTTTTGAAGACTAATAGTAGGTAGTTGGGAAATTTCATGGATGGATTCAATATTTATGTTGTTCTTTGTGAGATTGTTTTTAATACAAATGTTGTATTGAGCAACATTGAATTTTTCAATTGTGTTGAGCTAACTTATTGCACTTCCATGAATTTTCATGTTCAAATATGCTTACTCTTACAATTTTGTGTGCTACAAGTTTGGTTAATAATACAAATACTATGAGAAGCTACTAGGAGAAACATAATTAAAGAACTATCGATAAAAAATTGTATGATTATCACCACACCCACTTCAAAAATAATAGACTCCAATAAATAACATAATAAGTGCACACATTTCCTTTGAGTTGCATTAAATTTTTAAAGAAAAATAGTGTCTTCTACCCTTGGAACAAAGATACAAGGAGCATTGGTATGGTTTTTATTTCCTTGTTGTATAATGGTGTTATTAACTATGGCCCCAGAGAATGCAACATACATAACCTTGATTATGTCAAGATATTGAAAAGAAGAATCATATATATAACCCATAAGGGATTAAAAAGTAGGGACTATAAGCCTCAATCCAACATACCAATAGCTTTAATCATGGCTTGTCTACATGGGGTTCTACAAACAATCAAATGCAAAGTCTATATAAAACCAATAGTTATGTGTGGTTTTCATAATACTCTTATGAACAATATATATACATTCGTTATTCTTAAAGTTGGGCTGAGAGATGTAGGTAGGGTGAAGGAGTAAAGAATGCAATGAACTATTGTTGATATCATGACAAGGAATAAGAGGCAGGTGAGAAGGCATGTTATTTTTAACTAACAATAGAAAGTATATGTTTCCTTGTATCGACCCTTGGCCTCATTTTATTAGCATTTGAAGGTGGGATGAACTTGGGATTCAATTAACTTCATGTAACATATATAAATATTTTTTGAGAGGGGAGAACATCATGGTGACTTGGTGAGTGAGTGAGGTGATACTTCAAAGGATTCATTAAATACTTAGATCTATTTCAAAAACTGAATTGGATTTTGATTCCCACTAGTGGAAGCCTTATTTCCTACATTTTTTCATGGGAAATTTGGTTTGGGTATAATAGCCAAAACAAAGTAGATAAAAGTGCTTCAAAATACCATATTTGAATTTGAGTGGGTTGTTGAACATGCCCTTCTTTATAGAGAACAATTTCCGATTAATATGCAAGCCCCAAAGTTCCCACTATTTATGTTTCTTCCTAGTATTCTCAAATATTGAGATGGGTAAAAATTAGTTAGATTTAAGTGTCCAAGGAACAAAACCCTTGCAAACTCTCTAGCATCTGCAAACTTTTTTTCACAACACAAGATGGAAAATTAAATGTGGAAAGAAACTCAAAATAAATTTTCCTTTATAGAGGCACAAACTTGTGGATTCTGTCAAACATGATTGATTTTAACCATTGGTTGAGAAATAAAACATAGTTTGGAAAAATTAAATGAAAAACTCACATTCTGATTCAAGAAATTAAAATGAGTAGTAATAATTGTAGGAATTTATAGAGTAAGTTCCGTATATCAAAAACCAAAGGTCACTGCTCACAAACAGATCAAAAATAAGTACACCAATATTATCACGTGGTTAAAACCCTCAAAGAGGGAAACAGTCCACCGCTTGAGCCAACACAGCCACTTCAGGCAATTTATTAATATAAAAATAAAAGTTACATATGTTTCTCTCATAAACGGTTACCGGATAAATGACCCTCCATGCTCTTTAAATAAATATCATGGACCAATCAGGTGTTAAGCCACGGATCAAGTGTCGTTAATACATAGGAGAGAGTGAACCATCAGATCACTAAAAATCGTGAATGTCGGATTATAAGTTACAATTGTACATAGTAAAGAAACACACCTTACCTAACTCTACACTAGAATAAGTTATTATTAACTATTTCCTATGTGTCGGAATATCCTAACATCCCCCCTTAAGAAAAACTTGGGATAGGATTGAAGGATTTACAAAGATGACACAAAAGGAACCTATTCCTATGTGTCGAAATATCCTAACATCCCCCTTTAAGAGAAAATTCGGATTGGATTGAAGGATTTACAAAGGTGACACAATAGGAGAAGGAGGGAGGCATTAGAGCCTATCTCCCCTTAATGAAAACTTTCATAAACTCCAAGCATGGACCGAAGTTTGGTAAACTTCGCTTTTGTGAGAGACTTTGTAAAGATATCGACTACTTGCTCATTGGTTGGACAGTGCGCTGCTTCAAGAACATGATCATGAATGAGCTTTCTCGCAGAGTGTATTTGAAGTTCGATGTGTTTCATTATCTGATGTTGAGCTGGAACTTTACATGGTATGGATAACACTACGGATATCACACCAAAGTGTAGTGGGATGATGCTGATGAAGACCAAATTTGGTCAGGATCTAACGAAGCCACAGGGCTTCCTTGTTCACTTCAACTGCACCATGATACTTTGCTTCTGCCGAAGAAAGAGAGATGGAATATTGTTTGTTACAAGACCATGTAATAGGTCCTGAACCAAGAGTGAATACATAACCTGCAGTAGACTTTCGATCATTAGGGTCACCAACCCAATCAGAATCAATGAAACCAATAAACAATGGAGATGTGCCTACAATATAATGAATCTCAAACTGAAATGTACCTTGAGTATATCGAAGGATTCTTTTAGCAGCTTTCCATTGACTTTCATGAGGTTGGTGCATAAACCGAGCAACAAGACCAATGACAAAGGAAAGGTGAGGACGAGTATGGGTTAGATACAAAATTTTACCAACAAGTTGACAGTATAAGGTAGCATCAACTTCAGGGGAAGTACAAGTGACTCAAAGCTTGACTCTAGACTGAAAGGGAGAATGGGTTGGCTTACAGTCTTCCATGTGAAAGTGGTGTAGAATATCACATGCATACTTGGACTATGAAAGGGTAATACCTTCTTTGTATTGAAAAATTTGAAGACCAAGGAAATGGCCAAATTTCCTAAGTCTTTTTTATTCAAACTTTTGTGGCTAGAATCTTTGGTAAGGATAAGATCATCAACATAAAGAACAAATATGGTGAGACATACCCTTTCCTTGGAGTAGGATAAGCTTGTCGAGAATGACACCTAGAAAATATCTAAGAGAAAGCTATCCATTTTGGCATACCAAGCCCGAGGAGCTTGTTTGAGACCATAGAGAGACTTCCTAAGGTGACAAACAAGGCTAGAGTTGTTTTGGATCAAGCCAGGGGGATGTTCCATGTAGGTTTCTTCATGCAAATCTCCATGTAAGAAGGCGGAATTAACATCCATCTAATGGACTTCCCATTTAAAGGAGGCGGCAAGGGGAAGAACAAGGCGTATAGAATTCATTTTGGCAACAAGGGAGAAGGTTTCAGTATAGTCAATGCCTTCAACTTGTGAAAATCCTTTAGCAACAAGACGAGCCTTATGTTTATAAACTTTTCCATCTAGTCCAAACTTTGTTTTGTAAACCCATTTATATCTAACAAGTTTCTTCCTTTTGGAAGAGGAACAAGATCTGATATCATTAGCTAATAAGGAATGATATTATTCATTCATAGATTCATCCCAATACGGATGATCGGAAGCTATTGAGTTTACTGGATCAATATTTTATGCAACTTGAGCCAATAAGGAAGAGGCTATTTAGAACTGAGAACGTGTATGTCGTCGATCTGCAAGGTCACCTGCAAGAGAACCTGCTGCATCCCAAGTAGAGCAGACCCATCTTGGAAGATGTGGAGCTAAAGGAACATCTTCAAAGGGTGTAAGAGGACTTTCATCCTTGTTGTCGTCATCTGAAATAGAAGGAATGCTATCAAAAATAGAAGAGATAGAGAGAGGTGGCACATATGCCAAATCAGGATCGCAGGCCAAAGGTGGCATACTCGGCGAACTAGGCTCATAGGCCGATATACTTTCAGCAAATTTTACATCTCTTATAATGATTATATTTTTGGATTTTGGTTGAAGAATTTTATATCCCTAGACATCTTCAGAACATCCAACAAAAATTCATTTTTCACTCTTAAGTTCTAAGGCTTTATGTTTCGCATCTAGAATATAGGCCCAAGCATCACTGCCAAAAACATGAAAGTCACTTACATCTGGTTTGATTGAGCTCCAGGCTTCTTCTAGAGTTATATTCTTTAAAGCCTTAGTAGGAGTGTGATTTACTATGTAATTTGCACAGTTAATGGCTTCTGCCCAAAATTTGAGACCAAGTCCTTTAGATTGAAGCATACAATTAGGCATTTATTTTAAGGTGCAATTATTCCTTTCAACTACACCATTTTGTTTTGGAGTATATGGAATAGTATGTTGCAATTGAATGCCATGCTTAGTGCAGAAGTTGATAAATTTTTTGTTAACATATTCTCCTCCATTGTCTGATCTTAACTTGAGAATTTGATGTCCAAATTATTTCTCAACAAAGGTCTTAAAGGCCAAGAACATCTTAAAAACTTCACTCTTGAGTTTTAAGAAGTATACCCAAGTGCTTCCAGAAAAATCATCAATGAAATATAAGAATTATTTTCAAATAGAGAAAGAAACAATAGGAAGTGGACCACATAAATCACTGTGCACAACCTGCAAAGGGGTTGAAGCGTTCCAAGAGGAACATTTTTCAAAACTATCTCGATGATGTTTTTCGAGTACAAATCCGGAGCAAACACCATCTTGGAAAGAGACCATAGGAAGAACTTTCACCATATTTTCCTTACACAGAGTTTGAAGAGAGCGATAGTTTAAGTGACCAAATCGCTCATGCCAAAGTTTGCTCGCTTCATCATTATGAGAAACAAAAATGGAGGGAAGACATGAAGACCCAATGTTGTCAAACTTATACAACCTTATGGAATCACCAGCAATGCCAGTATCTAAAATATGTTTAGGATCTTCAAGGTCGTTGATTACAACATCATGAGGTGAGAATTATACTATTTTCCCTTCACTTGGACAATTCTCCGATAAAACAAATAAAGAGTTGCATGACAAGGTAGGAACACATAGTACATCATTAAACTAACCATTATCTAGATGAATGGTTCCAAATCCTACAACACTAAGAGATCTATCATCACCAAAATAAATATGTTTTGTGTTACAATCATTTAAAGAAGAAAACATGGCTTTATTTTTGGCCATGTGGTAATAAGCTCCAAAATCAATGAGCCACTCATGAGAAGGAGAAGAGGAAGATACATTTAATGCATAAACAGATCTTGATGCTTGAAAACCACAAGAACAAAGTGCCATTCTTGAAGATGAAGGTGAAGAGTGCTCCAAATTGATGTTGTGCTTCTCCATTGCTACTTCTAAGGCTTCCATCTTCTTAAAATATTTGGACTCTATATGGGCATCATGATTACAAAATTTTCAATGTCTATCAGTCTTCTTCCCTTTGTTTTTATTTGCCTTATCATTTTGGTGAGTAGCTTTTTCAATATTCGGCTGAAAGTGCTTAGGACCCTTGTTTGGTTTTGGACCATATTTTTTAGGATATTGCTTCTTGGGATTCTTTTGATATGATTACTGCGGGGTACCTTTAAGGCTTTCTTAGAAGCGTTTCCGAAGTGATAAGACCAAGGTGTAAGATTTTCTTGTTCTCTTATCAAAGAATCACAAAAGGCATCAAAAGAGTTCTTGTAGGTGGTTCCTGAAGAAATGATGGCTTCTCTATAACTAGTGGAATGGAAGGTGGAAACAAATACAGAGTATGCAGGGCCAAGCTTAGAAAGAATGCAATAGATGAGGCTACCATCTTCCTTTTTGACCTTACAACCTTCTAAAAGAAGTCTAAGGGTCTTGAATTTGGACAAAAAATCTTCAATAGAGGAGAAATTATTGGGGTCCAAAGTAAGAAACTCATTTTCAAGCTGGTGGGCCGTGATTTGATTTTGAATGCCAAAGACAGTATTTATCTTGTCCAGGGCTTCATGAGGGGTGTCAATGTCAAGGATATGAAATCGAAGATCTTGAGAAATGGACATTCCTATCAACCCTCGTGCTTAATCTTGTTTATTTTCCCATTTAGCGACTTTATCTTCATCAGAAGGTTTAGTTTCTTGTCTTGTGTCTATTCTATAAATCCCTTTACTTCTAAGTATATCTACAATGTCAGGTAGCCATTGGAAATAATTGGTGCTATTAAGAATAATTGGTCATGCACTTTTCATTTTTTTTTTTTTTTTTTTTTTTTAAACTGATGCTGAAAAATGTTGAAACTAACTGCTCCAATGGAAATATCTTGAAAAATTAGGCTGATTAAAAAAAACGGCTCGAAAAACGGCTTCCGGATGAAGAATTTATTCCTTTTTAAAAAACTGAGTTGTAGATGTCGAATAGTTACGGGAACGGTTGGAAATTTGATGATGAAGTTCAACTTTAAAAAAAAATCCCGCCCCTTTAAAAAAATTTGTTTTACAAAAGAAGCTTGAGAAAGAGACTTGAACCCAAGACCTCTATTCTCATAAACTAACTTCTCACCAAGTGGGATAGTAAAAGGATTTTGTTATTGTTTGAAAGGAGGAAGGGTTTTTTCTTTTTCTTTCTTTTTTCTCTTTTTTTCTTTTTTTCTAAGTCTCTAGTGTGGGTGCTTTTTTAAGTCTTTTCCCGAGATTGCACATAGCGTAGAGAAAAGAGCATACACAGAGAAGAGGGTATAGATCTGGAAAATAAATAAAACCTAAAAACCAAAATAAACAGATGGAACTGAAATAAGAAGAACTATTAACAAATATAATTGCAAAACAGATACTTTATACCTCCAGATCTAAACTGACATAACTTGGGCAACCTGAAACCTTTTTGCATGAAATGAAAGGTGTTCCTCACTATAATAGATCCTCCAGACACAAAAAAGTAGTTCTCAAAGCTCGAAAATTTTCATAAATAATAAATCTACAAAACTGCAGTCGCATGCAATCAAACCAGCTTCGGATTTGGATCAACAACAGATGCGGCCCTCAAAATAGCTCTGATACCATGTAGGAATTTACAGGGTAAGTTTCGTAGATAAAAAACCAAAGGTCACCACTCACAAACATATCACAAATAAGTACACTATTATTATCACGTGGTTAAAACCCTCGAAGAGGGAAACAGTGCACGACTTGAGCCAACACGACCACTTCAAGTAATTTATTAATATAAAAATAAAAGTTACATATGTTTATCTCATAAACGGTTACTGGATAAATGACCCTCCATGCTCTTTAAATAGAGATCATGGACCAATCAGGTGCTAAGCCACAAACAAAGTGTCGTTAATACCAAGGAGAGAGTGAACCTTCAAATCACTACAAATCGTGACCGTCAGATTATTAGTTACAAATGTACATAGTAAAGAAACACACTTTACCTAACTCTACACTAGAATAAGTTATTCTTAACTCTTTCCTCTGTGTCGAAATATCCTAAAAATAATGAATTTGAGTATTTTCATTAGTTACTCCTCTCACTTCAAAAATTATGGCATCACCCTTCCCAACTAAACAATTGACAAGGTTAGCTCTTGCAATTTGTAATCCTTTTACTTTGCACAAAAACTGTTTATGCTTCAAATGTTGTGTAATGGTTCTCTAAAAAGATATGGAATCATGTTATCCTTCTGACATCATATGATTAAGATTTGGTTAATGCAATTTTAACTGGTGATTAACTACTAATCAAACGTTGTTTTCCATGTTTACCTGATGAGACAAAAAAATGTTGTAGAAATGGAAACGAACCTAAAAATGATTGATGATGGGACTGGGTTAAAAGAGAATGATTAATTTCAGGAGTAACTGATACATGAATGAATTAGGAAACTCAACCACTCATTAGGCTATGGGTAGTAGGCCATCCAACAGAGAGAAATCTGTAGGCCAGCCAACAATTGCAAATCCAATTGGTTGAGGTGTCCACTTATAGAGGTCTACAGGTACAGGAAAGGCACTAGGAAGAGGAAGTAGAACTCGAATACATATTATTTTTCGAGCTCGATTGTTATCCACTATATTCAAATAGGTTTGAGACTGAATCATTTTTCCTCCAAAATATTTTTTAGCTTGGAAGATAACATAAAAAAAGGAAGAGTTCTTAGGAACTAGTAATCTTCTTCCACCATAAATAACTCTTTAATTCTATATGGCTTAAGTAGTAACAAATTGAGTACATATAGGAAATTCGTATGCAACTATTCTAGCATCTTCTCTAGTGATAGTTTCAGATACTCCAACCATTTCATAAAGTATTTGACTTTGTCTGATGAGAGATACCCAATAATCATGAGATCCTTTCCCAGAACCCATAAGTGTTTCTCCAGGTCTCATTGTCATAGGTTTGTCGGGAAATATACGTACCCATAATTTTACGTCATGACAGGTATAACGAGTAATCGTTCTTCATCCTAATTTCCTTTCTCCCCATGTGGTATGAATCTAGGTGGTGGAAACATATATGCTTCTTCCTGAATATATCCAAATTTACAAAAATAATTCTTTACATCAAGTTGGTGAAGAGGTCAGTGTTTGTTGGCTACAATGGAAAGGACAAAACATATAGAGTGAAGTTTTGCAACAGGACTAAATTTCTCAAAATAATCGACACTGTATGCCCATCTAGTTAATGGGTGAATTCATTTGCAACAAGATAATCTAAGTTTTTATTTTTGTACCTAATTCTGCGTCAATAATTCAAAATTTTAAACAATTGCTACAAATCCCTTTAGACTATGTTGGCTACCATGCTCTCTACTAAAATTCATCAAGAATATCATGAAAATGCTACATTTCCTAATAGTAGATAGCCCCTTAGTGTTATGTTGTTACCATCCTTCAAATGTTTCTTAAGGATAATTTAGCTATTTTTACATCATAATTTTTCATATCAAAGTTAATCTCTTTGTGATGTTTGGACTTTTGTTTTGTGCAGTTGAAATCTTCTTTGCAACTTCATATTGAGGGCACCAGTCCTAGGTGGTTCTTTATTACTTATGGTAGGATAATCGTAAGTGAAGAATTGTTTGCTAGAATAGATGCAGTTGATGATACTACAATGAAGTGAGTATCTAACTCTTTGATATTTCATAGGGTAAGTTATACAGATCTTTCATATTTTCCTCATGAATACGCACTTAAGAGACAACAATACATTTTTTTAGGACTTGAATTTCATGAGTTTATTTTTTTGCACCCGTAGGACGTTTCAATTGCAAAAATGGGACATATTTAGAACATTCCTTACTAGAACTAGTTTTGACGTTGTATTTACTAGCTCCATTACTAGATCAATTATTCTTTGACCCTAAAACAATAACTATTTCTGAAGTGTGTGAAGTTACAATAACTAGACCTATCATCTAAAAAACCCATGCAAACTATGTGATACAGGTGGATATTTTTGGCCACCCACCTATTCCACCTAGAACTCGAGTCATTTTTATCAGTTTCCTTTTAATAGTAGCATTTACTATTTTTAGTAGTTTTTTGGTTCTTCAACTTCTGGATCAGTTTTAACCCCCTAAACGATGTTTTTTTAGGTTCGATGCAATCTTGTAGCCGAAGGAAAGGGACTACGGAAAAACTTGGAATGCTCAAAGTTCGACGATATATCATATGTGCTAAACAAAAATAATATGACCAAGTCACGACCCTGGGAAGTTGGTTGCCCAACTAACTCCAATGAGACCCACAAACTCTTTTCATTTCATCTCCCGGGGTTGGGGTTTTGGTTGTTTATGGTTTTCCTATTTTGTTTAATAATAAAAAATCCCTTGAGCCTCATTGTAACATAGTTCAGAGGCCTATATCTGCCACATATCTTGTTAGAGATAAGCTACTAGCACCCTAGCTAGTTTATTTCCATTCTATCTGTAAGCATATTTCAGTTATTTGATATTAATGAAATGAAATTTTATTTTTGATGCATCTATGCATTTATGTGTATTTATATATTTTATTGTGTTCCTGCATAAGCCTAGATGAGTGGTATCAAAGCGGTTTGATCTTTCTCGATCCTTCTTTGCATGTCGCCAACAAGGTCGAGGTATAAGGAGTTAGGGTTCGATCTCGTTGAACCTTTGCAATATCAGCCTCTCAAACCCCGACGACCAGCCATGGGGGAGAACAGAAAGACGAGGGAGTAGGTGATCCTATCAAAATATTGCTCAAGGAGGCCCTTGAGAAATAAAGGAATGCGGTGATGGATAAATTTTCATAGATCCTTGAATGACTCCCCACCGATGACGCATCTACATCCAGTAGCCACTCTGGAGGCACAACCCCTTTTAAGGTACAAGTAAACTGTGTCATTTCCATATTTGAGGCCCAAATAGATGCAGACATTTTAGATAGATGGTTGAATCTATTAAAAGGATATTTCTCGGTTCATGACTTTTCCAATAGGGAAAATATTACTTTTTCACTCCTCAAAGCCACCCCCCATGTCAAGGACTAGTAGAACCTACTGTGAGAAAAAGGATGAGAGGGATCCCTCTATATTCTCGGATGCACCCACTTGGGATTCTTTCAGAGATGCCATCAAAGAACAATATTATCCCGTGGGGAGATATGAGGACAAGTACATATAATGGACTATGCTATGGTAGCAAAGGGGTCAAGATGTGCATGAGCTGACGAATTTTTTCCATACCCTGCTCACAGAGTTGGGTATCAAATATTTGGAGAAATATTTGGTGCTAATGTACCACAATTGTCTACACATATGTATTCAGGTGGAAATAGAGTTCCTCTACATATCCTCACTTGGTGCAGCATACCATTATGCTGCCAAGATTTAGCAGAAATTCAAACAGAAGAAGCGAGACTTTGGATCTGTGAATTAGAAGCAAGGGAAAGGTGCCCCAAAACCATAGAACATAGGATAAAGTGAAGGCGAGGTGACCCTGGATAACCCACCAAAGCCGCAAGAAAATAAAAACACATAAATCCAAAGAAGGACATGAGAAAGTGGTGCGAGTTCCATAAGAGCTCCACTCACAAAACAACGTGAGTTTCGTGCCTATCAGTAACTGGTGGTCAAGATTAAGGCTTATAATTCATATGCATCCTCCGACTCTGTATCGGAAACTGACAAGGGGAATGAAAAAGGGAATCATATTATCGATGAGGAGCCCAATGCAACCATTGCCACCACGAAGATCTAGAAGGAGGAACCAAAAATATCCAGAGAAGGGGGAGCACCTCTTCCATTCCAATTATGGGTAAAGGGGTCCCCACTATATTTCATTGTCGATAGCGGGAGCCAAAAGAACCTCATTTCAGTAGAGGTCATCAAGCGGATGGACTTGCAGACAACAACACACCCAAAACCGTACACCATCAAGTGCCTTCACCAAGGACGGGATCTCCACGTCGGCCAATAGTTTCACCTTCCCTACAACATAAATCCCTTCACAGATGAGGTATTATGGGGCATTTCTCCTATTAATTTATGTGATGTATTATTAGGCCAACCATACTTGTGGAAGCGACATGTTGTGTATGAATCTAGGCCTCGCATTGTTATTGTTACTTTGTTCAATAATTTGTACAAGATACCATAGGTAGCACCACCTACTACCATCTCTTTAGTTACTGCAAAACAATGCAGTAACCTCATTTCCAAAACCGGGAAATTTTTTTCATGATGATCCACCCTCAGGGAAAGAAGAATACTTTGGCCACGACCTCCAGATAGGGCTCCTTTGCATGACAACAACAGATGGACAAGGTCGTGGAGGAGTATGGGGATATCTTCACCTCACCCTGAGGGGTGCCTATGCACTCTTAGGTCAAGCACTCCATCGATTTAGCCCCAGGTGTGTCGCTGCCCAATGGACCAATCTATCGGCGCTCTGTTCTATTGAACGAAGAATTCAAGAGTTGCTGCAAAAAGGTCACATCCGGTCGAGTTCATCACCCTGTGGGAGCCCGATCATGTTGGTGTAGAAGAAGGATGGGACTTGTCGAGTCTTTGTATTGACTATCCGACGCTGAATAATATCACTATCCAGAATAGGTATCTGATCCCACGGATTGATGACCTTTTGCACCAACTGAAGGGGGGAAAATATTTCAGCAAGATCGACTTGAGGTCCAGGTATCTCCAGCTACCAATCAAACCCTCTGAAGTGTGGAAGACTGCCTTCAAAGCCAAGGAGGGCCTTTTTGAATGGTTGGTCATGCCTTTAAGGTTTACGAATTCTCCCGCAACCTTAATGAGGCTAATGGATGACATATTGTGGCCATTTACCAACTCATTTGTAGTGGTGTACTTGGATGACATCCTAGTCTTTAGCCAAAATTTGGAAGAGCACCTCCACCACATCCGACAGGTCCTCCAAACATTGTGGTAACACAAGTTGTGTGCTAATTTAGAGAAGTGTACTTTTGGCATGAACAAGGTTCAATATTTAGGATACATCATTAATGAGCGGGGGGTGCATGTGGATCCAGCCAAGATCCAAGTCATTCATAATTTTCCATCCCCAAAAACTCTAAGAGAGCTCTGCATCTTTATGGGTCTTGCCAATTTCTACTACAAGTTCATGTTGGGATTCTCTCATACGACTTGGCCCTTGAGTCAAGTCACCAAGGAAGGAGCGAAATAAAATTATTTTGGTTTGAATCTCAACGGAAGGCGTTCGTAGAGTTGAAACATCACCTATGTTCTGCACCAGTGCTGACATTACCTAACTTGC
Source organism: Pinus albicaulis (assembly GCA_034641835.2). Lineage (NCBI taxonomy): Eukaryota > Viridiplantae > Streptophyta > Pinopsida > Pinales > Pinaceae > Pinus > Pinus albicaulis. The sequence continues at coordinate 343,178,910 of CM076576.1, forward strand.
AACTACCATTTGAGATCGAGACAGATGCCTCTGACTATGCTATTTTGGAAGTTCTTACTCAACAGGGGCATGCAGTGGTATATCGCAGTGATACACTGTCTGAGACAATCTATAAGTATCCCACTTATGACAAGAGATGTATTCCATTGTGCAGGCTTGCTGAAAATGGAAGCATTCCACTTTGGGGAAGGAAATGGTTATCTACATATACCACCAACCCCTGTAGTTCATACAAACACAAGGGAAGTTTCCAAACGATCGCCATAAGAAGTGGTCCACATATATGCAAAAATTTCATTTGAGCATCAAGTATAAGAAGGGAAACACCAATAATGTTGCAGAATGCCTCAGCTAACCATCGATTGTGGCGCTAAGCACTGTGCTTAACTCTTGTGGGCACGAGACTTTTGATTGGACACTTCTCTACAAAAGCGATCTAGAATTCGGCCACACATACAGGACGCTCTTGGAGGGTAAGTAAGTTCTAGATTTTAACCTTCAGGATGCAATGCTACGTCACATGGGACACCTTTGTGTTCCTTTAAGTGAGTGCACCAAGATGATTTTGGAAGAGCACTATAGTCGGGTCGCTAGGCATTTCGGGGTTGGGAAAGTAGTGGCAGTACTGAAAAAGTATCTCTATTGGCGAAACCTTTGATAGGATGTGGGGAAGTACATCATATCCTGCATTGCCTGTGTCATTACCAAACTAATCATCAATAAGGCCTCTATACTTCGTTGCCTACCCCTAGTTAACCTTGGGAATCCATCTTCGTGGATTACATGTCGGGCCTTCCTTATACTAAGCACAAAAATTACAGTGTTTTTGTGGTCGTTGACATATTCTTGAAGATGGCCATTATGGTGGCATGCAAAAACAATATCACAGCAGAAGCCACTACTAAACTCTTCTTTGAACAAGTGTGGATACACTTTGGGATCCCACAATCTATCATCTTAGATCGAGACAACAGGTTCCTCAGTACATTTTTCTCTAGCCTCTAGTCGATGCTGGACACCAGGCTCACTAATTCCACGACTTTCCATCCCAAAACTAATGGCCAAATATAGGTTGTCAATACGATGATCATACACATTATGTGCATGTATAACTCAAAGAATCCATGCAAATAGGATGAGAACTTACCCTATGTACAACAAAACTATAATCGGGCTCTCAACAACTCAAATAGCCACAACCGTTTTCAGGTAGGCTTGGGATTCCAACTACTATGTCCCATTGACGTAGCCATGCCATTTGCGGCTACTCAGGAAGATTTGGCTCATGTCCAGTCTGAAGTTGATAAGGTGAACAACTTCATTAAGCACATTCAACACATCCACCAATAGGTTCATTACATATTGGACAAAGCCAATGCTAATTAAAATCAATGACATGATCAATATCAGGTGCCACACAACTTCCAGGTGGGCAACAAAGTGTGGCTACATTTACATAAGGAGTGCCTTGATGGACCCCACAACAAGCTTCACCCGCTCCTATATGGGCCATACACCATCACCAAGGCTGTAGGGGAAAATGACTTCGAGCTCAGTATTCCACCATTCCTTGCTTTGCACCCAATGTTTAATGTGGACCACCTTCGGCCCTACTTTCCACCTTTATTAGACAGATCCGACATGGAAGAACAACTCACACCAAAAGAGTTAAACCTAGACTGCATGGAACAAGCCACAAATGATAGGATCATGGAAACACACATCAAGAACACCCGCAAACATAGGGTCCAACTATATTGAGTTGTGAAGGCAGGCCAAATCCTTCACCAGGGCAAGTGGTTCACCAGGGACCAGGTTCAATAAAAATTTCCTCACCTCATGGAGGATTTTCATGCAATGGGGACCATTGCTTCCTAAGGGGGGAGAAATGATCTAAGTGGATATTGGTGGACACCCACCTATTCCACTTAGACGTCTAGTCAATTTCATCAGTTTCCTTTTTTATAGCAGCATTTACTATTTTTAGCATTTTTTTGGGTCCTAAACTTCCAGAGTAGTTTTCAGCCCCTAAACAACATTTTTTTGAGGTTCGTTGCAGTTTCGTAACCAAAGGAAAGGGACTGTGGCAAAACCTGTAGTACTCGTAGAGATCTTTCCGATGATATATCATACGAACCAAACAGAGATAATATGACCAAGTTACAAACCCCAGAATCTAGTTTCCTAACTAACCACATTGGGATCCACAAACTCTTATCGTTTCATCTCCTAAGGTTAGGTTTTTGGTTGTTTATGGCTTTCCTATGTTGTTTAATAATAAAAATTCTCTTGATCCTCATTGTAACATAGTTCAAAGGCATGTAGCTGCCACATCTCTTCTCAGAGATAAGCTAACAATGCCCTAGCTAGTTTATTTCCATTATGTCTGTAAGAATATTTCAGTTATTTATTATTAATAAAATGCAATTTTATTTATGTTGCATCTCTGCATTTATGTGTATTTCTGTATTTTATTGCGTTCCTACATAAGTCTGGATCACTCTGTAACAACTAAAAACCTTTTTCTGTAGCACAATATAAAAAATTAAATTTGGAAATAAATTCAAAAACATTTTTCCTTTACAGAGGCACAGACTTGTATATTTTATCAAACCTAAGTGATTATAACCAATGATTGATAAATCAAGCGTAGTCTAGCAGAGTTAAATGACAAAATAAAATTTTGAGCCAAGGAATTTAAATATGAGTAGTAACAATGAATTTGATTATGTCATCCACTTCAAAATTTGGGCATTGGCCTTCCAAACTAAACAATTGACAAAGTAAAATACTGCAATTGGTAATCCTTCTACTCTGCACGAAAACCATTTTTTTTCAAATATTGTGTAATTTTTGTCTACAAATATATATAATCATGTTACCCTTCTAACATCCATGATCTATGATCAAGATTTAGTCAATGTAATTTTAACTCGTGATTAATTACTAGCCACATGTTGTTTTCCACGTTTACCTAATATGAATTTTTGCACTTGTGTATTTCTTTGTATTGTGTTTACTTGATCTATGTTTTTTTTGTACCTCTTTCTGGCTTGGTAGTTCAAAATTTTCAACCATTGTTGGAAATCCCTCTAGACTATGTTGGATACCATGCTCTCTAGTAAACTGCATCAAGAATATCATGATAATGCTACATTTTCTTGTAGTAGATAGTCCCTTTGTGCTATGTTGTTGTCAACCTTAAAAATATCTTAAGAATACTTTATCTCTTTTTACATCATAATTTTGCATATCAAAGTTAACCTCTTTGTGATGTTTGGATTTCTATTTGGTGTAGTTGAAATATTTTATGCAACTTCATATTGATGGCGCCAATCCTATATTTGAAGATATTGGTCATCATGTATAACTTTAATTGTGAGATGGAAAATACTTTTAAGAATATATTATTTGACCCACGCCTTTGTCAACATTTATATTGTATTTTTAATTCATTTTTAATTCTCATTTTTCGAATAGATAAGGTTATTATGCTTACTTATGGTAGGAGAATCCCAAGTGCAAATTTTTTTGTTAGAATAGATGTAGTTGATGCTACTATGGTGAAGTGAGTAGCTAACCAATTGATCTTTCACAAGGTAAGTTATATGGATCTTGCATATTGTCCCCATGAATAGGCAATTAATAGTAAACAACCTATTTTTTCAAGACTTGTATTTCATGACTTTATTTTTTTGGAACTACAAGATGTTGCTATTGTAGCAATGGGACCTATCTAGAGCATTCCCAAATACAAATGGTTTTGACATCACATTTATTGAATCCATTGCTAGATCAATTATTCACTGTCCCCGAAACAATAAATATTGCTTGTTAGCCCTATCTTGACTTGTAACATGTTGCATTTTATTTGAATAATGAGAACAGAAAAATTGCAGTTGTTTTTAAAATGAGATGGAAGGTCTTATAGTGTCACCATTGTAAGCTGCTAGTATCTTAATATCTATGCAATTCTCTGTGTCAATTGAAATGCACTGCACTTCTTTGGGGCCATTGTATAAATTATAACTAGAAAATTGAGATCATTCCAAAATATTTTCCTCAAAAACACATATTGAGTGGCGTATAGAGTGAATGGGTGATGGGGTAGTATACCAATAAATCTAGGAAAATTTGTGAAGTTACAACAACTAAACCTATCATATAACAGGCTCACAGGGCACATGCCTCGTGTTGGACAACATTGCTTCAAGTTACTACAATGAATGACATCACTTGTGAGATATTTCTTATGTTTTTCTGTACAAGATGCATGTCAAATGACACATGAAAATTGTTTGCAGCGTTGGTGTAGATTGATAGATTTTTCACATGTCATATTTCTCGTAGGGTCAGATTTTGTTTGAAGTATAAGATGATGATTTTTCGAATGCCTTCAAATATTATTTTCTTACCCGATGAATATTGCTTAGCTATTTTGGAGCTAAACATGAAATGTTGCTTCAACCATGGGTCATCTACACTTGTCTTGTAGAAGGTCACATAGCATCTTGTACCATGTCTTTTTCTTGAGAACAACTGAGATTTATCGAGTTAAATTAAACTTGTTGTAAATTTAAATTAATTTATTAGTTTTTCTTAGACACATATATTTATGTTTCAATGGAAATAGTTCCAAACTAAACAAATTCTAGATAGAATTACATATCGCATCTCTCTTCATTTACGTTATTCTTCCATATGGTACGATATGCTACCATCTTACTGCATTTCCTTTGCAACATTTGGTGCAATTGCTAGTTATGTTTATACAAATGTGGTGTCTACTTTGGCAAAACTATTAGGAAAAAATATTAGAGGAAAACTAAAAAGATGATCACATTTTATGCCATTGAATTAATGGGGCAGAGTAAGAGGAGAGGAAAGAAGGCAGTTTCATCGGCAGTTTCATCTAACCATGTAAGTTATTATTGAGTAGAGAGTCTCGTTGAGCCTAAGCTCATTCTACAGCCCAGTGTGAGGAGATGTGTAAGTTTTTCTGTCTGTCCATACTCCTTTAAAATAAAAATAAAAATTATGATCTAAAAAGAAAAATAATGTTGACTATAATTAAAATAAAATGAATATGTTGTAAAGTAATTAGAAGTAAAAAAAATGTGTCAATCATATGCTCAAATCTCATATTTTTCAAAAATATTTGAAACACAAATTTTAATAAACTATTTGAAGATCTATGTTAACTAATTTATGTAGATATCAATTTCATATATATCTATATACATAGAAAAAAAAAATATGGTTAAAAATTTTATTTGGTACTACTATATATACTCTATTTAACATTCAACTTTATAATTTAAACAATGAAAAATAACCCATTGTATTTTGCACTCTTAAAAAGTTTGCAAGTGAAGAAATTTGATCCCTCTCACCTCATCTTAGATCTGTACTTAGATGGATCTGTGATGGTTCTACAAGTAGGGGATGTGTAAGTTTATTCGTGTGTTTGTGCCCCTTTAAAATAAAAATAAAAATAAAAAACAAAATTTATGTTCTAAATAGAAAAATAATGTTGGGTATAATTTAAAAAAAATGAATATGCTATAAAATAATTAGAAGTAAAAACAATGGGCGAATCAGATGTTCAACTCTTATACTTTTCAAAAATATTTCAACCAGAGATTTAAATAAACTATTTGAAAATCTATTTTAACTATTTAAATAAATTATTTGAAGATATATGTTAATTAATTTATGTTGATATCAACTTCATATATATTTATATATAGAAAAAAAATTTAAGTTTTTATGGTTAAAATTTTTAGTTAGTCCTATATATAGTCTATTTAACATTCAAAAATACAATTTAAACAACTATAAATAACACATTGTATTTTGCATTCTAGAAAAGTTTGCATGTCCAGAAATTTGATCCCTTTTGACTCATGTTAGATCCGTACTTAAAGATAGATTTATGGTGATGGTTAAATTTAACAACAACAGAATCTTGGATGTTAATTACAAAATTTAATTCTTTCAAAATAATTTTTGGAGTAGTCTACCTGGCAACGCTTAGGCTCTGAGATGCCGCCCATCTAAAGATTTCCTCGGCCTAAACGTGAGACGTCGTTTGACGACAGGTTGGGATCACCAACACTGCGTCGTAGAGTTGAAAGATAAACCATTTGAAAACGTAATCCCTGAAACCCCGTCTAAAAATGATACATCGCCCGCGCCCGCCCCACAAAATTCAAAATTTTCAAGCGGCTATCTCCGTTTCAAGTTGTCACACCAAATGCCCGAAACTCGTGAGAGACGCCCAACCCTACCCGCTGTAAGAGATTAGCATTCTGCATCAAACCAATTTAGTTTCGAAGAATTAGTAATGAACCTACGTAGCTTCAAAGATATCGATGGATTTCAAGGTTTTCCACCCACATTATATCGGGTTAAGACGCATATTGCTGTTTGTACATCATGTCTTCGTTCTCGAGAGCCATCCTTTTTATTATTGTAATGACTGTCTTCTCTGTTTTCCTTCGAGAGCCGATCTTTCTTCCTTGCGGTGAGCGTGCTTATTATTCTCATTCGACTTCGTTTCACCCCGGTGCGGGGGGAATCTCCATATGGATGAGCCGGGTCCGACGGTCTGGCTGACATTTTGTTTTCTCTCATAGGGAACAGAAATTCCCCAATATCCGATACGCATTCGCATGGAATGCGATAACCGGAGTCTCGCTGTTAATCCTCGTGATGTGCTTTCATAGACTCCGTGAAGGGAACAAATGCGATCACGATCCGGCCATCTGATGCGCATGATGATGAAGGCCGATTTCTGCCTCAACCGCCCTCGGCGACACGCAAACGAGGCAATCGACTCGATGGCATCGTAGTTGCATTCCCGTTTTTGAAAACAGGGCTTACACCCAAGTATACCCGCTGCACCTACCCGCATCCGTGGGACTACTCCTGCTTATCCCAAAGGACGATGTAGGTTTGGGATTTCAAGATTAAAAATCCTTTGGGAATTTTTCCAAGACAAGAGATCTTCGAATGAGGGAAAATGTCATAAGCTTGATACCCAATGTGACTCCACAGAATCCCGAGGTAGTCGTTGCCGATGAATTCAGTGGATGCATTCGCACGCTATCATGGAGTCCCGTAGAGTTAAAATAAAATAAGAGTAACCTACGTACTCATTCGTGTTCGTAGCCGTTACTACAATTTTATTAGTTTGGGTTCATTAATGCCTTGTAAACCAAGATCTTGATTTGCCCTTTTGTATCGCCGATATAAACTATAACATTTTACAATTTGTGCTATCTTTATATCGATTGCGTATTTATTTTACAAAGATTTCTCGAAAATATTTTCTAGAAATGATGTTTATATAAACTATAACTCTTTACATATTTGTGTTATCTTTATATAAATTGCGTATTCCATAAATATATAGAAACTGAGTGACAAGAACAAGGTCAATTGTTTGAAATAAGTATGGAATATCCCAAAATCTCGCAATTGAAATAAATTCTTCTACATATTTACAACACTCTCAAAGACGCAGAATTAATATTTACAAAGGCTTTCAAAGACCTCGTGGAGTTGATCACCATATAGATCACCAATATAGATCACCATTCATTTCCCAAGAATAAGGGCTAATCCGGCCCTCGATCAACCGTAGTTCAATTTTCTTTTTCAATCTTTAACCTTCTTCTATTTTATATTTAACATCACAGATTTGGCATCAACACAGTAGCCTCCACATGTTACCTCTCTATGAAATATAATTTTTCCTTTCGCTCAACTCAATCAATGAATTTCATGGATTTCGAAGGTTTTCATATGCATTTGTTTATTAATTACATAGTTTGCCAAAACTAGTTGAGATATCAATTGCAATTGTCTTTTCACCCAATTCAAGATTTTATACTCATAAAAAAAAAAAAAAAACCCCAACATAGAAAGAAATTGCAATCCCAACTTTAAACAGCTCTGTTGTCCCAACTAAAAGTTCTGCAAATCGTTTGGTTGGTTGGCATGACAAACCTGACCGCACTTTATTTGGTACTTGTCCAAGCATTACAAGAAGCAAAACCAAGGGTTAATAATTGGAGATAAACAGAGAAATCAATTCATATGGAAGGAGCAGCTCGATAATAAATCGTTATAACACCCATTCGTAAATTCCATATAGATCCGCGTTGGCAAGATGGATTGGCTATAGCATACATAAAGATATGGACTTCATTCTTTGCCATGTGGAAGCATATGTTTTTCTTATGCTTGCTCAATATATCAGCCAGCCTCTTGTTTCTTGTTAAGAAAGGTATATGTTTATCGGGCAACAATCTCTTAGTTCGAGATAAATTCCAACTATAGTTTAGCTTACAGTAACTTAGATCCAACAAGTATGGAATAAAATATTACACTCCAATAATTTGTTAGCATTATTAAGACTATTTGGTTTCAAGCTAAGTTACTAAATATGTATGATGACATGATACAAAGAACTTCAAAATAGAAGTATTCAACATGAGATAAAGCAACCCTTGAGATTAATACATACAAAAATGAAATATAGACAAATATTTATTTTTAGAATTTTTGGAAATTAAAACATTTACATGACAATGATGTAAATTCATTTGTACAACTAACATCAGCATCACCGATGATCAAATGACAAACACACAAGAAATAAGAGTCATAAACTCAGCTTTGTCATTAAGTCATCAAAATGAAAATGTATTACATGGACACTTAGTCACTACTACCATAGGTAGGAATGCCAATGGAAAATATAAACAAGATAGTTACTAGAACCATAGATGGAAGAATCTCATAGGGCTGTGACTATTAGTAGTCATCTTCCATGTCATCATCAATAAAATCGCATCACTACTAACGCTTTCTCCATCCCCTGTATCCAATCTAATCTCCTCATCTCCACACAGGGAGGATGACCCCTTAAGAGGATCACCATTATCGTTATGGGCTCTAGCACCGTTTCATTGAGATCCAAGTTAAATAAACTCAACACTACATTCCAAACCCATATCATCGTGGAAACACATCAATTTTTGAGTAATATGTCTCAGACTTCCATGGGACACACCGAATTTATGTCTTATACATTGGATTCATGACACATGATCCTTGGGATTTGTCGGTGGGGTTAGGTTTTAAGCATATTTGAGAAAAGTGATGTTCTATCTTGTGTATCTTAGAATTTATCACAAAGTGCCTCTCCTACAATATCTCCTCCGAAATTAAACTTATCTTCTAAAATATGGTCATCTTTAGTAAAATCGTAGAGGTCTATCAAATATAGATTAGTAGGGAGATAGACCGCTGTTTCTATGCTACTAATCCTGCCACCCAAAAGAAGAATTACATGTCTCCCGAGATGTCCATATGCTTAAAGTGTAATGCAACAAATATTAACCCCGGGCGAGATTTTAAGTATGGTTACAAAGACAAGTTCTTTTGTTATTTTCCTCGTGAAAACCCATCGAGTTATTATTAGTCATTTTCCAATCTTCCGAGGATACCAATCCTCTTAGCACAGTAGATGATACTTGTTGCATTAAGAGAAGCACGCGTGTATTCTACGTACCAATATTCAAGAGATTGTAACATCCGCGCAAGATTTCAAGCAGTTATAAAGACAAGTTCCTTTTTGCTCTTATTTTCCCGTGAAACTCCATCGATTTATTAATATTCTAGTCATGTCCACATTATGAGATTTCGCCAGTCCTCTTAGCACATGAGATGGTACTTGTTTGCATTAAGAGAAGCAATGTGTTCTCTACAAATTCAATACCGAAGAGATTGTAACATCCGCCCCCATGTTGTGCATATGTCAATTGGATATATATATATATATATATATATATATATATATATATATATATATAAACCGTTTTTGCTATAAGAAATATACCAAGGATATCTCTATATGAACACAGAGTAGGGTGGTAGGATCTTTTGGCATTCACAAATTTGTCAGTTTTGAGAATTTATTTTTCATCCTCGGGAGGCATATTATACATCTACCTCTCCGATAACTTGAGGGAATATTCCGTAGTTGAGATTCAAAGCGGCGGAGAGCTTCAGTCATTTAAATTTTTCATAGTTATTGGAGGATGTCTTTGACATCTTCGGACCAAGGCAAGGACACTCCGTGGGAAGGAGGAGTCATTACCCGCATTCTCAGAATTTGGGTCACAGCCAAGACCTTGTTGGGAATGATGTTACGTAAAAATATTAATGAGGAATCAACGTTATTTCATTTCTCATTGATGTCTAGTGGAATAAAGGATTTAGGATATCCTTGATAGAATGGATGCTCGTTCTCACCCATATGGAACACCATATCCAATGTGAGTTTAATCGCATTGCCACATGGCTCATTGGACACTCGATCATTGAAATGTTATGGTTACCTCTGCTATCTTCTTTTTAGTTTTATGTTATCACTTTTGTTCCTTGTTTTCAATATATTTAGAGTTTTGGCAGGTCGCATCAATAAGTTGGGTTATTTTAGTTCTATGTTATCACTTTGTTCCTTGTTTGCTCTAGATATTTAGAGTTTTGCAGTTTCCATCAATAACTTAGTTAATTTATGTAGCAGTGAGGCATCATCAATATATAAACATAGAAGGTGCAGAGGATCTTTTAAGCATTCACAAATTTGCATCTCATTTTTTTATCTCATGATACTTAGAAGTTAGTAGGGTTGAAGTTAATATGAACTTAATACGACTTAAATGCTAATGAATTATTGGTAATGATATAGACAAAGTCATTTAATCAGAATATTCTATTTACCTACTCAAGCATAGTTGATACTATAGTATTAGAAAGAAATGTTTCTTCAAGGTCCAATAAGAGAGAAATGAGATTTCGTTTCATATAACATTACAGGTTGTAAATATTCTGGGAAGTATGCATATTTGATTGCATTGTATAATATATGTATATTACCATTCATTAGAATAATTATGAATGAAGTGGGATGTGGTGGAAATTGTTTTTAATGTTTTGGTCAACTCGTAGAAGGTATATCTCTAGTTTATATATATATATATATATCCACCGACATACAAGGAGATGGTCGTTACATAGAATAAATGTTACAATCTTTTTAATAATAGGTTGTAAATGCACTTTGATTTTCAATAATATTTTAGCGAGAAGTCATATAAGCAAGGATCTATATATGTGCACACCGGGATAGATCCATCTTAGTTTGGGATTTTTAGACATTAAGAGATTTACCATATTTTTTATATCCTTCTTCCTGCTCAATAGATCCTAAGTCAAATTCGTTATTAATGCTAATGAAAACGTTAACACCGATTCAATAATGATATGGTCAAAATGAGTAATCGTATTATTATTTATCTACTCAATTAATAACCGGAGCATGATGGAAAGTATTAGAAACAATGCTTTTCAAGGTCCAATAAGAGAGTAAATGAGATTTCATTCCTATGCTTGTTAGAGTACAGTCGGAAACATTCTCGAAAGCACATATTTGAATGGAGTAGTTCATAAATTAAATGACTTGTTCTATGTAATGCAATGTTATCAACATGAGAGAAAGCCATAAACTTAAGATGCTTTGCAAATTATTGCATTGTATATGCTTTGATCGTACCATATTCCTTCTCGTATTATAATTCTAAATTCTAGGATAAACATATCTTGTGAGTTAAAGGAGATAAGGGTTCATCATCATAGTCAACAAGATTAACCTTTTAACAAAACACCTATGTACATTTGAGGTTCGTGTTTATGACTAGTTGCATCTCTTGACAATATTTCCTCCAAGAATAATACCTCCAACGATGTCCTTAATATTTGTATTGCTAACAATCTTGATTTTGTTCACATGGAAATTTCACGGAACATTTGACAACATGGAATTTGTCCTCTTGTTATTGGAATCATAGTTGGGATAAAGAGCATGTTTTCATCCATAAAATTAGAGTGGGCAAGGAAATGTAACTCGAAATTTAGGAATATCAAGGGTTCAACTTATGGTCCAAAACTAGTTCACTTTATATATATAAAAAGAAATTACAGCAAGACCGTGGAGACCCGCCTTTGAGGAAATGCCAAGTCCTCCACCAAGTGGATACCAAATTGTTTGTCCAAGGAGTCTAGACAAACTATCCTATCTACCGATATACATAAAAAACAACATTCTAAAAGACCATCCCCATATCTATGCATGTCAACCACAAGAAAAAGAAGATAAACTGCTTCAAATTATGGGCATAAGTCCTTGGGATCATTAGGTCGTCACATTGGCTCCTTTTCGCTCTCCCACTGTTCACCTTATTTATACATGGAAGGTGTCAGGTTTCTCTCAAGGACAATGGGATTTGCTTGTGTTCCTCTCGCCCTAGAAGCTTGTTGTTTTGCATTTAATCTCATCTTCACTGACCCGAGAGACTCCGTTATGCCTATTCCGAAACTTTTGTCAGTCGCTTCAAAGATCCTAATCGTATGGAGAAAACCTATCATGTATAGACAATAAGACAAGTAGATTAGAACAAAAGATAGTATATTGTGAAACTTTACTCTTTTTCCGACATCAAATTACCTCCTCGTAAAAAATTGCACCATCCGTTAAGGATGTGGATTTAAGTCGTGGAAGACAATAAGCAAAGGCTACAATACACATCTTCATATTCACAGCTTTTAGCATCAACAAGATTGAAATTTTCCGCAGCCAAAGTCTAGCAGGTGTTAATTCCATGTGGATTCAAATTTTTGGATTATTCTCTCTAGCCTTTTTTAGTTTAACTCGATTGAGTTGTTGATGTGGATAAGGTTGTATGATTGACCCAGCTAATTTGAAGGCTCAACGAAGTTTTCATCTTACTCAAGCAACTTTTCAAAACCCCATACTCTCTTTTATCATATTTCAAAACCGAGAAATAGGTTTGCCCATCTCTTTCTCATTCTGTTGGTCATAATAGAACATGAAAAACCCTAAGATGGAGCAATACATGGAAGTGCAAAACTGCGTTCACCTGTGGCATGGAAGACCCAACATAAAGACATCAAAACCATCACCTTCGAGCCCAGCAATGCACAACAAAATGGGATTTATCTTTGGTTTTCGTAACACACACATGAGACAAACACATAATAAGGAAGAAACTTCCTCGAAGTTCCATGTTTTCCAATAAAAAAGTGTTTTAAAACTCGTTTTCCTAAAGATCGATGGATTTTCACTTAAAATTGATCTAAACTCAAAATCATTTACCCTTTAGCTAAAAATAAAGGACACCCATCTAAAATGGCCATTAACTCGACCCCACTTGAATTTGGATATTCATGCACACTAAATGTCACCAACAACAAGATCCCAAACTCACTTGATTTACCCGTATAAGACATGAATAATTCAAGTAAGAGTTACAATCCAAGGCTATATCAAACATAACTTAAACAAATACCCCGTTTTACATAAAGAAACTAAATGCCGCAAGAAGAAAAGGAAATGAAAATTTGCAAAGACCATTGAAATAATTCACAAAGGGAAATATGGAAATGTGAAGTAACATGTAAAGAAAATGAATTAATGTATCAAACTATCCGGAAAATCGGTGCTTCTTTGTTGGCTTGGGCTCACCCTATGTTGAGCGTATTCATAATCTCATTCCAATGCGTTTTGCATTTATGTCACAAATGCATTGTATGTTGTAAAGTGGCTAAATGCTTTTCTCATTCTCTAAGGATCCCCGATAATCCGCATGCGTCACCGGACAAATTAACGAGATAGATAGGTTCCCTTTGAAGTTGTCGCATTTGCTCGGGAAATGCGATGACACACAAGAATCCAAAGATATACAAAGAGAATTTAGCTCTAATCCATTAAGAAAAATTGTCACAACGTAAAATTTTCTTATGCTATTCATGCACAACACAACACATTGTAAGTTGTAACCCATATGGATGTTGAGAAGCAACAAAATAAGTCAACATATGTTAAAAAAAATTCATTTTTTGGAACAAGAATGGTGTAGAGTAGAGAATAGCAATTACTCAAGTTAGTTTTCACGGGAAGATGAGAAATGCAAAATAGATCCCACCCAATCGGCCAAAATTAAAACCCGCAAAATTGTTGTAGGAATTACACGAAGTATACAATTTAAAACACAAAAAGCAAGATACAAATTCCATGAACTTTGTTAATTAGTCAAACTACACCAAACATGTGACCATATTAAGACTATTTTACCTCTCAAATCAAATAAATGAAAGAACCATATACAAGTTACCTATGCATTTAATTGGGTCATCACTTAAGAAAGTACATCTATACACTCTTTGGAAAGTACATACCTATTGCTCAGGTTTTCCAGCTCATTAATTCCCACTAGAGTTGAAATCTTTTCCATTGATGTTCAACCATTGTAGAAGATGATGCTTCACCACCCGTTCCATAGTTACCTAACAAGGTGTCATTTGTTAGAACAATGAAATTCTGTTAAAGCATCAAAGTATATGTGCAAACATAACTATATTGATTGATGCTGGAGGGAAAAACTACATGAAATACCTAAATGTTGAGTGGGGATGGTTTTATGTATCGAGATTTATCATTTTTGTCATTTTCATTACCAAATATCACTTTTTTCTTTTATTTAGGGATTTAGTTAGATGCACATTCATTTAAATGTACTGCATGGTAGGAAATGTTGGATGGTCTCTGCATCTTCTTTTGGCTTTCGTTTATCGCTTTCATAGTTATGGATTGTTGTGTCGTCGTAAAATAAACATATCACATGTTAAAGAATGGTGATGCAGACTAAATACACAAATATTAAATAATCACTATATTCAATACATGAAACAAACTCCGGAACCGTAGACAATGCATTATTTGGACGAGGACGCGCCCTCGCCTTGAGATATTGAAACTCAATGGTTCATATTCGATGGATGTTAATTTAAATCAATTCCCAAACCATTGTTTTTTTGCTCCTTTGTTTCTTTCGTAGGGCTAAGAAAACTCTTCTTCCTCTTCAAAGATGAATCAAGAGGGCCCAACCCAAAAGTGTGAAGTCAAAATCCATAATGTGTGTTGTTGGCTTCATCCATCATTTTTTTAACTGTACTAAGCAATTGGTTTGCCTTTGTCAAAGTAAGAGGAGGGTTATCTAGAATGAAATGTGCGTGCGTCTAAAACAACCTCATTTACCAAATGAAGTGCTCCAACATCCGCATCAACAATATTTGTGCCCATAGGGAGGGTATCAACATCTACATCATGGCTCGAGTTCCCTATATTGATTTCAAGAGTCATTGAATATGTTATCCATCGCATGTTGGTGAAGTAATGGATATGGATTATCCGAGTGGAAATACAACCAATTAACCTTATACGTTTGCAAATGTTTCACGAGTAGACCATGGGCATTCACACGTTATAAAATCCATGCGATACCATTCGACAAGGTACTTTTATCTCTATCTGCTTGACTTCTCACCCGTTAGCATTGGTTATGCTCTCATGAGGAGAACAATCACTATCCAATTTTTCTTGCCTTTTCCACCGATGATTCAAGTTGTTTCTCTTTCGTAGTCATAGTAATCCTTCTTCTTTCAATATTTCCCCGTACCGATAATGTTCAATCTGTTAGGCAAAGATATACAACAAACTAACTATCCGACGAGCACATTTTTTTCTTCTATCGTATAAAAATTAGTTTTCAAATAGCAATGACATGACTCAACAAAGATTGTTGGTCTCCCGATTTGCATGAGGAAACTCACGACAACCTTGGACCCACATCCCTAAGTGCAAAGAGAATTAATTCTAGTCAAAATATATCACTTTATAGAAGACAAACATGGATACAATACAAAGAGTTTGTTTACTTACTTAATCTTATCGTCAACAACCCAATTCTTGTGGAAAATAGTCTAAGAACTTCTCTCTTCATCCGCAAATTTGATAAAAAATCGATTGATTGCATCATCCACTTCGCATTGGAGTGTGTGTTTTATGATAGAACCTAACTCATTGAATATCTCATTGGCTTTTATGGAATTAGTGGGGCCAAACTGTTCACGTTTTAACCAAGCCCTCCGTACATGCCAAACACATAAGATAACATCACAACCCGTGATCCTCCCGCTATATTCAATGCATTTTAGTGTAAACATTTTAGAATAAATGAAATTTTTATTATATGAGGACAATATTAAAAGTTACCTCATAGCGATTTCACCTAATGCATCATCAACCATGAATGCATTGACTTTCCCAATCAGGACGGATTTGGAAACACTCAGGCATGAGCTCCAACCATGTTGCAATATCATTCGATGTGTTTCGTGGATGCCACGATCCATGCAACTGGTACTCCGCTTTGTTGTTCATCAAATGCCACAGTGTATACAACTGATAATCGTCATATTCAACGTTACATAAAGTCAAATACACGTTATTAATCATATTTAATGTATACAACTTAAATACGTATATTCAAATAATCATTGCTATCCAACTTACCCCATATTTATTATATTAAATGTTGAATCTATGGCTATTAAGCTATCAGGAAAGATAGCTTGACCATTGTCTCCAACATCCACTTTGTTTCAATCCCTATTATAAAAGGGACCTCCACACCATTGGGTTTTGGTAAAAGAAAAAATCTTTCTTGGTGCTTTTGATACCAAAGGTTTAAACTCATTTCATCCTTTTAGGAGTTGATAATTTCTACAACTCATATATACATGTTTACAATATCTTTCCCGCATAAGAAGAAGTCTCTATCCCGGAAGGTCGCATCCATGTCAACATGTCTCTTAACGTGGGTTCTATACTAACTATATCAATGGTGCACTCCCAAAAGAAACAACTCAACATAAGCAATGATGTCCTGAAAGCCTCGTCTACAAGTCTCTAGCCTCACTCGAATTATCATGTTGTCCATGACAAGGCTAACCTTCTCCATCTTCATGTTCATACATATTAAAAGTCAATATTGCTATGTGAGGACTTTCTATTCATAACTTTCACAATGAAGTGGTATCGACAACTCTCTTTGCACAAATGAGGCTCTTTGTTTAGTTGAAGGCTCTCTCTTCTTCTCTCTATCCTCTCGTCCAAATGAGCAATAATATCTACACGAAAATTCTGAAATGTCAATACATACAAGAATGATAACTTTTGTTTTAAAGGACCTAAACAATGAATTTTGAAATACTTACACATCATATTGTGATGTGCAAAGAAATAGGCTCTTTGTCTTGGTTCTATTTACGTCTGATGAAATTACATGGAGCAATAGGATTTTCTTCCTCCTTTGATAAAGTGAGAAACTCTTTGTGAAGGGATTGCCAACCCGATCAATGTCGTTGTTATTTCGTTTATTTCAAATTCAAACTAAGTCTTTACCGGAAAAGGTCGTTTATTGTGGGTTCAAGACTAATATCCATGACTGCCTGCTGGTTTGCTCGCTTGCCCATTTTGAACCTGCTCTTATGAAAAAATATGCAAACACATCGCAGAAATATCCTATACAAAAACATGTTAGCAAATAAATATATTCATACTAGAGCATAACAACAAAATAAAATTGATGATCCAAAGTTGACAATTCTTCATTGTTAACTATAAGTTATAGTTTCATGTCTATATACACTTGCCACATGACTCGAATTAAATTTAGTGAACAAGCTTCTTTCCAACAATCGGTTTACCATGGTAAATCTTGAAAAATCTCAATTAGAGAAGTTTGTTCTAATACCATAGCATGAATCACACAACAATGCTAGAAATTAAATGGCTAAAGCATACAAATTAATCACATACATCGATAATTACTTCATTCAAATCAACTTATCTATTCAAAAAAGCTATAAGAAACCTCCACACATCCCCCAATGAAACTAAAATACCAAGCCGTATGCCAAATACCACCCTAAACCGAGCCAGACAAACTCGCCAAAAGTACACGCTACTAAAATAAATCAGAAATTGCGTAAAACTACTATATTACTTATGAAACATCTTTACGTATATGTCCATACAATTGTACAAAACTATCCCATACAATCGTATGGCACTATTCAACACCCGTACTATTGCTTGCTGCCTAGATTCACCTCTACCCGAACACCTTGTTTGTGTTGAAAAACATCTACCTCGCCTGCCTTTATACTTTTTTCACAAAGTGCCATGTCTTTATACTTTTTAGTAAAGTAACTTGCCTTTAAGATTACCCAACTACACAAAATATACTTTGATTTTTTTACTCAAGTGAATTACATAAATATAATTAGTCAAGAAATACTTTCTAAAAATATCTCAAAATTTTCTCACATGTTTACACTCCCCATCTAAACTATAATTCCCAACGTGTATAGGCAGCTTTTTCTATATATTTATCTTTGTTTACATCTTTTGTAACTTGGTAACTTCTAAGATATAACCAATGTTTCAATATTGCTTTAGTTTATTCTTTCCATAAGAATTTTATAATCAGCTGAAGCACAATTTTAAACCCTATTTTTAATGGTTAAAACTAGTTGCCTTATCCTTTGGAAAAATTCTTCTACAAGTGACAAGGCCACGTACAGCCCTACTCTTGGGAGAATCTCCCTGGAACAAATATATTCAGGAATATTGAACAGTACCCTGATGCCTCAAAATTCCTGCTATATTAATTGTGCATATTGATTATGTAATGTACTTCTCCAATGCAAACTACATCCGGGAGAGGTAAGAGACAATTTGAGCTGCTTTATTTATAGTACGTTAGATTGCTTTGTATAGGTTATATTGTTTTTTGCCTGGAAATGTATGTTTTCCTGGTTATGTGTTGATAGATTTGCATTCGTTGTATTGCAAACTTTTTTGTAAACCTTGCAATTGTTTGTTTTCTGTGATTTTTGTTATCATTATTATTGCTGCATTTATGAAATTATTTACATGGAGGAATTAAAAGCCGTAGTTCACCTAGTAAACAGTTGAAACACTCAAGAGTTTACTTGTACCCTGCAACTAGTTTTAGTGGAATACATATTGAATTAACTTGAAAGTCAAGTCCTTTTTTTCAAGTGACTGGCTCCCAAATGACGCAACAGTGAGGAAAACATTTTTGGAATGACTAAGATTATAAATAGTAAGATATGTGATTACCAATAATAACCCAGAACTCTTAAAAGATAAGTTAAGCAATCTTTGCTGCTGGCAACCTTGTCTTTTACTTGGGAGTATAGATGATCATTCTTTGCAACCAGATATCAAACCAGAAAGATTGTTAGCAAATGGGAAAAGGACTGAGTACTTAAGTAAATCTACTCGTGATGGATGACCAGTTGACCAGTTAAGTGTGATGCCCAAGTGTGCAAGATAACTTTATTCTATAACCATATTGACCATATTTGTAGTCATTGTTTGAATGTCTTCAAACATGAAACTTTATGTTAACTGTATGTCAAAAATTAAGAAACAAGATCAGGGCAAGTTCAAGAATGGACATTTTTCTTTTCAATAAGAGTTTAGACAATCCTAGTTTGAGTCTAGTAATCTGAAAAGTAGCATTTGCTGGCCTACCATTTGTAGATAATCTCATTCCTGTAACTGAATAAATGACAAAGGTGACATGCCATTGGTATGCTGTCTCTCCCATTTAAACATCCAGGTCAACTAGTCCATAGATTACAGCTGGCCACTTGAGAGTAGATGAAAAAACCCCTGCATGCCTTCCACTTACACGTTTTCATGCATCCCCTTAACTAGCAACAGAATTGTGAAAAGTTCATGAGCTCAGGTTTCCTCTCTAACCTAGCAATGCAAGTAGAACAAGACTGAAATCTATGATTGCATAAGGCTTGACTTTTTTTTTTTCAACAGTAGTTTATCTAGATGTCATTTCTGTGCTACTGAATTGTTGCTGGGCTAGCTTTTACTTACCTATAGATGACTTCCATCGCTTCTTGCTTCTTAAATGTAATCCTTTCCTCATGCATTATTTTTTCCAGTGAAAAGAGCCACGCCTCTTCAAGTCTTGGTTTTGTTTTCGAAAAATGCATTATACTAACTTTTTGATGCTACTATATTGGCCCTGATCTAGAAACTTTCTGAGGGTTTCCATTTTTTGATACATTTGAGAATTACTTGTGACATATTCTTATTAACCAGATTTGACATAGGAACAAAACTGTTAGCTTTGTTAACTATAAACAAGTCAGAATCCTTCCAGAATTAATTTTGTTTACAGACTCTAAATTTATGACGTTATTAGATCAGTGGCTATCTGGGAAATTCATAGTGTGTGATATAGACAAAGCATTGAAAATATATGATATCTGAATGGCAGACCAATCCAGTGTACTTGTGTTTACAATTACCTTGATTGATTTGCATGCTAAGTTATTTGCATGAATAAGTTATCTCATCCATATTTCATTATTCAGGATGACTTCAGTCTTCGTCAGTAAATAATGTTAACTTATGTTATCTTGATACCAAACAAAAATTATAAATAGAGATGAATGCCAATACATTATAGTACAATTTTAACACATCATAGTACTATTATAAGTGATGTTGCCGTCCATGACAGAAGATACATTCGTGTTTTAAATATGGTATAGTGCATAACTGAAGCAAAAGCACCTTTCTGTTCAATTACTCGCTGCCCAAACCATGAGGAAACAGTGATAGGTGTGGTCCCTTCTGCCTGGCCTGGAATTTGACCAGTTGTATAATTGATTTTACATGTAAAACCATATTTTATATGTGGATATGAAATGACACGTTAACAATTATAGCTATCGAAATTTTAAAACAATATATTTGTCATTTGACTATTTAAATTATAATGTTAAATTCTAGTAAAGGTATTGAGTTACTATTGGGTGTATCAATAGTATAAATTCTTATAATTGCTATGTATTTATTTAATTAGGTAACCTCTTTGTCTTTTTCTTTTTTTGGTTGGTTTTGTTTTTTTTTCAATTTTTAGAAGTGTTAATTTGTTATTTTCGCTAATAACCTGAATACTTTAGAGGTTTTCCAAGCTAATAAACCTATTTATGCTTTCAAATATGCTTTAATCACCTCGTTAGACAAGAGATGGACGATAGGCTTACTCAATCCAGTGTACTTGTGTTTACAATTACCTTGATTGATTTGCATGCTAACCTATTTGCATGAATGCTATCTCCCCCTTCCATTCATCAGTTATAAGCATTTTAGTAGTTACATTAACGTAGTTCAGACGCTTTGTCACCCATGCCTCTGGATGAACTATTTATACTCCCAGATTCCAGTGTCATAAAACCCTCCAAAGGAAGGTTGGATGAGCTCGATATAAAGGCTCAGGTACCTGCAATAATGTCTTATAATCTTTACAAGAGGGATTTATGATTTCCCAATGTAGTTGAATATTTATTTTCAGATCCAAAACGACAATCTAATGGTCAATGTGAAGGTGTGTGAACAAATATTTACATTTCAGGAAATCACTTTCTGGATCCACTGGCAATCGTGCTGGTTCATTTGTTGAAACTAAACAAAAAATATCAGTAACCTACTACTAGCCGCAAACTACAGGGCCCTCCTGTAATTCCAGTATTTCCCTTCCTTCAAAGGATTTATTTCTCTGCACGCATTCTAGTGCTGGAAGAAGCTAGCGGATAAAATGGTGTTGTAACCTGTTCGCCTTGTTTTTGCAGGATTTGCTGGTAGATGACGAAGGAGATAAACTCCAGACGCTCTGTTATTGACAAGCTTTTTGCATCAAAGTTTGTTGATACAATAGGACAGGAATGGATTTTCCTCACAATTGGGAGGCTGTACAAACTTGTTCTCGCGTTTGAAATATGATGTTTGAAGGAAATGCAAGGGCCGAAATAACAGGGTTCACGAACGAACAGGGTTGTCGGGGGCCGAAAACCACTGACGAAAACTTCAATTGTTTTTACGCGCCAATCTATTTAAAAACTTACCCGGCGTGAAAGTGTTCGCAAAATTTTGTTTTTTTTTTCTTCTGGGTAGCTGCTCTGTTCCACGCCTCTATTCCACTGTGCAAATGTTCCCGTGCCTGTTCCCAAAGTGCACGGCTCTGTAAGGTTTGTTCCGGGCGTGGTGCAATGGCTTCGTGCGCTCTGTTTTTCCATTTTGAAAGATGGCCAGCATCGTCACTCACTTACCTGCCAACTTCATTAACTGCTCGCCACAATCATTAATCCCTCCTCGCCGCCGAAGACACCACCGACAGAGTTGCGATCCCCAGGCGGAAGCGGAATGGGCGACTCTCTGACAAGTCAGGCGGTGATCCCAAGCAACGTCTCCGGGGCCGGGCAGGAAATCTTTTCCGATGGGCAGCATCTCCGGGCTAAAAACGTTGCTCGCGTAGATCACTTCCAATAATTTTATCTAAAAATTAAATTTGAAAAAATAAACATGATACCTTAACAAATATTAAACCCCACTCAAACCAACTATTACACTCAAACCAGCGAATATACTCTTGAAAGATTATTTCCTAAAAGACAACATATATTTACTAAAATTTAAAAAAATAAAATATAAATACCAAGATAAATTTTAACCGTTAAAAATTAAAGAACTACACGAAGACAATAATCTCGAAGCCCATCAACACAAGATTGAATTATTATTATTATTATAAGAAGTAAACCTAAAATACAATATACATCGCTATCGTCATATATCACTGCTCATAAATTAAGGAGAATCAGGCCTAATGGTTAATGTAGCAGTTTTGAATACAGACACTTAACCTTTATTATTATTTACATTATAAGAACGATGCGCATTTGCTCTTATTATTTGAGTATTATTAATCCCAAACTATAGGCATACAGTCATCATAAAATCCTCTCACGCAGTTCATGGACAGAAGGTGATCGTATAATTGGGATGGCTGCATGTGAACAAACTGGTGCTGTCATCATAAGCGTAGCTGTAGGCCGCCGGGCAGGCAGCCTTGAAAATCTTCGAGTATTGGGTGGGAGGACACGTCTGAGGAGTGTTATGGTCGCCCGTGCAGCAGTATTCTGGAGTCCCGAACTACTCGCAAGCGCTTTTACAGGCAATCACCTGCCCGTTGCTGCCCGTAACCTGAAGCTTGGCCGGGCAGTTGGTCCGAAGATCGGCGACGCATCCTGCCGTCGTGCAGTTCCCGGTGCCGCCCGTCGTGCTGATGTTCAAGGGGACATTGAAGCCGTCCACGAGGCTGACGTCGTAGAAATCCAGGTCGCCGATTGTGAACTCCGCGAGGGTGGCAGGCGGAGCCCCGCCGGCACCATCGCATTTGAGGCCGCGCCCGCAGTCGCCGGTGGCACAGGAGCCAGCGCCCGACGCATCGAAGTTACAGCCCGTGCGGCCCCAGAAGCGGCCCGACCAGTTCGCTGGGGCGGTAACCTGTTGAGACTGGTTAGTGGTGAGGGCGAAGCCGCCGTCATTGAGGGAAGCGCCGTTGTTCCCCGTGAGGACGCCCGCCCAGATCGTCTCCGAGCAGTTGTTCAGTACCGTGAATACCGTTCCGTTAACTCCAACGCACCCTGCAACAACACAGCACAGACAAACTCGTCAATCACACATCCCAACGACCACCACCACTAACATGGCGAATTTTTCACAGGATTTTCTCACAGAGTAATAGCTGAATTGCCAGCGTTGCCATCAAACCCTTCGAAGCCATGTAAACAGACGGAACCGAGCCGAACTTGTGTGTTTAATATCTATTCTCACAATATTGAACCTGAGCAGCTAATATTGAGAAAACTATGTCACCTGTGGATGCATGAGAGTTGATTTCTCTAAAATTCATAAAGAGTATCAAGTGTGGATATGTTTTATGATTAAGCTTTGTTTAATTTCGAGATAAACCATTCTAATACCATTTCCTTATCTATTGTATAAGGCATTCAGTTTTGCTTTTCATTTCATGATGTGTTAGTTTGTTTTTTTAATCAAAAATTTCTATTTATTTAAGAATTTAATTTTTCTTATTTATTATTATTATTTAAATTCATTTACTTGTAAAGTGATTAGTTGAGATTTTATTATGGATTGTTTAGTAATTTTTATTTTTATTAGTTATTAATTTTTTGTATTTTTTGTTTTATTTTTTATTTTTTTCTATTATTTTCATTTTCTTGAATTATAATATTTTTGTCCATATTTTCAATTTAAAATGACTTATTATTATCGTAAAAACACATTTTAATAAAATTAGTTACAAAAATTTATATATATTAATAAAAAATAAAACCCATAAATATTTATATAAAAAATAAAAGTATATATTAAAATATATATATGTTAATTAGGTGGATAGGCCTTCTCTTTTGAATCAATACATTTGTTTTTTTGTCTACCTTTCTTCTCTTCAAATGACAAGTGTAGACACATTTTTTAGGCTTTTACTAAATTTAAATTTTAAGATTTTACTGAATAAATATTACTCAAATTTAGAAGCACTAAATAATAATTACTATTTAGTAAGAAATAGTAAATTTAGTAGGAAAGAAAAATTTTGAATCAATACAGTTGCTTTCTGGTCTACCTTTCTTCTTTCGAAATGACAAGTGTACACACATTTTTTAAGCTTTTATTAAATTTTAATTTTAATATTTTACTAAATAAATATTCCATGTTCCTGTGCATGTGATTATTACCGAAAGAATTTCTACTAATTATAAATAAATATTACTGAAATTTAGAAGTGAATTTGCTATATAGTAATTACTATTTAGTAAGAAATAGTAAATTTAGTAGGAAATAAAAAGAGTAATAGGAAATTTTCTTTTACGATTTGCTGCTAAATTTTTAATTAATTTTTTGTTTTTTCTTTCATTCATAAATTTTTAATTAATTTTTTGTTTTTTCTTTCCATTCATAAATTTTTAATTAATTTTTTGTTTTTTCTTTCATAAATTATAGACAAAAATCTTGTTCGTTTGCTTGGGTAGGCGCAAGCAGGTATTGTCATAAATGGATGGATCTATTTATTTGTTGGGTATATTATTAATCATGAGAATCCATTGTTGGTAAAATTATTTGATAAACACTGATCCCTATCATGCTATCTGGTTTCAATGGCCAGTGTTTGGTAGTGAACCTCAAAAACGTTTTACTTTTTTCATTTTGTTGGGTTATATTGGCCTACAAATGGAAGAAATCATTAGCTTTGGTGCGGGAAAGAATCAAGTTTATTCAAGTTTTTCCCTTTTATTATGCAGTTAGAACATATAAATCTATGGGATTGGAAAAAACTTAAGCTTATTGAATGGTTGTAAAATCTTGCTATTAGATTTCGCATCGAAGAAATCATTAACTTTGATGCAAAAAAAGAGTCAAATTTATTCAAGTTTTTCCCTTTTATTAAGCAATTAGAACATACAAATCTATAAGATTGAAAAAACCTTAAGCTTATTAAATGATTGTAAAATCTTGCTTCTAAAACTAACATTTAGCACAAACCTTTGTATTATGAGATTTTGCTTTAATTTTTTTTACTGCGATCTAACATAACAGTGCTGATTTAATCTTATCCACATGTATGAGTGTTGAAATGGAGGGTATATTCATTTTTATTCACTTTTTTTTTTTTAATGTGCGGTAGTTAATGTGCATGCACTATAGGTTCAATCTCGGATTTAAGCAAGTATGAAAGGTACTACTAAGCTTAAAAAAAAGATTATTTAAGAGTGGGCATATAGGCTTGTTATGGTAGATTCCCTAGAATCTGAAGGTCACTAGGGGTAAATTCTCTTTACTAATAGATTCTTGGATATTTACGAAATCTGCAATTTACATAAGAATGTCCATCTAAGAGGTAGTTTTGAGAAAAACAATCTGGGTAAAATCTCCAGAATTTGATAGTCATTAGGGTTAAATTCTCTCGACTATCAATCTAAGGGATATTCACAGAATCTGCAATCTACATATTAGAAGGTGATTTTGAGAAAAACAATCTGTTTGTTTTCCAGACAAAACTATTTGATTAGTTTGTAATGTTATAATAACTTGAACTAATAGTTACTCTCGAAACATCAGAGTAACTGCCCAAATAGGCTATAAAAAAAAGTTTAAAAGTCTACTCATGCCTACCAATTTTAATGTAATAACAAACCCAACATAATATATATTATTGATCTAGGTTCAATCCAGGAATTCCATCAAAACGGGTGTTGAACTAATCGTTCTCGCATCTAGATCAGACAGAGTAAGAGCTCACTCAAAATAGATAATAACGGTTTGGTTTGGAAGTTTATAGGATGTGTTTCAACTTATATATTTAAAATTACACCTTTTTACATTTTGGAAATTAGAAAAATCTTTTAAGAGTCGATGTTTTATAAAAAAATTATATATACTAATTTTATTATTATTATTAACTGATTCATAGACATATCCCTGAATAATAAATGTATCTCATTCGTATTCCTGGTTCCAATGATGGAGATCAAAGTGGGCCGCGTGAAGGTTGGCCAGTATAAATTGGCCTACTCCACTCCCATATATTCACACATGTTGCTACTGCTACTCTGTTGAAATTTGGTATCAGAGGACAGGTGGTTCCCTAAGGCTTTGATCTTTGGCTTAGGGAAAAGTGTCCAAAAGAATTTAATTTTTCTCCTAAAGTGACTTTATAATTTTTATAAAGTCAAATCTAATTTAAAAGTGACTTTATGTGATAAAGTTACTAAAGTCTAATTTTAAAGTGACTTTAATAAAGTCAATGTAAAATTAGAAAGAAAAAGTGACTTTGGAAATAAATGACTAAGTGGGTCTTTATTAAAGTGGGGTGAATTTAAAAATAGAAAGTGAGATTTAAATGAGCATTTAATCTCAGCCCTAGATCTCAATCTATCTCAGCCATTGGATTTAGGGATTCCCCAAAAGTCACTTAGGGTTAGGTTAAAGGAGGAAAAGGAGGAAAAGGTCATTCATTCTTTCATGAGCAGATTGAGAGAGGAGAAGGAGAGCTGGAGACTTTTTTTTGAAGAGAGCTTGAGAAGGTGAAGGAGAAGAAAAACTCAGCAAGTCCGTACAGCAGCAAGGAGGGCACGATTTACGAGGTAGTAAGAGAGTGCACGGATACCGAGGCGGCTTGGCCGTACAGTAGCACAGAAATCCGTACAGCGGTCCGTACAGCAATTCGTACAGCGGTATTGAGGCATGGTTTTCAAGGAGAAAGGCAGCACATTTTTCGAGGAATAGTACAGCAGCAAGAGGGCTCAATTTTCTAGGTGGTTGGGCACGTTTATCGAGGCAGCTAGCACTATTTTCGAGAAAGACAACTTGCTGGAAAATTTCGTACAGTCCGTACAGTCCATACGGCTGTTCAGCTAAGTTCTAGGCACGAATTTCTGAACTGTCATTTGCTGTAATAAATTTCTGTTTTGAGTATTTTGCTATTCTGGCACATTTTCCAAGGCGGAGGCAAGCACGGAAAACCAGATAAGTCTGTTATTAATTTGCTGGAATTTTTCCTGTATATTTCACCTCTCTGTAAAAGCATTTTTCAGAAATAAGAAGGAGCTAAGAAGAGCTCTCAAACCTGTTTTCCCTAAGAGTTGTAGGGTTTTTCCTGTGGTCATGTTGACCAAAAATATCTGTGTCAAAATGTGTGAATGACTGTTTTTATGCTTGCTGATTTTTAATTCTGCATTTTCCAGCATTCTGAAAAAATTCCAGAATTTGTGTTTTCAGCAAAATATATTTTCCAGTTTGTTAAATGTATGGATATGGGAAAGGGCATTTAACTATTTTGGAGTAATAAGGTGAAAACTGAAAACCGGGGTGGGAAACTAGAAATTTCTACATACTCTACATATAAAACTCTGTACAGAGGAGAAGAAAATTTATGTACAAACCATCGAGATGGTGACCATAGTTTTGATTCGGTCTCCTGGACTTCTCCTCAAAAGTAAATTTCTAAATGAGTCCAATTCCAAAGGTCGTACATAGCAAATAATTTATCGATTACCTAACGTAAACCTATAAGCAAATAAAATATTAAACAAAACAGAGCAAATAATATATTAAAACTCTTTGACGATTGAAATCATAGTGAACATATTTTTGCTATTTTTTTAAGGTCTTAAATTTTTGGAGAGTCACTTATAGGTTGGTAGTTAGCAAGATACAAGTAATATGAAAGACGTTTTATTATCAATTTTGGTTTTTAGAGTTTTGGTGTTTGGAATAGATTTTTTTTAATTTTTGTCTATTTCTATTGCAGAATACTGGTATTAAAATTTACTGAAAATTTTATCTTATTTTTTTGTACAAATTTAATTTGTTGGTAAATTGGCATTGTATTGAAGCTTTTATTGATTTTTTACCGTGGTTTTCTGTAAACGCTTGAGTGACAAGTACTTTAAATTCAATCCAAGCTAAGGTCTTTCCAATAAAATGGAATTCCAATTACCGTGCCTTTTTGCAAGTTGGGTTGGGTTTTTTCCAATTACACTCTAATTAAATTTCAGTTAGTCTTTCTGCAAGTTGGGATAATTATATTAGTTGAATCCCACATCTTGCTGCTATATTGTTAAATGATAAATCTTATTTTTTAGTGCAATGTATGATCTAGATTTATGAAGGAAGCTATACTTAAATATGAATTCAATGTCTTTGCCTAGTGATTTGATTCCTAGATGTCTATTTTCTACCTTTTTGAATTTGAACTTTTAACCTTTTACAAGAAGGCATTCATTCTTAACTATTATAACCACTCAATATGCATAAATGGATCCTTGACACACTCAATTTTTGTAAATTAAATTATCATCTCATCTATTAGTTAGATTATTTTAAAATATAATGTAACCAATTTAGTATTTAATATTCTACCATGCGGTTGTAATGACTTTAACGTATCAATTGTTATTTTCTTGTACAACTTTTTTGATTTAAAAATCTTATCGGCCTCTCTTTGCACCTTTTGGGGAAACTGCTAGTATAAACAATAGTATCTAATCATATTTATTAATTTTTTGTGATAGCATTCAACAATCGAGTATTTTATTAGTTGTTTTATTTTTGTAATGAATTTTTATTTATTTATTTTTTTTAGTTTAATTAAGCTATATTTGAACTAAGATGTAGGTACTAGCTACTATGTAGCCCTGGTTATTTATCTATTTTAAATTTTATTTTAAAAAATTTAATAATAATAATATAAATTTTAAATAAATTAATAATAATAATATTTTTCATAGTAAAATTATGATAATTTTATTGATTTATTTTCATTTTATGAATAGAGATTTTTTATTATTGGTATTATTAATTTCTTTTTTAAAGCCAAGTAACTATCTTCCAACTCTAAGATTTGAATTCTTAAGTATCTTGTTTCGATACTCGTTTTTTTGGTTATGTTTGTAAAGAGATGTTATATTTTAGATTTTTTTACAAATATTACATGTATAATAAAGACTTAATAAAAAACGATATTGAAATGAGATGTGATTAAGGTATCAAGTTACTTGTATTCTATAAAAAGAGATTTGTGATTGTTTGCATGATTAAATTTTTTTTCTTAGCTATTCTGTTTACTTCCAACTTTTAAATTTAAATTATTCTTAACTCTATTGTCACACTGGTTGGTCCTTCTTGCTTACTTTGGTGTCCTAAACTTATCAATGTTCATTTAACTATTTAATTAGAATGATAAAAGATTAATATTTCTTTTAATTCAAATATTTATTTTATAGTTATAAATAAAATATGTTGACATATTTTTGACATCTCCTCTACATAAATAAACAAAATTTCATATATTAAATATTTTTCATTTCCAAATTTATATTCACAATTTCACATTTTTATAATACAATTATGAAATTATCAATAAAAATTTATCATTAATTTTTTTAAAATTAATATGATTTATATATACTAATCACATTACTCATAAAATTTATCAGATAATAACCATATTTACTAATAAAAATTGTACTAACTTACATATACTTAAATAATAAATTTTATAAAAGAACAAATAAATTTCTTTATAAAAAAATTGTTAATCTTTCTTGGAACTATTTATATTAGATGCTATTCATTTTTATAAAAAATTTGTCCATATTTTATGGGGTTGTCCTTTTGGGTATTACAAAATTCTATTTATTTTTTTAAATATTTTAATTTATATCATTTTTAAAATTTAATTTAATAAAATATATATTGATTTGATTTTTTTATTATTGTATATAAATTTTAATTTCACAAAATATATTGATATAATGTTTTTCTTATTATTATTTGTCTTAGTGGGATGTTAGCTCATGATTAAAATTAATATGTCTTAATGAGGAGAAATATATTAATTTAATGTTTCTTTTATTATTTTTCTAAGTTGGATGCCAACTAATTTTATTTTTTGTATCATTAAAAGGAAACATGTTTTAATGGGGAGTGGCAAATGTTATGCTATGTTCCCTTCAAAAGGTTTTATAATTGTGCATGATACAATGACTACTTTATTTCTAGCTTTTTGCTTTCTCCTTACTATATTGGGATTGCTTCTGGACGCAAACATGTTATTAGGTGCTCATTTCAACCCTTGATCATTACATTCATGACTAATGGAATTAAACCCCCTCATCCTCCTTTATTTTTTCCTTTTCCTCAAAGCTTAAGGGCCCTTGCATGGGTGTGTATACTACCATTCCTTGACTGGAATTATCCTCTCATCCCTTCATTTCTTTTCCACTAGCTTATAACCACACGTGTCATCTTGGATGACCCCATTCACATTTCAGACCATCACTCTCAACCCCCTAATCTTCCACCCAAGTCGATATGCAATTTCATATGTCATCTTTTTGCACCCTATTTGGAAGGTTGTGGAGAATCAGACACAAGGGTTGTATAAGTAAGGAAACATTCACTTGAGCCACTATGGCTTTCCAAGGTGCATCCAAAGAGGACGTGGAATTTTATACAACTACTATGGACCAGCAAAAGAAGGGAACTAGAAAACTGGAGCATCATACTAGAGAGCTTAGTCAGGTCATGCATCATGAGAAACTCAACAAGGAGTTTGTGGTATATATTTAGGGGATAGACCTGTAATAATTCCTCTCGTCACCGCAAAGCCAAGCTCAAAAAAAAAAAAAATTGTACTAGACAACAATACTATGGTGGCCTAAGCCATTAATGATGCAGAGGCAGAACAAGGTTTGATGGAACACATGGATTTTTTGGATAGACATAACCATTTCAACACCACAATGCTCACTTGGTTAGTGAAAAAGCACCAAGGTATTCTATAGGCTGTTCCTCTTGGTTCATTGAAAGAAGCTCTTGGCTCGTCTAAGGAAGCTCCCATCTCTCTCTCTCAGCGGATGTCCCCAAGGAACCTACCTTGTAATGGCTCAGTATTGGCCTTCTCTACCCTTTTTTTTATCTATTTCATATGTTTTCAGTGTTATATCACAACCATTTTGTCAATGTCTATATATCTTTCCTGAAATGGTTTAGGATTGTAGTTTGGTGGTCTAAACAACTTGATTTCCCCCTCTCAGCTGGCTCATGGTTAAAGTCTCCCTGTCATGGAACACAATTCTCTATTGTTGAACCTTGGTTTCCCTCTTAGGTAGAGCATATAAAGTTTGAATGCATAAGATCCATTTAGCACATAAGACTATGGATATATAATTACTGCCCCGTAAAGAAAATTATTTACATACAAAAAATGTTTTCTTTATTATTATTAAATTTTTATAAATAAATTCATTTATATCACATTAAAATAATGAAAAATGTAATTCACCATAGCCCTGTTGAGGTTTTCTATTTTGGAACTTGAATTTTCTAGGATTTGTGATATGTTCAAATTAATGGGCCTCAAACAAGTTTTTCATTTTGTTTTCTAATAAATTATAATTATGGATTATGGATTTTAGTTTCATTAAGTTTCATTTATACATAAAGTATATAAATTTGATTTATGTAACCCCTTATTTATCACATGGTCCCAGTATTCAATGATTGTGAAAGGGCTCTATTAAGTTGCACCATTACATAAAGTCTCTAAAGTTGATTTATGCAACCCCTTATTTATTGGATGTCCTAGTAAGCAATGATTATGGAAGGGCCCTACCTCTTCAAACTTCAGTGAAATGATTTTTTCATATATTTTTTTCTAATGATTTATTGGACAAGCTTTCAAAGATGAATATGAGTGTTTTAATAGCCAAATTTCACATTTGTTTCAAAACCCCATAGACCCACATGATGAATCTATAGAGGAAAAAAATATCCATTATAAGCTATAATCATGATGGGCCTTATACCTTTAGAATGAGGATTCAAGATTTAAAATCAGGATTCAATATTTGATTATAATTAAGATGTGTGAAGGCATCCAAGTGGCTTTTACGTGTGATAGGGTTGTTCTTGATCTAAAATTGAGATTGGTTTTCTTTATAAAGGATTTGGAGGATAAAATGGAGATTTGTTGTTTTAGGGGATGATATGGAGGAAGAGGATGTGAGTTAGTATTAGATTCCAATAGATCATATGTATATTGTAATTAAATGTTGTGGGTAAATTTTGTCAACTTACTTTGTCAAGGAATTAAACTAGACTTATAAAAAAGATGATTATTAAAAATTTATTTTGTACATTAAGAACGTCACATAATTCTACTATTAAAATTATTTCATGGTTATTTCATAGAGTTAAATCCTTACCATCACGACGAACCCTTAGCTAAACTAAGAGGTGTGGGGGGGGGAGGGGGGGGGGGGTGGGGGTCAATCAGTTTAGTACATTCATGGACATTAAAACTCTTTTCTTTACACCCATTAACTACTTCATTTTATAAGCAGCTTAATACATAATTAATCAACAAACTGAATGTGTGGAAAACAAGTAATTAAGCAGATTAAAACATGACATCAACACATAATCATCAAGCACATAGACACCAAATATAAGTCGAAACCCATAAGGGAGAAAACCACATCTTATTATTGTTCTGATGTAAAGGCAAGCTCCTACTCCCTGTCACAACTAATTTTCTATAGGCTCCAACCTACGAGAGGCTACTACCTCAATTTATACAAGCTACAACTTGCAAGGAGCTCCAACTCCCATAAATTTTTTGTAGGCTACAACCTACAATAGGCTCCTACCTCAACTTCTGCAAGCTACAACTTGCAATGAAGCTCCAACTCCCATAAATTTTCTGTAGGCTACAACCTACAGGAGACTCCTACCTCACCCAGATCCAACTAGAAATTTATCAAGCTACAACTTGAGAGGAGACTACAATCCCCTCACTCATCATGAAAATAAAATGCTGATTTACCTAGATATTAGCTCTATTATCCTCCTTCTTCACTGTCCTTTTCTTCCTTCATATCAACTCCTGATGTGCACAACATATCTATCAGCTCTCTCTGATTCTTCTTCTCTCTAACCTTCTTATGCACATTGATATTACATCTTTTATACAAATAACTCCTGCCTGTTTGCATTCTACAAGGAATACAAAGTGAACAGGTGTGACTCTATGCCTTCCACCCATTCATTTCTTCACACCTCAGTTCATGTTATTACATAAAAAAAAATATAGAAATAATCATTTCATCACTTATTGGAGTTTTTCCTATGCCTATGGAGACTTGCCTTTGCATCACAAATAATAAAAATAATTAAAACATTTTACTGTTACAAAAATATTTCACTAGGCCCTTTCAGTTCTTGGCTCACTGTGCATTTGTCTTTTCTGGTTGTGTCATTGTCTTTTTTGTTTCTTCTCTCATTATCTTTTCTGTTTATGCTGTTATATTATAACAGTTCTGCATTAATGCCTTTTTTCCCAACTCGACCTAACTGTTGCGTTTCCAACAGTGCCACCATATCTCCTTTTTCCCAACTCTTCCTATCTGCCCTCCTTCTCTTGCCCGCAATGTTCAACCTTTTTCTTTTCTCAACACTAGACTCTGCTCGAATGTTTTACTGAGCTCGACTCGACCCATGATGCCCATCTCCTCATTACCGCGACGTTCAGCTTACTCTCCCTTTTGCTCTGTATCGGGTCAGTTACCAGAGTCTATTGCCCGCGTTCAGACTTTTGTTCTCTTATCAAGGCATAATGTTGTTTATCTCTAAACATAGTGTCAGGTTGTTTCACTCGAGTCTCCTTCCGCGTTTAGACTTTTGTTATTATATTGGCTGTAATAACCTTAATTCTATAGTCAGATCACTTTCCTGAGTCTCTCCTCTTTCGTTCAACCTTTTATTTTTAATAGGCGTAATAGCATAGATCATTGTTCTGCACGGGGTTGGGTCTTTTCTCCACCCAAGCCTTTCCTTGCATTTAGGACTTTCTTTTACTTACCCAAGTCAACTCCATGTTCAGAATTTTCGTTATAAACTGCCATAAGATCTAGTCCTGAAATATATTACAATGGAACTCCGAATAAAATCGCATCTGACATCCTTTATCACATTTCGATGGCTATTTCTCTTTTTCTTCGTTTATATATTTCTCTTCCAAAATCCGATGTGATTTCTTATAGGACTTTCATATACACCTGGATTTAATTTATATTATCTTTTACTTTTGAAAGGTATCACATCCGGGCCCATCTCACATTTCACATTTCGGTGTTTGTTTTGTTATTTGGTTCTCTATTGCTCTTCCATTCTGTTGAAATGTAACAAGATGATGGAGCTTAGTGAAAAGAAGTCGCCTTCACTAAGTGGGCCCGCAGGCTATTTTTGGCGCAAAGTCTATTTTTATACTATGTCTATTTTTAGACATATGGATCATGGTCTATGAGTTGCAAGATGCTATTTTATGGATGACTCACAGAGTTGGTAAAAATAGATGGACCTATATTTTAGACCGTTTCAAGCAAAATAGAACAATCAAATATTATTAACTCCTTAATAATATTTAGACTATAAACATTATCTTATCTCGTGAAAGAATTTCGGGGCTTGATGCTTCTGGATGTGGCACATGCAGCCGACAGAATGAAACACGCTTTTCCTAAGGGGTTAGTTGAGCTACGTGTTGACTCAGTTAGAACTCATGGGCAGAGTTTGGTGGAGTTATTGAGGTTTTTGGTGGAGTTGTGTTCAGTTTAACTTAGTTAAACATAGTTGAGCCAGTTGTATCTAGTCTAACTGATTGATACACTAGTGAGAGTGGTGTGAATTAATTATTAATTAATTCACTAATTATTAACTCATTAATCAACTAAAGAATACATCGGTTAACTACAGTGCATGGACAGTTTTAGTGGAGACCAGTGAAGAGGTAGGTGAAAGAGCAATGTGACTATCAGTTGTGACTATAGTGTTGCATGATTTGCAACACACATTGATGGAGATTGCCAATGAGGATTGCGCAGTTGAAGCTAGTGGGATTCGAACTTGGATATCATCATTAATCAACTTGGATTACGCAGTAGAGGCAGGCAGACTTGCGGAGGAGATTTGAACCTGTGACTTGTTCAAATCTGAGTTAGTTTGTGTGTAACTTTTGGAGATAGTACTGAGTACTTGTGAGGAGTATTGTGCTATGTATTGTTATATGTTATCTATCATTATAATATACAGATATTTGGGGGTTTTCAGCTATTTCTTTCCCCATTACATACTGTGTTATATGTGTGCTTGATTATGTTTTAATGTGCGCATGCGACTGCTTCTATTTCCGCATATTGATGATCAATTGTAGAAGAGGTTATGTATTATGCATGAAGCTTTAATATTGTGTAATTAGGATAATCTCGGTGAATAATTCAGCTATTATTCAAATTTCTACATGGTATCAGAGAAGAATTTATCATCGGATCTATTATAGTGATTACAATTTATTTCGGTAGACAGAGTCTATAAGCGGGCCAAGTAGCCTCTGGATCCATCCTTTCTCTGAAAGGTGATATATCCAGTAAATTCCCCTACAGTCGATCTATGTGCTAGAAATACTTTTTTTCTCACAGATCGGAAGAGGTTGAGTTTTGAGCTGGTGGAATTTGAATTTGCAGCAGAATTTGGAATTCGAATTTGCAGTAGTTTTCTTGGGCCAGAGTTGAAATGTCTTTCAACGGATTGTGACTGGAGTATGCCCTTGAGGGCAGTTCGAATTATGTTGCATAGAAGGACAGAATGGAGGCAGTATTAGATGATAACGGGCTGAAGGAGTTCATAGATGTTGAGATCCCAAATCCTATTGATGCTGCTCAAGTTGAAGCTTGGCAAAAGAAGATGGCAAAATGTCGAAGGATTCTGTTGGAGGGCGTGAAGGATCACATTGCATCCAGCCTGCATGGAAAGGCTTCTCCATACTTGATGTGGAAAGCGTTGACAAATCTATTCCAAAGCAAGAGCGACCAGAGGTAGTTGGCGCTCAAGGATAAACTCAGAAACATTAAGATGGAGAAAGGCGACAGTATCGCCAAGTACCTCATGAAGTTCACCCAATGTAGGGATGAGCTGGGAAGTGTGGGGGTGACTGTCGATGATGAGCACTTGGTGGACCTAGCTCTCCTTGGTCTTCCGAAGAGTTGGCATTCCTATCAGGACTCTGTCAATGGTCGGGAGAAATTGCCGGGATGGGAGCGACTTTGGTCGGATCTCATGCAAGAGGAGATAAGGCGGACTACCAGGGATGGATCTTCATCAAAGGCACCTGATGAAGAAAATTATGCTTTGGCTACCAAAGCAAAGAAGGGGAAGAGCAAGAAGCAAGACATGTCCAAGGTTGAGTGCTTTCACTGTCACCAGCACGGACATTATGCCACAAATTGTCCGCAGAAGAAGAAAAATAAGCATGCTGCTAGATCTGCAGCGGGAGAGGCCTTAGGCTCGCAGTTTGAGCTGGATTTTTCGTTGATCGCATGCTTGGTCTCAAGTGTGATAGGATCATTAGAAAGTAATTCAAATGTTACCTTCTCTAACAAGATCAGAAACTCGATCACCATCGGATGATATTGTAGTTTCCTCTTATTGCATTTCTTCAAACATTGCAACAGAAATTTTTCCCTTTGTATTTAGCTTTGTATGTTTCCAATCGTTCACATACATTTTGTTTTCACAAACGTCATTGGATTTTGTGTTGTCTATGCAAACATCACAAAAACAAGAATATTTTCTTTTATCCAATGCAAACACATTTTTGGATAACTTTGTTTGAATTGAATGCAATTTTCGAGTCCCTTTTATTGTTTCAACGTTATTTCCAATTGATCTATCTATGTCTTCGATTCCAATATGCCAGAAAAACCTTTATATGGAAAATTAGAAAAAGAATTTGTAAATATGATATCAAAATACAATTAAAAATAATCATTGCATGATAAATGTACAATGTTTAAAATTAGATTTCCAATATAAATTAAATTGAATGTACCTTCGTACTTCTCTTGATGGGTTAATCTCATGGCTTAGAGCAGTTTTGCACCATTGAACAACTTCTTCAGCGTTCACAAGTCGGCGTGCAAAGTGGTTCATTTGATATCTTCAAAGTACTCGTTTTATGCATGCTCCTGCACCGTCATGTTCTCCTTTTCCATGGCCAGTCTCAAAGAAATTCCAACAATGTTTAATGCATGTTTTCTTATGAAGACAACACAACCAAAAAAATGATCGTGCAGATTTGAATTGACCTGCGCATCCGTCTGACCATATCCAATGTTCATTGAATGTTATTCCACGATTTTTCAATGAAACATAAATTCTTCCAAAACAATGTTGTACAAAACATGTATCATGTGTACGATCGTCACTGATATAAAAGTGATATTCTTTAATGATATGTCGATTTTCACTCGTGCTTTATATATGATCGACATTTTGTTCAGCGTGTCTATATAGAATATGGACGAGCATGGAGACTTGGTTAGAATGATAGTATTCACTCTGAATTTCTTTTTGTGGAACAAATGTGTAGTTTTCTGCAAAATCAATCAATGACAAAATGGTCCCTGGTGGAAAAACTTCACAAGATTTTTTGAATTGCAAGTCTTTCCATCGAGCTCTATGGGAATGCTTGGTGTATTTGTAAATTTCTGCCTCAAACTTTCTCAAAAATTCTATCAGAAAAATTTCGTCTTCTCGTAATTCGATTCTTTTAACACTATTTTCACCTTGAATCGATGAACCGATATATTCATATCTCTTCCATTTCACTTTCATGTTGGACAATGATTGATCATTTATATCAATACGATATTTGTTTTGAAATTTAGTCAAATTTCCACAATCATCGCATTTTTTACCACCAACACATTTCTTTTGTAAAATAGTTCATCGCTTTCTCTTTCACATAGAATTTGAGATATGAAATCATGGATAGTGGAAGGAGGAGGTGAATCCTTCCATAATGTTCTACCGAAATCAAGGAATATGTCATAATATAACTCAAATTCCACATGATAACGGCAACAACAAGTGTCGCGTACGGTGATAGGTTTTACATACCATGGTTTTTGTTGAACAAAAGCACTGAGTGAAACTTGAATTTGACGATTATCTTCTTTGAACTTGTTGAATAACTCTATTTGAGTGGTTTCCAAGAGATGTTTTTCATGTTCTTCGTATTGATTTCGTGCTATTCTTCTTCGCATCACATGTCTTGCAGTGGGTGAAACACGCGAATTGTTCTTCCAATATTCATATATTATTTTTTTAACATCTTCTCCAAGTCTATCTTTGCATGGTTGCCTACAAATAGCTCTCCAACAAGCGAGTTCATCATTTACATCTATTTGCAGTCGAAATTTTCGATGTTTGTGCAGAGTTTTTCACGAGGTTCCCAGTGCTCGTGCCATAGATGTTATCAAACGATTCTCTTGAGTAATTGGTGAAACCATTGCCATCTGTATTCCTCTACGTACATTTGAAACATCTTTATCTCTAGATCTCTTAATTTACTTTATAGCACTACTCATATTTTTTATCACCTCTTCCTTCATTTTTTTATCTTTGGTTGATTTTCGAATACCCAATAGTGTCGTCGCTTCTTTTAATTTCCTTGATGATAGGAGACCTTTCAACATTTGAGCCTGAACTGTCACTCACTCATTTAAGAAATGCTTTTCAAAAATGCGGTCGACACGATATCGTATAACATGGTCAGGTTTTTTATCTCCATATGTGTGAGTGTCAACATTTTCTAACATCTCATTATCGATAGTGATTTCATCTGTACATATTCGAAAAAATAGTACATATTTAATAAATCACTAAATTAATAAATATGCCAATAAATATTAGGAAAATTTTAAATATATCAATAGATCATAATATATACATTTACATACCCGCTTCAATTTCTGCTTGAGGTTGATTTTCTTCTTCAATATTTTGAGAATTATCTCTGTCTGTTTACATTAAACAAAATATTTTTCAAACTAGTTCATCAAATAAAAATTAAGCTTCACATTTTACATTAGGAAAATTTTAAATATATCAATAGATCATAATATTTACATTTACATACCTGCTTCAATTTCTGCTTGAGGTTGATTTTATTCTTCAATATTTTGAGGAATATCTCTGTCTATTTACATTAAACAAAATATTTTTCAAACCAGTTCATCAAATAAAAATTAAGCTTCACATTTTACATTAGGAAAATTTTAAATATATATCAATAGATCATAATATTTACATTTACATACCTGCTTCAATTTCTGCTTGAGGTTGATTTTCCTCTTCAATATTTTAGAGGGCTTCTAACTTTCTTTTGCGAGATTGTCTAGTCTCTTCTCTACGTGCCTCAGGGTCTCTTTTTCGATCATATTTTCTCGCACAAGTTCTTCGATTTCCCATGATAATAGGGTATGAAGTTCAAAAAATTTCCTTCAAAAAATTGGAGAATAACTCAATTACAAAAAATATCACAAAAGATTTAATTTAAAAAAATTCAGTGTAAATTTTTTGCAAAAAATACATATTCCAATTCAAAACATTTACTTTAAAAAATTTGAGAGAAAAATGTCTTATAAAAATGAAACGAAGCTCAAAAGATTTACTTCAACTCAAAAAACGTACATACCTCCAAGAAATGTCTTTTGAATGTACGTCCAAGAAATTTTTTACAATTTTTGCCAAAATCACGCCACCTCTAAGAAATGTCCTCCAAAAAAATTCTTTAAACCCAAAATTGTAAAATCAACCAAGAAATGCTCTTAAATCCAAATTTTGAAGAAAAGTTTTTGAACCCAAACCAAGATCTTTGTAAAATGAGAAGAAGTGTGCGAAATGTGCACCCAAACCAAAATCTTTGTAAAATGAGAAGAAGTGTGCAAAATGTGCGAAAATTGTGAATCATTTCGCGCCAATTTATATTGACGCGAAATGTGTTTTAGTAGGGGGCTCCGGAAAATTATCCGGCCGACGGAGAGTTACACAATAGTTTGGCCGAACTATTAAGACGTTAGATTTAACGAGTCTTAAACGGAAAACATAGTTCGGCCGAACTTTATTAAAAGTTCAGCCAAACTAACGCGTCATCAATTACGCAAAAACCAGGTTCTGAATACGGTTCTGCAACTTTGGACTGATTAAACTCCATGAAAGGTTGTTAATTAACTGTCGAAACCAAGACAAGCATTTTCAGAATTGAATCTACTTTCAGGAAATATAACTTTTATGGAATTTCATAAACGTTTAATAATTTTAATTATTTTTCTAATAAAATGGGTGCAAACAATTTCTGAGGGTCATTGTGATTCAGTGAAATCAAAATTTTGTATCTCCCAAAATACATTGTAAAAAAAATTGAAAAAATTATGGGGCATTACATTGGTCCGTCGTTTCTAATGGGTAGCTTTTATATTTTTAGTTTATAACTTATATGTTAAGAAATTTCTTGCGACGCAAAACATATCCAAAATACGCAGTTTTTTGTATTGGACTAGTTCAAAATTTTTTAGTAATTATCATATGCATCCATTGGCTTTGTAAATATGACGAAAACAAAGTAGACTCTATCTAGATTGTTGTAACACATTTTGTTTTTTCAAAAACACAAATTTTCAATGAATACAACATTGCGTCATAACATGACTTCTTATGAATCCTTTGATTGTTAAAAAACACACACTCAAAAAAACGCTAAGTTGACATATCAAATCTGCATAAAAAAATTTCAAAAAATAAGTAATAGAAAGCTAACAAAATTTCTCACAACTTTTATTTTTATCGCAAAATCAAATTCCACACAGAAAAATTGTTATAGTTTGCAGAAAGTTGAAGAACCGAAAAAAATGAAATTTTTTTCTCAAAAAAGGGCAAAAAGTGTAACCCAGCTTCACATTTTCACCCATATAGGAATAAGGTAAAAAACCTTAGTTCGGAGGAAAATATGGTTTAAATTGAAGTTGGGGGTTCAGGATAATCATGGGCCATCGGATGAGATCAGCCCACGAGATCAACGGTGGAGAATAAATCGGGAATCATTGATCGGAGGGAGGCAAAGTAAAGTAATTAGATGCACCCGATGGAAAACTCTGATGCGATCACATGTGGACCGTCGATCTGCAGATTAGATCAACGGCGGGAAATGAAATGGGAGGAGTCAATCAGAGGTAGAGAAATATTTTAACGCGCTCGACGAAAAAGTTGCGATGCGATTGCATGATCGGGGAAGGCCGATGCGATTGCGCGATCGGGGAAGGCTGATGTGATTGCGCGATCGGGCCATCGCAATCGGAGTTTTTGTTTAACACAAACAATAGTGCTTTGTGATTTTCTCTGATGCGATAAGCACGTGTGACCTTTAGCACTTGGTTCCAGCACTGGGGCACATGGAGGGGAAGTCGTTTAAGACTTAGCCCAAGGGGGTTAAGCCTTAATACAAAAATATGTATTTTTTATGATTTTTTCAATGTTTTGCAATAGATTTAGGGGTTCTGATATAATTTAAAAATGAGTTTTAAACTATGTAAAAATGATTTTCATGAACGGAAGAAGGGGAATCATGAAAATAAATGAGTTTTATGGAGAAAAAGGGGAGCAAAATGAAGGTTATTTTTTGAGTGGAGGAAGGGAAAAATGGGTTTTTCGCAGCAGTCCTTTCTCATGTAATTAGCAGAATTTGAGAGTGTGAAATGGAAACAACAGTGAAGATTTGGACAGAGGCATGAGGCCTTCAAGAGTCTTCAAAAGATAACATCTTTTATCAATAAAACTTGTTTCTTGAAGACTCCAAAAATGTTTTAGCCAACATTTGATATAACAAATTTTATAGCTGGCTAACAGTGGCTCCACTTGGGGATGGTGCCTTCTTGAAGGCATCAAGAACTTCAGACCTGCATTCTCTGGGAGGCTGATTAGTGCCTCATCCATTGGGCTTCCCTTCCTTTGCTAGGATGATCTTGCTCTGAAAACATATTAGCAGCCATAGAAACAATGGATCTTTCATCAACAAGCTTTCCACCTACCCAATCCTACTGATCTAACATTTTTTCTTCATTAGAGTGCACTTGGATTGGCAAACTTTTTTACAACATTTTATTCTTTTGAAAGAAGGAAATCGAATCTATTTCTACTCCTTATTTCTCCATGGACTCAGATTAAACAGTTGAGCCCATATGATTCTCTACCTAATCTACTAATCTGCTAGGATTAAACAGTGTAATATATTTTTATTCTCTAAATTCTACAACAAAAATTTAAAAGCATACAAGTCAGGATTAAACAGTCTAACTTGATGCTGGTCTATGGCATAAAAGACAAGCTGCACTTCCTTCATCCTTTTACAGCTCTGTTTTGACTCTTGTTTGAGTTGTTCTTCTTTTATCAATCGGGTCCAGATTTTGAGCTAATTAGAACCTGTTTTATCACTGTTTGACTCATAATTTGAAATATATTGGAGTCAATTCTTGTTTGGAAACTTAGGTTCAGATTTTGAGCATGTTTGAACCTTTCATTTCTAGCCTAATCTACCTACTAATAAGCCAAGATTAAACAGTTTGGAAAATCGAATTCACTATACTATCAACAGTAAATTTAAAGCTAATTAGTCAAGATTACGCTGTTTGACTAATTAGAAGTGTGTTTTCAGGAGTGGCATTTAAGCTTGCACACTTTCAGACTTTGTTTCTCTTTTTGGTATGGGGCTGTACCATTCTTGTTTTTACAAGCTGCCCTCTTTTCTTTCTTTCACTGTTTTTGTATTTTTGTTTTTCTAACTTTGAATGCAATGGTGGATGATATATCTATAATAAGAAAAAAGATAAAAAGGCTTTCATAACATTACATGGATCAAGAGAAGTAATGTTTAAGCATCTTGCCATTGACAGGACCCATAAACAATTATGCTCCATTCAAATCTTGTAAGAAATAGGCATTGTTACCAGCAGCTGAATGAATAGAGTAAGGGCCAAGCCATAAGTTGTCAAATTTTCCATGCTTGCCTTTGTCTTCCCT
Organism: Pinus albicaulis; assembly: GCA_034641835.2. Classification (NCBI taxonomy): domain Eukaryota; kingdom Viridiplantae; phylum Streptophyta; class Pinopsida; order Pinales; family Pinaceae; genus Pinus; species Pinus albicaulis. Next base: position 343,222,306 of record CM076576.1, read on the forward strand.
CCTTGAGTCCCACTTTAAAACTTTTTCCCCAACTTTGAAATTGCTTGTCGTTGTTCTTCTGTCAAAAAGCTTCTTGATGTTGTTCTGTTTTTGTAATGCTTTGTTATAAACCGCTTCTCTGGTTTGCTGAAGGTGAACAGTCTGATTTATCCTTCTGATCATGTCATTATCTTCAGACTGAACATCTTGAATTAACTTCATAACTGGCACACCAAGGCTGGTAGGAAATATTGCATCAGTGCCGTACACAGGTTGGTAGGGTGGCATTCCAATAGATTTCTTCAATGTCAATCTGTCAGCCCAAAGTGCATGCACAAGCTTTGTGTGCCAAGACTTCTTATTGTCCTCCAATAGTTTCTTGATTATGTTCACTAAACTCTTGTTTGAGGATTCTGCAAGTCCATTACCTAGAGGGTAATAGGCCGTGGAATGCCCCAATGTTATTTGATACTTGTGACAGAACTCAACCATCTTCTTTGATCCAAATGTTGTTGCATTATCAGTGATGATCTTGGTAGGACAGCCAAATCTAGAGAGAATATTATTCTCTATAAATTTTATAATAAGAGAATCATTGGCCTGCCTACAAGGGATGGCTTCTATCCATTTAGTGAAGTAGTCTGTGGCAATGAGAATCCATCTATGTCGAGCTGAAGATGATGGAAGGATTTCACCTATGAATTCAAGTCCCCACTGTTGAAAAGGGGCTTCAACAGTGATTGGATACAGAGGGAGAGGTAGCAGCTTTCTTTTGCCTTCAAAAAGTTGGCACTTATGGCAGGCAATGATCATTTTGTGTACATCATGAAAAATATTAGGCTAATAGTAACCAGTCCTCAAGATTTTGTTAGCTGTTGTTTTCCAGTATAGGTGGCCTCCACACTCCCCTTCATGGAACTTGTGCTTAACCTTCTCTGCATCAAACTTAGGAAAACATTTAAGCAATATACCACTTGCATTTTTCCAATAAAGACATCTATCTATAATGCAATAGTTTACAAATTTTAACTTTAGGAACCTTACCTTTGTTTTTGTCAAACCAGGAGGTGTATTCAAATTAAGCAAAACATAAATAATATCAACATACCAAGAGGAATTCATAAAATGATTTTCAATAATGGGAGTTAAAATTTCCTCTTGATCATCTAAAGCATTAATCATATTAATATCAAGAACTTCAAAATTGGATTCAGCCATCAACCTAGCTAGACCTTGGCCTTTGATAAGTTTAGTGGGTTTTATCTCTAAATCATATTCAAGAATAAAAAAAATCCACTTACCTCTTTTACCATCTGGGTCCTGTGTTAAAATGTCTTTCACAACTAAATTTGGAACAAAGGAAATGATGCGTGAGTGAAGGATGTATACTCTGAAGTCTTTCAAAGCCTTAACCAAAGCAAAGGCTTGCTTTTCCATAATTTTATACTTCAAAGGGGCATCTCTCAAAGCCTTGTTGAAGAATGCAATAGGCTGCTCTTGTCCTTGTGGATTTTTCTCTAAAAGGACAGCAGTAATGGTATGTTCTGATGCAAATGAAAAAATATAAAAATATTTAGAAAAATCAGGACTTATTAGAACCGGTGTTTTACTTAATGCTTGTTTCACCATCTCAAAGGACTTCTTTGCTTCCAAGGTCCATTTTACCCCCTGCTTCTTCTTCAACATGTTTGTTATTCTTAAGGAGCTTAGCCTTCTCAAAAAGTTAATCTTTCCAATGAAAGACTGCAACTCTTTGATGTTTCGAGGATGAGAGATTTGCAATATGGCCTCAATCCTGTTTGGACCTATCTTTATACCCTCCTCAGAAATAATGTGCCCAATAAGTTTACCTTCTCGGAGACCGAATAGTGTCTTCTTAGGGTTTAAAGATATTCCAAACTTTCTGCATTTCTCAAAAACTTTTCTTAAATGTTCTAAGTGCTCTTCATCTGTCTTCATCTGGCACAGGCGCTGACAGAAGGAATTACGCTATTACTGAGGGTTAAGTGGAGCTATTGCATGGAGACTTCTGTTAGAACTCTTGTGACAGAGTTTGGTGGAGTTATTGAGGTAGTTGGTGGAGTTGTGTTCAGTTTAACTCAGTTAGACACAGTTGAGCTAGTTGTATCTAGTCTAACTGATTGATACACTAGTGAGAGTGGTGTGAATTAATTATTAATTAATTCACTAAATATTAACTCATTAATCAACTGAAGAATACATCAGTTAACTACAGTGCATGGACAGTTTCAGTGGAGACCAGTGGAGAGGTAGGTGAAAGAGCAGGTTGACTATCAGTTTTGACTATAATGTTGCATGATTTGCAACACACAGTGATTGGAGATGCCAATGAGGATTGCATGAGAAAGGCTGGACCAATTCGAGTTCATTCAGATCCAATATTCAGCAGGGATTGCACAATAGAGGCAGGCTAGCAGGTGGCAAAGATCGGTGCATGGATTTGCTAGATCGGGCCTGATTAGTGTGTAGCAATTGTATTGTACTGAGAGCTTGACATGATCAGCTTTTTATGAGGATTTTTACATGATCTCTATGAAATATATTATATATAGATAGTTGGGGTTTTTAGCTTCAGGATTTCCCGTTAAAACACTGTGTTCATATGTGTGAATTTGTATGGTTTCAATGTGTGCATGCAATTGATTTAATTTCTACATATGATGATCAATAGTAGAAGAGATTATGTATTGTGCATGAAGTCAAATAGTGTGTGATTAGGAGAATATTGGATGTATAACGCATTAGTTATATAATTTCTACATGGTATCATATCTATATTGATCATTGGAGCAATTGCAAAGCATTGAAGCGGTTGAGTTTTGTGCTAGTGGAATTCGAATTTGCAGTAGTGTTTTCTTGGTGTCGAAGTTGAGATGTCTTTCAACGGATTATGATTGGAGTATGCCCTTGAGGGCAGCTCGAACTATATTTCATGGAAGGACAGGATGGAGGTGGTGTTGGAGGACAATGGGTTGAAGGAGTTCATAGATGCAAAAATTCCAAAACCTGCTTCTAGCGATGCTGCCGCACTTGACGCATGGCAAAAGAAGACAGAAAAATGTCGAAGGATTCTGTTGAAAGGTGTGAAGGATCACATAGTGTCCAGCCTTCATAGTAAAGCTTCGCCATTCTTGATGTGGAAAGATTTGACAGACTTGTTCCAAATCAAGAGCGACCAAAGGAAGTTGGCGCTCAAGGATAAAATCAGGAAGATAAAAATGGAGAAAGGTGACAGTATACCCAAGAACCTCACGAAGTTCGTCCAGTGCAGGGATGAGCTGGGAAGTGTGGGGGTTACTGTAGATGAAGAGGACTTGGTGATCTTGGCTCTCCTTGGGCTTCCAAAGAGTTGGAATTCCTATGAGGACTCTCTCAATGGTCGGGAGAAACTGCCAAGATGGGAGCGAATTTGGTTGGATCTTGTGCAGGAGTGATGGATCTTCATCGAAGAATGAAGATGAAGAAAATTTCACTTTGGCTGCCAAAGCAAGGAAGGGGAAGAGCAATAAAAATACTTCTCAATCCGGTGCGAAAGGCAAGAAGCAGGACATGTCCAAGGTGAAGTGCTTTCACTGTCACCAACACAGACATTACGCCACTAATTGTCCACAGAAGAAGAAAAATAAGTAGGCTGCTGGATCTGCAGCTGGAGAGGCCTTAGCCTCGCAGTTTGAGCTGGATTTTTTGCTGATCGCATGTTTTGTCTCAAGTATGATAGATTTAGTGTGGTTTCTTGACAGTGGTGCGTCTTTCCATATGACTGGAGACAAATATTTGTTTATTGATCTGGATGAGAAGGATCTTGGAGTGCACATCGAGATGGGAGATGATGGTAGATACAATGTGACTGGTATCGGGACCATTTCCTTCGAGAGGGAGTCTGGAAAACCTTTCATCTTGAAGGATGTCATGCATGTTCCAGGATTGAAGAAGAATTTGATCTCAGTGGCGATGTTGGAAGACAAGGGATATGATGTTGTCTTTAGCGAGGGAAAGGCTTTCCTGCGCAGTAAGGCAATTTTTGAAACCCGGAGGATAGGGGTTCGAGTTAAGAACCTTTATCAGTTGCAGGTAGATGGCTACGCAGCAATGGCAGGCAAGGCAGAAGGAGTGGTGAGTCGGGATGAGGGCGAGCTATGGCACAGGAGATTGGGCCATCTTCACCATGGTGCTTTGAAAATTTTGCAACAGATTTCTACCGGGCTTCCCAAAGGTACACTTGTGCAGTCAGATTAGTGCAAGGGATGTACTTTGGGAAAATTTGTGAAAGCCACCTTTCATGAGAAGGATAGTCACGCGACGACGATCCTTGAGAGAATTCACACAGACGTGTGTGGACCTTTCTCAGTAGCTACGACAGCAAAGCACAGGTATTATGTGATATTTGTTGATGATTTTTCTTGTAAGTGCTGGACCTTCTTCACGCATAAGAAGAGAGAGACATACTCAAAGTTCTGTGAGTTCAAGGCACTGGTTGAGAAAGAATCGGGGAATCAGGTGAAGGCTCTTAGGAGCGACAATGGTGGTGAATTCATCTCTGGCGAATTCAAGGACTTTTGCAGCGCAGAAGGAATTCGAAGAGAGCTCATAGTGCCTCATAACCCACAGCAGAATGGGGTCGCTGAGCAAAAGAACAGAATGATCGTGGGTGTTGCACGGGCGATGTTGCATGATCAGGGCCTTCCCATACACTTGTGGGATGAGGCATGCAATACTGCGGTTTATGTGCAAAACCGTTGTCCTCACAGAGTACTTGGCATGAGTACACCCGAAGAGGCGTTTTCTAGTAAGAAGCCTGATATTTCTCATTTGAAGATTTTTGGCTCATCTATTTACATTCATGTGATGAAGGATGCCAAGAAGAAACTGGAGCCGACCGCAGAGGTTGGGGTATTTTTGGGGTACACTGATACACCCCACAACTATTGTGTGTATTTTTCAGACAGTCGGAAGACTGTTGTGCGATGGGATATCAAATTTCATGAGGAGAAATCCATGAAGTGTTCGCTTGAGAGGGAGCCACACTTGCATGCAGATGAGGAGCTATTAGTTCCTAAAGATGAGCCTCAGGATGTGGATCAGCCACAAGAGGAGGTTCATGGAGTGGAAGAAACCACTCATGCAGCGCCAACCATCAAAGGGCGGAAGCGCACTACAGAAGCTGAGCGATTGAATCTTGATGCAGAGAAGATTGTACGAGCACCTACATCACAGCACAGACAGAGACAGTCACCTGACCGATATACTAGATACATGGCTCTCATGAGCAAGTGTATCGTGACAGAACCATCTTCTTTCGAGGAAGCTGTGGAGGACCCTGCATGGGTAGATGCCATGGTGGAAGAGTATGATTCGATTGTCAGAAACAGTGCATGGGAGATTGTCCCAAGGCCGGAAGGGAAATAGTGGTAGGTTCGAGATGGATCTACAAAGTGAAGCAAGCAGCTGACGAGAGTGTGAAGAAGTACAAGGCAAGATTTGTTGCCCGGGGCTTCTCACAGATTGAGGGGATCGACTATGAGGAAACCTTTGCACCTGTTGCAAGGTATTCTTCCATACGGAGCATCCTAGCTCTCTCAGCACAGATGAGATGGCACATTCATCAGATGGATGTGAAGACTGCATTCCTCAACGGAGTCATTGAGGAGGAGGTGTACATAGAGCAGCCTGAAGGTTTCGAGATCTTCAGCAGCGAGTCGCATGTGTGCAGGCTCAAAAGAGCACTGTATGGGTTGAAACAAGCACCTCGTGCTTGGTACACATGGATAGATAGTTATTTCACCGGTCTTGGATTCAGCAAGAGTGAGGCGAATCCGAACCTATACCAGATTGTGGTGGAGGGTAAGTTGCTGATCATTGTACTTTATGTAGATGATTTGATTCTGACGGGTGATGAATAGTTGATACTCTCATGCAACGCTGATCTTGCAAAAGAGTTTGAGATGAAGGACTTGGGCCTCCTTCATTATTTCTTGGGATTGGAAATTTGGCAGCGTAGTGATGGATTGTTTGTGTCTCAAGGCAAGTATGCTCGGGAGATACTGGAGAAGTTCAACATGCATGGCTGCAAGCCTATCGACACTCCTCTTCCTGGTGGTTGGAGGAAAGAGGATGTTACATCGGCAAAGGTAGTGGATGCCACTGTTTACCAACAATTGGTGGGGTCGCTTATGTATCTAGTCAATACACGACCTGACATATGCTAAGCTGTTAACCAGCTTTCACAAGCTATGGTTAAGCCTACCAAGCTCTTTTGGAAGGCAGGCAAGCATGTATTGAGATATCTCAGAGGAAGATCGGGATATGGATTGTGGTACAGACAGTCGGATGAAGTGAAGCTGCATGGATTCACGGATGCAGATTGGGCAGGGAGCCAAACGGACAGAAAGAGCACATCTGGAGGGATTTTCAGTATCGGGTCTACAGCAGTTTCTTGGTACAGCAAGAAGCAGAGATCCATGGCACTCAGTTCAGCGGAGGCTGAGTACATGGCAGCAAGTTTGGCTGCATGCGAGGCTATATGGATGAGGAAGATGCTAGTCGGGTTGTTCGGTTCACACTTAGATCCTACTATGATATATTGTGATAATCAGAGTTGCATTAAACTCTCGGTTAATCCAGTATTTCATAATAGATCTAAACACATTGACATCCAGTATCATCATATCAAATATTGTGTGCAGTGGAAGATCATGTTACTTTCTTACATTCCTACAGAGGATCAGGATGCTGATATCTTGACGAAGGCGCTCACCAGGAGCAAATTCGAATACCACAGAGGCAGGATTGGGGTGGTAGATAATCCCTATCTTTTTTAGAGGGAGTGTTGAGATTTCAACAAGATGATGAGCTTAGTGAAAAGAGTAGCCTTCACTAAGTGGGCCCGCAAGCTATTTTTGGTGCAAGTCTATTTTTATACTATGTCTATTTTTAGACATGTCAATCATATTCTATGAGTTACAAGATGCTATTTGTGGATGGTTGGTCAAGTTGGAAAAATATATGGACTCCTATTTTTAGACATACTGGGTGGAATCTATTTTTAGATTGCCAGTCTAAAAATAGATATGTCGAATATTATTAGCTCTTAATAATATTTGGACTATAAACATTATCTTATTCTCTTAGAGCACTTCAATTAAGTGCACAGATGTGGCACAGGAGCTGACAGAAGGAATTACGCTATTCCTGAGGGTTAAGTGGAGCTATTGCATGGAGAATTCAGTTAGAACTCATGTGACAGAGTTTGGTGAAGTTATTGAGGGAGTTAGTGGAGTCGTGTTCAGTTTAACTCAGTTAGACACAACTGAGTTTGTTGTATCTAGTCTAACTGATTGATACACTAAAGAGAGTGGTGTGAATTAATTATTAATTAATTCACTAAATATTAACTCATTAATCAACTGAAGAATACATCAGTTAACTACAGTGCATGGACAATTTCAGTGGAGACTAGTGGTCAGGTAGGTGAAAGAGCAGGTTGACTATCAGTTGTGACTATAGTGTTGCATGATTTGCAACACATAGTGATTGGAGATGCCAATGAGGATTGCGTGATCAAGGCTGGACCAATTTGAGTTCATTCAGAGCCAATATTCAGCAGAGATTGCGCAGTAGAGGCAGGCTAGCAGGTGGCAAAGATCGATGCATGGATTTGCTAGATCGGGCCTGATTAGTGTGTAGCGATTGTATTGTACTGAGAGCTTGACATGATCAGCTTTGTATGAGAATTGTTACATGATCTATATGACATATATTATATACAGATAGTTGGGGTTGTTAGCTTCAGGCTTTCCCGTTAAAACAATGTGTTCATATGTGTGAATTTTTATGGTTTCAATGTGTGCATGCAATTGATTTAATTTTCGCATATGATGATCAATAGTAGAAGAGATTATGTATTGTGCATGAAGTCAAATAGTGTGTGATCAGGAGAATCTTGGATGTATAACACATTAGTTATACAATTTCTACATTTATGACGATAGATATGAACTTTCAAGAGGAATAATTATTGTTATTGTCATCGGAATGGTTACAGGGCTCTCGATAAGCTTGAGGCAAAACATGAAGGAGATTCTCGCGGTCTACCACCTCGATGCAGATGGTCCCCTCCTCACCTCGATCATGTATGTTATTTTACTAAGTTTCTGTTATATTCCTTTCCCTGAGAACCGAGTCCATTTTATATATCAATGGGGAAGTGTTTATAATTCGATGCCTGGAGTTATCCAGAAATTCCTACATGAATTTTGTAAGGAAAGAGTTGGTTTTTCTAATGGGTTGTCCGAATATTGTAAAGTTGTTTCTGTCTATTTTGGAATCTTGCTATCTCACATGGGGATGTACTTGAGTTTTCTAGTATGGAATTCAACATGTATCTCTTGCATGTATGACTGTGTTATCGCCTTGTTTTTTCGTTGTTTTTGCTGGTTGTTAAGAATGAGAGTCTTCTAGGTAAGGTACCTCCCAAATTGACTCTCTATCTTGCCTTTAGATGGCTCAGGGAGCCCTAGGTTGTTGTTTCCGGCCTCTCGTGGCAGACCCATTTCATATAGGGTAAATTGTTTGGTTTCTAGCCTTAATGCTCATTGTCATATGTATTTCTGTTATGGTATTCTTGCAGGTTTACATTTACAGTGTGTGCATCGAGATCTTAAGCTTGTTAATCACTTCAAACTCGAGGTCTTGGCTTCCTGTCTCATGGTTTCATTTCATTACAGTGTTTTTTTAAATAGCAACATGGTACGCCCATCCTCCATCAAAGGCTCCTCAGCTAGTGGAGGTCATGGCTGCAGTAGAAATGCAGGGCAATGTCGTGGCAACAACCAACCCCAGCCTCGCCAAGCTAGGGGCAGGGACCACAAATCCACTTTGAGACTCATTCGGTATTTAGCTCAGTCATACCAGACAGGCACTTCGACACAAGTTCGTCAGTTAATATCAGGCTGGGAAGTAGAATTTAACCAACAGGAAGCAGGTGTTGAGTTAGATATGGTGGAATGGCGAGACTTGGTGCCAAATCATGGACATTTCAGAGTTCAATCCTCTCAATATAAACATATTGTCTGCCTTTACTGGTTGATGAAGAGTATCGTGGCAAGAGCTTTGATGAATCCTTCAGTTGGCTCTTCCAAGACTGATCCTGGACTCCAAGAAATTCATAAGGAATGTCAACTTATTCAGTTCCAGATTCAACAACAGCATGCCAACCTCAGTCGCATTGAGAAACATATTCCTTCTTTCCTTCAAACATAATTAACTGGTCCGAGCGCGAAAAACGAAACTCAAGTGGACTCTTCTGATAACTAGCAGCTTGTTTGGCTTAGTTTTGGCTTTCAATTTTGTTGTAAATAAATGAAGGATCTGCAAAATATGATATATTGTTTTAGTTATTTAGATTTTAGAAGGCTTAAAGAAACTGAGCCATATATAAATTTGCTAGACAGTCTTAAACTTTTTGTTTTTGGATGACTTATAATGCAGTTAGGTGCCAACATATCTGGTTTCCCTCTTGGCAGGTTGAGGCCACCTAACCATTTTAATTATGGATGTAACCTGCCTTTTTGAAGAAAATGAATGAAAAGGACTTTCCAATCTTACAAAAAAAAAAAAATGTTTAAATTACATTATAGTCCATTCAAATTTTTATTTAATTTAATTTTTATTTTTATTTTTATGTACATGACATTACATTAAATTACATCATCTCTATCGTACTAGGGTGAACAATGTCTTTCAGTGTAATTATTAAAGAATATATATCATATTAAGTGGATAACAATTTACTTATTTATTTTTTATTGTTAAATTGCGTAGTGCTTTACCATTTTCTATTTATAAAAAAGGAGAGCAAGTTGAAACATATACAAATTTGGTAGCCTCTACCTGCTCGAAGGAAACCAGGTCTGTTGGCCACCTTAAAGCGTTGTAAGCCATCCAATACTGAAATAGTTTCTTTTGTCCACTAGCCGCTATGTCCATTTTACTATAAAAAAGAAAAGTATTGTTGAAAACATAAAAAGTAAAAGCTATCCGCAAAATTCATGGAAACTTAGAACATCATTGGTTAACCCTCTGAAGAGTATATATGTGCCGGGTCTTTTGCAGTAGAGCCCGACATGTCAACTTGCTACATAGATAGAAGCTGCCTTTTGATTCTTCCAATACGAGTTGTGGCATGATACTGAGATACCCTTATATCCTGAATCTCTTTTTTGATTTCCTGCAGGATTGAGACCACAGTGGGATTTCCTTCATTTTCTTGTAAACTTTGCAAAGCTTTAGCCAACACACATTTGAGAGTCCAATATGTGTGGATGGACTAGTGAAAGAGGGATAGTCTCCCTCTTGTGTTCCCAGGGTCTGAAACGAAATCCATGGTATCCTCCTGAACTTCTATATCTTCTTCCTTGCTATTGCTTTCCCTCTCCCAGCCTTGGATTACATTACGTATCTGTGGTGGATTGCCTGAAGAGTAAACATCGAAGAGATTCTCCATGACCTCTTTCTTTGTCTTTCTGCCTCGCTTGCTTGGCCTGATAGTGGTTTTGGAAAGCTTCTGCCTCCCTTTTTCTTTAGGTTGATATTTGACAGGTTGACCGTTAACCATTTTTGTTTTCAGACAGACAATCACTAACAGCAACTGAGCTACACCTGTGAGATTTGTAAGTAGTCCTGTATAGGGTGAGAGAGAATAAAAAACAGAATGCATGGGAATTCTTATGGGGCCCAAATCTTTTGTCGCAGTCGAGATTACAAAGCAAATTTCCATGCAATTACTAAAAAAGGTGGTAAAACCAGCTCGTTTAAAGACCTGATAGTCGAAAAAAACCAATTGATGAGGATTGCAAATACAACCATTATTCTCCCTACCGGACAGACCACAATTGAGATTCAACAATACTATTGGAGAAAAAACTGAGGTAACTAACTGACACACCAAATTTATCAGTTTACACAGAGAAGGGATTTCAGTTTCCTGACTGACCCAGTCATGGTGGGCGGAGGTGAGGTTACAGATGCGGGCCAACTTATCCTGACGCACCATACAAATTGTCTCATAGATTTGAGATTCAATTTCAGGGTTACAGAGCCACAACACGGAAGTCGGAGAAGCTTTTACCCAAAGACTCGGGGTGAGAACACACAGAGGGCAGCAGGGGGTTCTGAAACACGGATAAATGAACATAGCCGGGATGACCAAGATCACCATATATTGACGGTTTGACAATCTAAAAGGAATGACAAACCAGAGGAATGAAAATGTCTGCTTGAAATCAGAAAGATAAAGATGACTACCCTTCCAACAAAGTTTTCCATACAATCCTTCTACCCTACCCATGAATTTACTTTCGCCAGTGTTATTACATTGAACAGGAGGGAAATTAACAGTGAAAAGAACCAGAGCCATAACATACCAAAGGAGCTGGAGCCATAACCGTTGCAGACCTGTCACTGTGTTGCCTTCGGGTCCTCCGCGAGTTTGCCAGGCGAGAAGAATGCTCTGTCGGTTCTTCCCTTCATTCCTTAACTGACAGCGCCGCTTTTTCCAATGCCTTTCTGACATGATTAGTTGGCGCTCAATTGTTGCCATTATTATCCGGCATGCGAGGGTACTTGCCTCCATCCAACTGCAGGGTTGGGGTTTTAATGTCTGAGTGTGACGGTGTGGTGCACGTCGCCGCGTAACACCACCCGTTGGTCTTTATTTGCCACTTAGCACCCCGATTGGGGAACAATTTACTTATTTCATTCTAATATATATCAATTAATTTTATTATTTTTTAAAACATTAATATTTTATATATTTTTTAATAAATTTTCTAAAATTTATATAATATATATTAAAAAAATTATTTTCAAAATTTTGATTATGGAAAGAAAAAAAAAATTCAGGGAAAAAAAAAAATTGCAACCATGGCACCTAGAGTGTATCCAAGTTCTTCGCTAGTACTTTTTGTTCGTACATAAGTAGCATATAAAACTGCAATTCAAATGAAAAAATATGTTACTTTCGTAACCTGAACGAAACTAATTTAAAACTAAAATGCCATAAATCAAAACTATATACAACGAAATACGTAAGCTTGATGTATTAGTGAAGCAGAGTGGGGTTGTCCTCTTATAGATGTGCCCCTCTCCGAGCCTAAAATAACTCTTAACGATCGCTTGAACTTGAAAACACCGCCTACCTACATTACAGTGAAGAGTTTATTATTTAAAATTATTAAAATTTAAATATTTTTTTTATGGATTTGATGAAATAATAATTAAAAAAATCGTTTTAAAATGTATTATTTTCTTTGTATATAATAATAGGGAAGTAATTTAAAAAATGTTTAGTTAAATATTAGAAAAAAAATGTTGTGTTAGAGATCGCGCTTCAATAATAATATTATTATTATTATATGATAGATGTGTAGTTATAATAATAATAACATTATTATTATTATAAGATAGATGTGTAGTTATTATAATAATAATAATTATTATTATTATTATTATAGGACATATGTGTAGTTATTAGATGTAAATAATTTTTAAATTCAATTTATATATATGATGATGATGATGATAGTTAACATTTACGGAGACTAATTTTTGGTTTATTGGACCTAAATAAAAGAGTTATTTAGTTTGATTTAAGATTTTATTCCTATGCTCAAAAAGCTTGAAGAGAAGCCTCCCGATCTCACTATAATTTTGACATCTTAAAAGGCTAGGAAGGTCAGTATTGTAACAAAGATTATGAAATTGAGCTCTAATGTGGTTGTACGCGGGGCACTTTATGCGGAAGTGATTTTCATCCTAGATGTTCATATTCTCACATAGATGGCAGATCCTTTCCATCCATGGTGTTTTAGGAACTGTCCAATGACCTGTTTCACTATGGAGCTCATGAGAGTTCGTTCTAATCTTGGCTATATTAATTTTCTTCGTTGAGCTAGCTAAAACAGAGAGATACTTTTGATCTTCTAGGGTGGGGTTGATGACCTCCTTATAATATCTTAATTTTCTTTTAGTTGCTAGATCTTTCTCACACCACACTTTTTCTTGAACTTAGAAGTAACAATTTTTTTAATGTTATTAATGTTTTGCAATGCAACATTCTCGTCGATCTAACTAGGCCTTGGTGTCTTTATACCAACCACGTTTAAGCCTTAGGTGGTTTTGGCTGGAATTTAAAGCTAGATTAGAAAGTCTATAGTCTCCTATGCTATATATTATATGTTATAATTAATTTTCATTTTACTATATAGATTTAAAATAATGATTCCTTAACATTTTTAAATTTAATGAATAAATACATAAAAATTTAATATTTACAGTAACCCTTATTTACAAGAGATATTGTTAACTTCTAAATAGACTTTGTTACAATACCATGAGTCAATACCACCACTCATCAATACCACATACCCAAAACCAAAACTCATATATATATATAATTTAATTTAATTTAATTTTATAACATTTTAAAATTAAAACTTAATACTTACAATATAACATGATTATTGACCATGGATATTCGCCTCTATTTTACCATGAATATTATTAACTTGTAACTAGCACCATGGCTTATCAATAACACTTTCTCTAAAACCATAACTCATTTCAAAATTAAACTATTTTATTTTTATTTTATTTTATAACATCTTCAAAATTAAATCCAAAGGCAAAAAAGTTGGGGAGATGTTGTAGTGGTGTAAATGTTTATGGGTTCAATTAAGTAATAAAAGGTTAAAATAAATGTTTGTTTTCTAGTATGTAGAGATGTTGTAATGCCTTGTAAACATTTTGACTAGATCAAAATAAAATTAAAATTAAAATTAAATAATTAATAGTGATAATTATGAATAAAACATTTTGACCTAGTAAAATTACATAAAATTAGAAATAAAAATAAAATAATTAATAATTAATAATAAAACCAACCTAGATTCATCTTAAGTGAAAATCTACCAAGCTCAGGATCAAATCTCTTAAGATATAAACCTATTTTAGAGTGAAGTGTGATAAATAAAAATTAATAATTAATAATAAAACCAACCTAGATTCATCTTAACTCCAAAACTACCAACTTCATCTAGACTAGTTCTTATTATGTTATCCAATTGTATAATAAATATTGTTTTAGTTATTAAGTATTTTTGAATAATAGATTTTTTGTTATTACGTATTTTTCAATAACAAGATATAAATTTAAATATTTGTTTATTTTATTATTAATGCTTAATTGATTAATTAAGAGGGATGGTGTTTTTTATTAATATTTTTTTTATTTTCCTAAGTAATGTGAGTCTTGAGATGATTAGGCGGTAAGATATGGCTTGAGTAACCCACTCCCTGGATTTTTTGACCGCTCTCCTCTAGGATTTTTCCTTGTATTTATTATTATTTAATTTTAGTTATATATTCTCTAGATTTTTCCTTTTATTTATTATTATTTAAATTTAGTTATATATTTTTTTATTGAAATGAGGAAGCTTTTTGTTTATTACTGATTTTTTTTTGTCTCCCAATTTTGATAAATATAATTTTTAGTGAGATATTTTTTTGAAATATATGTTTAAATGAATAAACAAATTCAAATCCTATTAAATTTTTACAATTGAAATACATTATTTCAAGTACTTTGGTTGAAATTTGAATAAAAATCATTACAAAATATATTTTAAAAAGATAAGAATATATAGAATGTGTAAATTATGCATTTTTAATGTATAATTGGATTCAACATCTCCAAAAATCATAATAACTTAAATATTCAAGATTAATATTTGATTTCAGATCGTAAACTTCTATGATTCATAATTGTTTAATCAATTCTTTGGGAAAAATCACAATATCATTTGGAGTGCCAACGCTTTTCGAACTACCCAGTGTAGTTCATCATCAAGACTTCGCTACTTGTGCTGATCATAAAATATAAATACTATTGAGATGCAACGGTCACCTACCAAGACCTAGTCAAGCAACGGTCACTAGCCAAGACCTAGTCAATATTTAATGCATAATAACCAAGAAAATTAATATAGCCAAGATTAGAATGAACTCTCATGAGCTCCATACTGAAACAGGTCGTTTGAGAGTTCCTAAAACACCATGGATGGAAAGCATCTGCCATCTCTGTGGGAATATGAACATCGAGGATGAAAATCACTTCCTCTTAGAGTGCCTTGCGTACACCCACATTAGAATTCAATTTCATAATGTTTGTTGCAATACTGACCTTCCTAGCCTTTTAAGATGTCAAAATTATAGTGAGTTGGGGAGGCTTCTCTCCAAGCTTTTTGAGCATAGGAATAAAATCTTAAATCAAATTAAATAACTCTTTTTTTAAAGTCCGATAGACCAAATATTGGTCTCAGTGGACGTTAATCATCATCATCATCATCATCATCAACGTTACAAAAATAAAATATAATATTAAAATTAATAGGGGTGAATGTTAGGATAATAAATTAAACTATAAAATAAATAAATCAATAAATATATGAAAACAAAAATGTATCTCAGCAATATTTATCAGCACAAGTAGCAAAGTCCTGATGATGAACTACACTGGGTAGTTAGAAACACATAGACACTCCAAATGATATTGTGATTTTTCTAGAAGAGTTGATTAAACAATTAATATTTGATATTTATAATTCCATCAACCCAAATTAATCATTACCAAATTTCAAAGAAAAAAATATCAATTTCTCTTCTTTTCTTATTATTAATGATAGAAAAAAGTCAATCTAGTTATTTTTTCAAAATATAAAATAATAATAATGTTACCATTTAAAAAAACACTAACCTAAAATAAATTAAATTAATAAAGAAACAAACTCAATAATATTATTAAAATTTTCCTTTGAATTTATCCTCTTTTTTTTTTTTGAAAAAATTGATGATGATGACGATTAACATGACCAATGTGGTCTATCGACCTCAAGAAAAGAAAAATAATCTAATTGTGATTCTCCAAAATCTTGTTTTTGTGATAAAAAAAAGAAGAGAAAGAAGAGCTCCAAGATAGTTATAGTTGGCTTGGCTTAATAAGTCAAGAAGATTGGAAGTGTGGTAGATGTTAGTGAATTGAGAGCGCATGTGAGTAAGAGTCGGGCAGTCTAAAAGGAAGCCTTTTCATCTTCCACCTTCTTAGTATAGCAAACTTGACAGATTTTATCATCCCAGGGAGCCTTGGGAGTAGACCATCCCCCGGTTTCACTTGGAAGCTCATGAGAATTAGTTCTTATCCTAGCGATGTTCATTTTTTTCTTAGTGTTGACCAACATAGAGAAATAATTTTGGTTGTTAAGGGTGGGGTTGATTACCTCTTTATAGTAGCTTAGCTTCCTTTTACCCTCCATCTCCTTAACATCCCACATTTTATCCCACAGTTTGTCCTCACTGGAGGTAATAATATCTTTGACACTATCTTTGCTTCCTATGATGATCTCCTCCTTAATCCCCAATGATTGAGCCAAGACTGGGCATCCAATGCCACCAGCACTTGAAGCTAAGATGGGGGTTTTGACTAAAGTTAGAAACAATTTTTGGTATCCTCTTGGATTCCATATTGTAAAGCTTCTTCTTATACATTAGATATCTAAACATAGTCGTACTTTCAATGGGGGACATGCCAATTTTGATCAAGAGGATAGGATAGAGAGTATTTCCCTTGAACTTTAGGTTGTAGGTGATGAATTGCTTTTGAATCATTTCAATCTTTCTCTACAACTCGCTGGATATATTGCAACCCCAAACTTCACATCCGTATAAGACAACAGGGTGACTAGAGTCTCAAAGAGGAAACTTTAGTCATAATGTTTTTTAAAAAAATTCATTTGTTTTTATAAAATTTTAGTATATTTTCATAAAACCTAAATTATTATAATTAGAAAATTTATTTGAATAATAATGATGAGTCTACATGTATTACCTTAAGTGATGAGTGTCTCAATATTGATTTGACATATATATAATAACTTATAAATGAAATGACATTTTTCATGGGAAGTCATACAATTTCAAGCAAGATTGAATTTTGTTGTTGTTTAAAATACATTTTTGAATTCATAAATAGATTCAACACCAAAAAAAAACTCCTAAAACATTCATATATAAATTAATAAATTTAAACTCAAGTTTTTAAAAATCTCACAAATTTTAATTAAAAAAATTAAAAAAAATAAAATAAATCATTTCCTCTATAAATTAAACCACACCTCTATCTATATATATAAATAATTATTAATTAATTTAAACATCAAAATAATTTAAACCACTACCTTATCCAACTAAATAAAATAAATATATTAGTTTATTCACAAACTTACTCCACGCTATTAATATCTTCTCAAAAACCTACCCAGATATCACTGGTTCTTTGAAAGGAGAACAATAACACCCGTGATAGCATTGATGGGATCGATTGGTCCAAAAGGATAAAATAACTATTAAAATATATCAATAATCCAATACTAACAAAAAAATTGTTAGTATGATTGACGGCCAGAGTTAGAAAACGACGGATAAGTGGTGGGGTCTCGTACGAGCAATATGCGGAAGAAACGAGGATATCAGTGGTGCTCCATTCAAGGTATCTAATGGATATGGGACCCACGTCAGTTCCCTCGTTATATATTATGCGGTAGGGACCCAGACTCACTAACTTGCTTGCCGGATAAGCCAATGGATAATTTTTTTTTTTTCTGAATTTGTCTACTCTTATTATTGATACAAAAAAAATTTACATAGAGGTCCCAGCCTCATAAGATCTTGCCCAGTTGCAGCACTCTGTCAAAAAAACTGATGGCTAACCAAAATTTTTCAAAAACTGGACCTACTACCCTGTTCCGAGCCATACAAACAGTAGAAAGCCGCCCACGCAGGGGAAACCGGCTATTAGACATAGAAGCAAATTTCTGAGTATGTAAATTGATAAAACAAAAATGCAGATGAACAAGCCCAGACGAGCGACTGTGAGGCAAAAACCTGAGAGTATATGCGCGTTCAGGAATCATGAGAGTTAGATGGTGTTTCTTCAACAATGCGGCATCCATATTCGTAGGGGTCTTCATCCATCGCCTGAAGGTCATCTTTGCCAATTGAACCACCGCGCTTCGAATCGCTCGGGCCTGCAGGGAGGCTGGTGTCTGGAATCCCGCTGCTACAGGGCTCCTTATGCTGCCTGCTATCGGAGGGAGGAATGAGATGTGGAGCGTTGATGTTCTTCTCCAAAGGCGCATCCGGAGCCTGGACAGCTTCAGTGGTGGAGTCTTCATGAAATTCAAAGGTGATTTTGGCTATCATGGTGGAGTGACAGAGAGCACAGGGAATGCGGAGCTGGGCTATATGGGACTGAATGGGGAGGGGAAGTGGAGAAACCGGAATGTCCAGACCCACGTCCTCGACCACTCCTGGTGGCTGGATAACGGCCAGAGAGGTACTCCGAGGACTTGAAATATTTTACTTATCCAACTTGCAAGGAATTTATGGACGCCACGTGGAAGACATTAGGACATTCTTGCAAGAGTTCTTTCAACGTTCGAGATGGCGCATCATGCCACTGGCTCGCTAAGTTTGGGGGCAGGTTTTTTTGAGCTGGAATTTGGTTAAAAAACAAAAAAAATAAAATGATAGAGTATTTAAATTGTTTTTCTAGTGAAAATAGATTCAAAACTATCAAAAATTTCTACACTCAAAATTTTGAAATTTAACGACCGACCATAACACTAATTATCAGAAATTTCTACACACTCAAAATTTTGAAATTTAACGACCTACTATAACACTAATTATCAAAAATTTCTACACACTCAAAATTTTGAAATTTAACAACCCTAACACAATTTTTCAAAAAATTAGACCAATTTTTAACATAATCTTGCCAAAATTTGCAGTTCTGAACGGTGGAATTTTAACGGAATGACAATCCATTCAGACTTGTCCCGTTATATGAGAAACTGAACGATTATTACTTGAGGGGCGAATGCGCCCGAATAAGGAGCAATCCACCTTAACCATGACACGTCACCTTTTGTTTTTAGGTCGTATGCAAAGTATCACTTTGTCGTCTAAAATTAATATGGGACAAATTTTATCAATTCCAAGTGCAAAACTATGATCAATGCGGAAACTTACTTCTTGGCATGGTTGTGGCTTAAAAGAGTGTATGTTCGCTTTAAAATTAATATTTTTTATATTATAGTTGATGGAGGTAATTTTATTTATATTTAATTTTTTATTTTGGATTTAAATATTTTATTTAATATTAGATGTATAATATGTACAAAAGTTATGTTTTTTCTTTTGGTATTTATAGACGTTTTTGTAGATGTCTGTTTAGTTATTTCATGGATCTCGGCGATGCCATTCTCTCATTTCGTCTCTCGGTTCATGTGGTCGGTCTCTCTGCTGAGTGTTCGGCCCTTCATCTCTTGCCCTCTCTCTCGCTTAAGGCGTCATACCTTCTTTCTATTCGAAATTATGCTTGCTACCCTTCCTCTCATGAGCATTCCAACGCCTCGATGTCGTGTTGCCATAGAATGAGGTGTCATCGAGGCCAAGGTCGCAGCTAGCCCTCTCGCCCTCCTCTTCCCGTTTGTGAGGATTGCCCTGTTGAGCTCACCCTCAGTGTGAATTCAACAGAGGCTTCGGACCAACAATGAGTTTCAGCCCTCATTTTGCTACACCTCCATAATGTCCCTTCCAACTCCTTTGGCTCGGGGTCTCGGAAACGAATGAAGAAATCCACCATGATACCTTCCTTTTTCCAGCAACCCAGAAAATCGGTGTCTTTGCCCAAAAAATCTGCAGCGAACTCCTCAGGCAGTGACAATGGCGACAATTCTGCTGAGGACGAAAATGCAGCAACTTCAGGTACATGCTCTGCCTCTATGCGATAGCCGACTACCCAGCTGTCGAAGTAGGACGACAACACCTCAGAAGATTATGGTTGCTTCATTGTGGAAGAGCCACCTCCTAAAGACATGCAGAATGACAAGCCACAAAAGGAATAGCGTCATGGTGTCTCTCTCCTTTGATAGCTACAACTCCACTGTAGTGTTTTTGCTTTACTTTTTTCTACATAGTTTGTTTAAATTTTAGATGATTATGCTTCGTGTTGGTTTCCCCATCTAGGGCAACACTTCTCCTGAGACCTGGTATAATTTCTGGGCTTGTTTCCCCAACAGGGGCAGTCCCAATTTTGTTTTTTTGAACACTCTTCGTGCCGAAATTGGTTAGTACAAGAGTTCTAGCTGGAATGTTTTGAAATGTACCTCTTTTGTACTATATAATAGAAATTAGACTTACTTATATATATATATATATATATATATATATATATATATATATATACACACACACAGAAGTTATAAACTTTGAAAGGGCTTCTCATAAAGAAAAGCATTTTTTTTATAATTGAAAAATAATTTATCAGAGGGAAACCAAGTTTTTATAAGAATTTTAAAGTACAATTAAAGATAATAGGAAGAAAAAATGATAATATTTTTGATAAAAAAATTACAACTTTTAGGGATACCATTTTAATTTGGGCTAGACCTATTACCATAGATTTAAGTCATAAAGCTCATATAAAATCTAAAGAGAATAAAGCTAAAAATATGTAGAATAAGGGTTCTACTTTAGGGGAGACTTGGAGTTACCTCCTTGTAGTGACTAGGCTTTTGGAAGCTCAAAGTATTAGTTAGGTTGGACAAAGGTGGACACGAATATTCTTGAATTAGGGTTGGATTCTCCTGGGAGCTCTTTGATGCCCTCAATCCTTCATGCTCATCTCTATTTTCAACTACTTCTATAGTTTGTCTGACTGAGATTTGAATACTAAAGACTCCTTTGACAAAGGCCTCAAATTTACCCTAAAAAATCAAGAGTTATTGTCATAGATCCATAACCTCAAATTGCTCGATGGCTATGGCCTAAGCTACCATAACTTTCATAGTCCAATACATTTTAGCAAATTCAAAATAACTTGTCTCGCAAGTCCTATAGTTTCCCAAATCTTGGACTCAACCTTGAGCCTCTATTAGTATGTTATCCACATCAGTGACCTCCCATAGTCATTGAACCTCCATATCTACATCATCAGTGACATCCTTGCTTTCCACTAGGCAGTGGTACATGAATTAGTTATGTGTTTGAGCCATGTCTTGTTCCTTCCAATTCACATGATGTTGCATATAACCCAGAGATCGAGTTGTGCCACAAAAGAAAGGGACTAAGCTTTTTCCTTTTCCTTTCCTTATGTGAGTAGGCACCATTAATCTCCTCAACAATTTTTTCTACTCTTAAGGTATTTCCTGTAAAACCCTCCCTCACTCCTTGATATCCAAATGCAATATCCAAATTTGAAGGTGGAAAATATTCAAAACACAATTCAAATGGGGACTTACTAATATAAGTATGGATTACTCTATTATAAGAGTGTTGTATATATACCAACTTTTCATCCCTAGTATTTAGATGCTTTTGATTATAACCCCTCAAAAGTTGCACCAAGGCCTCGTTGACTACTTATGTTTGTTCATTTATCTATGGATGGAATGTTGTATACATTTTCAAAATCGTGTCCATATTCTCCCAAAATGTAGTCCAAAATGCATTGAGAAATCTAGTGTCCCCTTATGAAATGATGTTTCTTGGTATCCCAAAGTGCACTCAAACCTATCAAAAGAAAAAGTTTGTTGCTTCTTATCCATTGATGGTCTTTTTATAGGGCAAGGTATTGGTGCCTTTGGTAGGTTGGTGCTTACGAACATTTGCAACAGTGGGGATTAGTGTCTCTAGTAGATTAGTGTCTACAAAGATATACAAGAGTAGGTTGATGCCTATTAAGGTTTGTACCAATAGTATTGGAGTCTCTAGTAGGTTGGTGGCTATTAAGAATTATAAAAATAACTTTCGTAGTTTTCTCTCAAAAGGGTTTCCACCTAAATCTTGTGTTCCATGTCATGCAGTTGATAGATCTCATATAAGATTGTTTTCTAATGGTTCATGAATGTTTAAATAAGTAAAAGTTGTATTATATTCATTCACACCCCCCTCACCTATATAAATGTGTGCTCAACAACTCTCTCTAATTTTTTCCCTCTCTCGTTTTAGAACTATGTTTGTCTAGTCCTCACCCATCTCACTTCATCTTTTCTTTTTGCCCTTGAGTTCTTTCATCCTCTCATTTTCTCTTTCTCTCCTACCTCTCTTAGTCCCCTCTTTATGCTTCACTTTCATTGTTATCATCTCCACCCCTTGTCAACCTCATTACTAGTATAACATTTTAAGTTCCCTTCTTCCCTTGTATCTTGTTTTCTCACCATCCTTTTTTAGGGTTATAGCTACTTCGCATCAAATGTGCCTCATAATGATGCGAACACAATGACATATAGAGGAGGGGGGACGAGGGTCATCATCGATCTCAATTTGGGTAAACAATGTATTCCATATAGAACAAACACCTTCAATAACCTCTCACACGACCATATCAAAATACCAACAACAATATCTCTACATGGTTAAAACCCAATGAGAGGGAAAAAAATCTATGGCCATAGCTAATGTTGTCACTTGAGGAAATTTTATTAATGCAAAATAAAATGTTTTACGTAAGACATTTCTCACAATCGATCATCAATCATGGCCCTTCATTCCCTTTAAATAGAGATCATGGACCAATCTGTAGAAATTATATGCACTAAGCATGCATATGTCCAAGATCCACCTGATCTCACACTATTTAACTTTATGCAAGATACTGAATCTATTCCACTTGTTAATCTTTTGCGGAAAAATTAATTGCACACACATGTGAAGCATAAGCAAAAATTATCAATCGCACATAACACAGTTTTTAACTGGGAAAGCCTGAAGCTGAAAACCCCAACTATATATTATGTAACATGGAGATCATATGAAAATCTCATACAAACATACAAATCTTATCACAAGCTCTCAGTACAGTACAATCGTCATACACTAATCAGGCCCAATATTGCAAATCCATGCACCGATCTTTGCCACCTGCTAGTCTTCCTCCACTGCGCAATCTCTGCTGAAGAATAGCTCTAAATGAATTCAAATTACCCTTGTATTGACTGCGTAATCCTCATTGGCATCTCCACTAAGTGTTGGATGCAATCAATGCATCACTATAGTCACAACAGATTGTCTATCTTGCCCTTTCACCTATCTCTCCACTGGTCTCCACTGAAACTACCATGCACTGTAGTTAACTGTTGTATTGTTCAATTGATTAATGAGTCATTATTTGTGAATTAATTAACTAATTAATTCACTCCACTCTCACTAGTGTATCAATCAGTTAGACTAGATACAACTAGCTCAACTGAGTCTAACTGAGTTAAACTGAATACAACTCCATAACTACTTCTTCCAATTGTGTCATAACTCTGCCACTTGAGTTCTAACTGAGTCCTCCATGCATTAGCTCCAGTAAAACCTCAGGAATAGCGTAATTCCTCCTGTCAGCTGCTGTGCCACATCTGTGCATTGAACTGAAGTGCTCCAAAAGAATAAGTTGTTGTTTAGAGTCTGATTATTATTAGGAGCTAATATTAATCGACATGCATCTATTTTTAGATTGACAATCTATAAATAGACTTCGCCAAATATTCTAAAAATATAATTTCATCTATTTTTCCAACTTGATCAACCATCCACAAATAGCATCCTGCAACTTCTGAAATATGATCGACATGTCTAAAAATAGACTTGCGCCAAAAATAGCCTGCGAGCCCACTTTAGTGAAGGTGACTCCTTTCACTAAGCTCATCATCTTGTTGAATCTCAACACAATCGAGTGTTAATCCACAAATCAATAACTATTAGTATTGAGGAGAATATGAGTTGTTGGATCACTTTATGTGTAGAACATACCGTGACCATTGGATTATAGTGAAACTAATGCATGCTAAAGAAACACACTTTTACCTAATCGACACATTCGACTAAGTTGAACTTAACTACTAAGTGTCTAAATATCCTAACAATCTCATGCCTAGATTAATGCAATAAATTCTACAACCACCTATTGGGAGCATAAGCCTCTAGTTTGTAATAATTTAGGGAAATGTTTTTCCCTAGGTTTCTTAAGTAACTAAGGATTTTACACATTTAAATTGTTTTTGAGAGAATGAAACAACTAGTCCAACATAGATATAACCTTGAATGGACAACCTTAATTTTCAATAATATGACAAAACATATAATGCAAGGCTATTATCTAAGCAATCATTACAAAAATCTTAATATAATATGAATTCAACTTCCTAGTTAAATCCAATTGATTCAAGTACAATTTCCCACAAATTGAATCTAAATTTTGAATTCCATAGAGCTACACAATTGTTCACTATATCTTATCACCTAATCTAGGATACATTATGCTACTTTATGTGATTTTGACTAAAGAAGATGGCTAACCTCAAGACGAACCCTTATCCTATTATAGGGGTTGTCTGCAATGCAACTTTAGCTCAGAGTTGGGGTGCAAGTTTCCTCACAAAGATAGCAAGGTGTATGCAGGGATAAATGAACTCAGATCTACCCTTAATTTCTCAAGACTCCTACAAAATCTATCATCATGTCTTTCTTGTTTAGGTGTTTCAGGCATATTTCAAACCTTTTTATATCCTTAATGAGAGCTTAGAATAGTCTGAAAAGGCTTTGTCCATACCCAAACAATTTTATATAACCACAAAATGACTTCCAATGAATTCGTCCCACAATTTTGACCTCATAATTTTTTTAAAGGTGGTGTTCAACTCTTGAAGAATTCCAACCCACATTAGAATATTTTATCCTCTTCCATAGGGTGACTTTACATGGTTTTGGGCCTCAAAATTTTTATCTAATCCAGGAATTTTGCCTCAAAAAGTTTCAGCCACCTTTAGGTGATCTGATTTTCCTTTCCACAAAATACTTCGTTGTTTCTTCAGAGAATTAAATCCTTGTTTCCAAAATAAAGAAAAGTGGCTAGGTAGGGTGGGATCATCTCCACTAAAACTAATCCATGGAGAAATGGGGTCTTAAAACCCTCAGACCCTCAGGCTCAAAGGAAAAAAGAGAAAAATAACCCAATCCAATGATGATTCAAATGATTTTAATCCTCTTGTATTTATAAATGAAATATGACATTTTCTAAGGAAGTTATGTCATGCTGAAGTTTTAGTGAAGCAATTAAATTTTTGATAGGGATGACCCACATAGGATGACACGTGACACTAACGTCAATAGTACGGATGTTGACATCATCTGTTTGGATGTTGACGTCAGCATGATGAGTTGGTGGTACGGTCGGCAAAGGGCCAATCAGAAGGCAACACATGGTAGGTGACGTCAAAATCCTAGTCGGTGGTAGAGATGAATCAAGACGTGCCACATGGTGCCTAGTCATTGGTCGGTTAATTTTCTTAAGGAGGCAACATTTTTCACCTTTGTGGAAATCAGCGACGGTGAATTTTTCGCCTGGTTAATTTATTTGGTAACCCAAAAAAATCAGCGGGAATAATTGCATGGTTTGGCCTATATTATATTAAATTTTAAAAATAATGGTCGGCGAACAACATGCAGTCAAACCCTACTGGCCAACCCGACCAACGAGCCAATGGTTAACATATACATTTATTGCAATTCAAATAATACCGATGGTGGGAGTTGAACTCGCCCTTCGGGTCTGTCGGCGTCGGTCCAACATAATAAAAAATGCCAAAACAACCACTAAAAACAACATTCAAGTGGGGTTTGATCTTGGGTCTCCCGGGGCCTAATCCGAGCGGTCACCGATGCGCTACCTGGTGAGCTTTGGTTGGTCTGCTCGACCACCATTATTTAAAGGACTTTAAACCAAACATCAAGGAGGAGTGAGGCAGAACTCTGACCTCGTGGAACCAGGTACACGCAAATCTCAACCGAGTTGCACAATACAAGGAGAATATTCCTGGTATATTCTAGGAATATTCCTATAATATTCCTGTAGGGAATATTACAAGGAATCTAAAAGATTCCTTAGAGATCCAAAGCTTACAAGCACGGAACAGGGTCGACTTTATAGTTATTTTTCATTATTTTTCACCAAGAATTCAACCGTGTAGTATGTTTCTTCAGCAGAGGTGTACATTTCTAGGCCATCCCCAGAACTGGAGATATAAGGTGTCATTTTTTAATTTCAAGTAATTTGATTTCGCTTCCAATTAATGAAAAAGGCCTCCCCACATTGAGTTGGGCCCATAGACATAGCCCACACTAGGTGAAATTCGTTATCAACTTGTTTTTGTGCCTTTATTCTCATGGTTTCTTTTGATTTCCAATTATTTTATGTGTATGCTTCACTTGGTTACATGCTCCTTTAAATGCAATTTTGTATGCATCATTGAAGTAAAAGATCTAGATCATTTATCACCTAAGAGGTATAATAAATACACCCTTATGCCAGAGCCTTAGAGATGCCTCCAATAACCAAGCATAGGCTTATGCCTTGCTCCAAGGAATCTCTATAGCAATATCTCTTCACATGGGAAATATAATAACACCATGAGACACCTACATTATGGAACTTCCCCACTCTACCCTCAACTCTAGTCAATATGTTGGCATAAATGATTAGGATAGGAATCCTTCTTGAAGGTGATTTATTTTCATGTTCTATGCTCCAAAATCTTTGTAGTGGATGAGTTAGCTTCCAAAGAAGTGGACCGCCCCACCAAAATCTTGTGAATCAACTCAAGATTTTCATTTGTATTGGTTCCATGATGACTATTTGGCACCCTAGTCATTAGCCACATTGGAATTTTTCATTGATCACAAAATTCAATTCCAGTGCACTAAGGAGAAATTGGTTTTACTTCAATCTCATTAAATCTATATGTAGGCCAAATTTTGACATTTTAGGGGTGTTTTACAAAATTTATACAATATCTTTCATTGGTATGATATAATTAAGTATATTTATACAATAGATGGTCTAGATCTAGACCAAGATGATGTTTGGCCTAAAATTTATGTAATAGCAATAAGCTAATCTCTTTGTAACTTTGGTGTGTCTTCATGCATAGATTTTTCTTAATATAGTTGTGTGCTTAACTTTACTTAGATAAGGTATTTGAAGCATGGCGATGCAAGGTAATAAATATATTTTATTTGAGGAAAATAATTGAATATTTTGATTTAAAAAAAAATTGGTTGATTATTTTTTATTTGAAGATTTTAAATGTTTATTTGTTTTAATTTTTCACTAAAATGGTGATATAATTCTTAATGAGATGGAAATGTTCCATTATTTAAATTACATTTTCAAATATAGAATTAAATAATTTAGAGCCTTGGAAAATCTTAGGGGAACTTGAATTCTATAAAATCAACAACCAAATTCTATAAAATCAAGAACTTAATTCCCAAATTCTTAATTGGTTTCAAACAAGATTCCTTAAAAAAAGGGGAAAAAAACATTTAAACTACCCTCTCATTTACTGTTGGACATTGGATAAACTAATGCTCCCCATGTGTTTCGCAACATGGAATTTTGTGACAAGGACTAACCGCCTCCCACAGATCCTTATCTCTGGCGATGCGATTGTTGACTAACACCTGCGGGTTTTGGTCTAACGATAATCGTGATTCCCAACAAGTGGTATAAGAGCGTAGGTCACGAGTTCGATACACAACCGGCTCGCGTTGGGGAGGAGATTGTTGGACATTTGATAAACCAACGCTCCCCGTGTGTTTCGCGACATGGACTAATCGCCTCTTATGGATCCTTATCTCTGGTGATGCAATCATTGACTAACGTATGTAGGTTTTGTTCTAATGACAATCGTGATTACCAACATTTACCAACTTCATTTTAATTTGCATCAATTACGTAATAAATTATTAAATAATATGTATCACAGTAAATGGATAACAATTTACTTCAAAGAGATTTGATCGCTTTCGGTGCTTGGTATATCTAGACTTAAAATGGATCTAGGTTGGTTTAATTTCCCCCTTTAAATAGGTTATATTCCACATGAATACCATAGGTTAATACCATGGGTTCTCAATACTATGGGTCATTTTTATTTTTGTTTTAATTTTATTTTTACAGGTTTATTTTTATTTTGTTATTTTTACTTTATTTTGACCAAGTTAGAATGTTTACATTACCCCCCGATCGGGATGCGAGCTTTCAGAAGGGCCTCTTTGGGATTCATGCCATGTTTATTGCCATTATAGGAAGGGATGGAGGGCAGTCTTGTTACATCCCTCGCACATTTGATCCTTATCACAAGGTGGCACCACACATTCAAACAATTAATGTTTCAGGGGAAGGACAAAGGGTCACCTTCTTGTCAAGGTTTTATGACAATGGATATGAACTTTCAAGAAGAATAATTATTGTTATTTTCATTGGAATGGTTATAGGGCTCTTGGTAAGCTTGAGGAAGAATGCGAAGGAGTTTCTCGCGATCTTCCACCTAGGTGCCGATGGTCCCCTCCTTCCTATGGTTAGTGACAACAAGTATGTTATTTTACTAAGTTTTTGTTATATTCTTTTCCTTGAGAACCGAGTCCATTTGATATATCAATGGGGAAGTGTTTATAATTCGATACCTGGAGTTATCCAGAAATTCCTACATGAATTTTGTAAGGAAAGAGTTGGTTTTTCTAATGGGTTGTCTAAATATTATAAAATTGTTTCTATCTATTTTAGAATCTTGCTATCTCGCATGGGGATGTACTTGAGTTTTCTAGTATGGAATTCAACATGTATCTCTTGCATGTAATCGCCTTGTTTGTTTGTTGTTTTTGTTGGTTGTTAACAATCAGAGTCTTCTAGGTAAGGTACCTCCCAAATTGAATCTGCGTCTTGCCTTAAGATGGCTTGGGGAGCCCTAGGTTATTGTTTATGGCCTCTCGTAGCAGACCCATTTCATATAGGGGAAATTGTTGGTTTATATCCTTAATGCTCAATGTGATATGGATTTTTGTTATGGTATTCTTACATGTTTACATTCACAGTGTGTGCACCAAAATCTTAAGCTTGTTAATCACTTCGAGCTCGAGGTCTTGGCTTCCTGTCTCATGGTTTCATTTCAATGTCATGTTTGTTTAAATAGCAACATGGTATGCCCCTCCTCCGTCAAAGGCTCCTCGGCTAGTGGGGGTCATGGGTGTGGTAGAAATG
Source organism: Pinus albicaulis (assembly GCA_034641835.2). NCBI lineage: Eukaryota > Viridiplantae > Streptophyta > Pinopsida > Pinales > Pinaceae > Pinus > Pinus albicaulis. The sequence goes on from CM076576.1 coordinate 343,251,503, forward strand.
TAGGGCAATGTCATGCCAGCAAAAAAATCCAACCTCGCCAAGCTAGGGGCAAGGACCGCAAATCCACTTTGAGACTCATTTGGGATTTAGCTTAGTCATACCAGACATGAACTTCGACACAAGTTCGTTAGTTAATATCAGGTTGGGAAGTAGAATTTAACCAACATGAAGCAGGTGTTGAGTTATATATGGTGAAATGGTGAGATTTAGTGCTAGATCCTTGGCACTGCAGAGGTTGGTCCCCTCAATATAAACATACTGTCTACCTTTACTGGTTGATGAAGAATATCATGGCAAGAGCTTTGATGAATCCTTCAGCTGGCTCTTCCAAGATTGATCCTAAACTCCAAGAAATTCATAAGGAATTTCAATTTATTTAGTTCTAGATTCAACAATAGAATGCTAGCCTCAGTCGCATTGAGAAACATATTCCATGTTTCCCTCAAACATAATTAACTGGTTCGAGTGCAAAAAACCCAGCTCAAGTGGACTCTTCTGATGACTAGCAATTTGTTTGGCTTAGTTTTGGCTTTCAATTTTATTATAAATAGATGAAGGATCTGCAGACTATGATATCTTGTTTTAGTTATTTAGATTTTAGAAGGCTTAAAGATACCGGGACATATATAACTTTGCTAGACAATCTTAAACTTTTTTGTTTTTGGATGGCTTATAATGCAGTTAGGTGGCCAAAAAATATGGTTTCCCTCTGGGCGGGTTGAGGCCACCTAGCCATTTGAATTATGGATGTAACCTGCCTTTTTAAAGAAAATGAATAAAAAAGACCTACCAATCTTACAAAAGAAATCTATTTATATTGCATTACATTCCATTCAAATCTTTATTTTTATTTTTATTTTTATATACATGACATTCCATTAGATTACATCATCTCTGTTGTACTAGGGTGAACAATGTCTTTCAATATAATTATTAAAAAATATATATCACACTAAATAAATAATAATTTACTTATTCCATTCTAATATATATCAATTAATGCTATTATTTTTTAAAACATTAATATTTTATATATATTTTTAATAAATTTTCTAAATTTTATATAATATATATTTTCAAAATATTGATTTAAAAAAAATAAATACCATTTAATATTTTTCAGGAAAAACCAAAAAAAAATTGCTGCCACTAGTATGCTAGTGTGTCTTGAAGTTCTTAGCTAGCACTATTTGTTCGTAAATAAGTTGGGCATATAAAACTGCAATTCAAATGAAAAAAATGTTACTTTCATAACCTCATCGAAACTAATTTAAAACTAAAATGCCATAAATTAAAACTATATACAACTAAATACGTAAGCTTGATCTATTAGTGATGTGCCTCTCCCCGAGCCTAAAATAACTCTTAACGGCCGCTTCAACTTGAACACACTACCTACGTTATAGTGAAGAGTTCATTATATAAAATTATTAAAATTTTAAATATTTTATAAAAAAATATTATTTTTGTTTTTTTTAGTAATGTTAAATTCTATTATATTGTACAAAAAAATACATTTGAGTTTCATAACAAGGGTTGCTGAATTATCCAACTTGTGTTGGATGAAGACATTTCAAAAATTCAAAAATTGGGCTACCCTTCAGGGGGAACCAGTCCTTAGCGAGTTCAACATTTCAAAAAGAGAGCTGCCCTTCTTGGGGGACCTAGCTGTTAACATAGACCTATATGACTGAGTTTGCTGGAAAATAGAAATATAGACAAAAAAACAATAGAGAAGCATGTAAAAACTGAGTAAGAGGAGAGCTATGGCTCTGCAACTAACGATCCTGTATGTCATGATGCTCCATGTGAGGAGTTTCTTCAACGATGAAGCATCCGTAGTTGGACAAGGCATCATCCTTCTTGGAGCGTTGGGGAGCCAACTCTGGAGTTGATGTTGAGCGTGCACCTTTGTCCGCTGCTGTGACATTTTGCTAGGCACCTTTCGTAGAGCTACTTCCTCCATTGTCTGAAGCATCCTCCACGCTTTTGACAGGAAAGTCAGTTGTTTTCCGTGGCCTGGGGGAGGAGGAACGAGAAAGAGTGGACTTGCGAGGGCATTTCCTGCTGCTGGAGCCGGAGTGGCTATGTTGCGCCTCAAGGAGGCAAATTGAAATATGAGTGGAGAGAAATTGAGGGTCAAAGACCTCGGGATATTCCACAGCCACAGAGAAGGCCACAGAGCATTTCGCCATAGTCGTAGCTGGAGGGCGAGAGGGAGAGCCTCTACCTCCTCTGTGGCGGAATCTCATACGGTGTCAGTGCGGCATTGCGTCGACGGATTGATGGACTTGCAGGGCAGGGAAGGAAAGCTCAGAGGGTGGCTGAGGAGCAGCATGCTGGGCAGAGGCGAGACAAAGGCTTGTAGAGCAGAGGACGGAGGCTTGCAAAGCACGACGGAGTGGGAATGATAAATGGAGTGAAAACTGGAACAAATGAGAGTGAGAATTGGAGCCATTGGCCATATATGGCCAGAGAACAGAATTCAGGAGCCAAGGTACAATATGCGGGATTGAATGTTGTAGGTGTCGGCATCCTTCCCAATGGGGCGAGTTTAAAGCCCTCACGTGGGAGGCAGGTGCCCTCGCACGGTGAGGCCAGATGCCCTCGCACGGTGAGGCCAGGTGACCAGCAAAATCAAACGCCTTAAACACCCGCATCCGGGGTTTTTATAAAAATATTATTAAGAATTTGATGAAATAATAAAAAATATTCTATTTTAAAATGTATTATTTTCTATGTATATAATAGAGTGAAGTAATTTAAAAAATGTTTAGTTAAATACTAAAAAAATAATATTGTGTTGAGAGACACTCTACAATCTAGTATAGGATAGATGTGTAGCCATTAGTTGTAAATAATTTTTAAATTCAATTTTTTTTATCTACATATCACATGTCATAATTAACTTTCATTTTACCATATTAATTAAAATAATGATTCCTTAAGATTTTTAAATTTAATGAATAAACACATAAAAATGTAATATTTACAATAACCCTTATGTACTATGGATGTTGTTAACTTCTAAATAGGCTTCGTTACAATATCATGAGCCAATACCACGACTCATCAATACCACATGCCCAAAACCAAAAATCTCACACACACACACACACATATATATAATTTTATTTTATTTTATAACATTTTAAAATTAAAACTTAATACTTATAATATAACATGATTATGACCATGGATATTTCCCTCAATTTTACCATGAATATTATTAACTTGTAACTAGCACCATGGCTTATCAATAACACTTTCTAATATGGGTTCAATTAAGTAATAAAATGTCAAAATAATCGTTTGTTTTCTAGTATGTAGAGATGTTGTAATGCCTTGTAAACATTTGACTAGATCAAAATAAAATTAAAATTAAATAATTAATAGTGATAATTATCAACAAAACATTTTGACCAAGTCAAATTATATAAAATTAAAAATAAAATAAAATAAAAATAAACATAATAATTCATAATTCATAATTATAATTATAATTATAACTATAATTATAATTATAATTAATAATAAAACCAACCTAGATTCATCTTAACTCCAAATATACCAAGCCCTCGATCAAATCTCTTAAGATATAAACCTATTTTAGAGTGAAATGTGATTTGATCCCTCTCAAAACTTGGTAGATCCGAAGTTAAGATGGATCTAAACTAGTTCTTATTATGCTATCCAACTGTATAATAAATATTTTTTTAGTTATTAAGTATTTTTTAATAATAGAATTTTTGTTATTACGTATTTTTTAATAACAAGATATAAATTTAAATATTTCTGTATTTTATTATTAATGTTTAATTAATGAATTAAAAGGGATGGTGCTTTTTATTAATATTTCTTTATTTTGCTAGATAATGTGAGTCTTGAGATGATTGGGATATAACTTGTGGCTTGAGTAACCCACTCCAGTTGGCCTCTGATATTTTTCCTTTTATTTATTATTATTTTTTAAGTTTAGTTATATATTCTCGTGTGGGATTTTTCTTTTATTTATTATTATTTAAGTTTAAATATATATTTTTTATTAAAATGAGGAAGCTTTTTATTTAATAATGAAATTTGTTTCTCTCAATTTTGATAAAGATAATTTTTAGTGAGATGTTTTTTTTTGGAAATATATGTTTAAATGAATAAACAAATTCAAATCTCATTAGATTTTTAGAATCAAAATATATTATTTCAAGTATTTTGGTTGAAATTTGAATAAAAATAATTAGAAAATATATTTTAAAAAGATAAGAACATATAAAATGTTTAAATTATGCATTTTTAATGCATAATTGGATTTAACCCCTCAGAAAACCGTAGTAATCTAACTAGCAGTTGCACCATATGTTGCAAAAGAAACATCGTAAGGAAATAGCATAGGAAATAGTAGCCTAGAAGAAATAAGATGCTGCAGAGAAGGAGCCATCCTGGAGGAATGAAAAGCATATTTTGCTTCCATGGAATCAGGTATTGAAGGTTTCAAAGATATTGATGATAAGAGTTATCAACCAAAAAATTTTGTTATAGATATTGAAATAGGCAATTGCGGATGAAAACATATATGTAAAGCAACATAATCTGTTCACACACACACACACACACACACACACATATATAGAATATACATATTGAAATAGGAAATTGGGGGTGAAAATCCTTTGGTGATTAATAATCCTCCAAAACAAGCATGAAATGAGCATGTAACTCAAATAAGATATTTACGATGTAAAGCATCCCTCTTTGAAAACAACTCTCCCAAACTGTTACATGTATCATTATGAACCATTGATTTTGATTTTAGACGATTGAAATAGTGTGTACCTTAGGATTAGATACTGTTATTATTAATTAGCTACAGAGGAAAACCGTTTGAGGAATAATCAACTTCATCTTGGTGCAAGATGTTGGCATCGACACTATCACCTGCCAAGTAAACGTTGTTGAAATATGTGTGGGAAGCGAGCCACAGATCCATAGACACCCCATACAGCGCCAATGCTTGGATGGATTTAGACCTCAAGCGCTCCTTGTTTATGAAGCTCTTGTAAGCGAATACACACTCCTTGAAAGGCGGTTTGCTTCGGTCCCTGCCTCGACATAACCCAACTGACTCTATGTTCATTTTTCGACTTCCCATGGAGCCACCAGCAACGATTCTTTAAATTTGATCAAGGGATATCCTCAAAATACCATCTTCGAATCCATAGCCGAATCCGGCCTCAACTTTGGTATTTATTATCAATATACTCCCAACACTATGTTCTACAGAAATCTTAGAAAGCTCAAGTATATCATCAAGCTTCACCAATATGATCTCCACTTCAAATCTAATGCCAAGAAAGGGAAGCTTCCCAATTATGTGGTGATCGAGCAACGTTACTTCGATCTAAAGATTTTTCCTGGAAACGATGACCATCCCTCCCATGATGTTGGTGTAGGGAAAAAGTTTGTGAAAGAAGTATACAAGGTTCTGAGATCGAGTCCCCAGTGAAACGAGATGTTGTTCATTATTACATACGATGAGCATGGGGGTTTCTACAATCATGTACCCACGCCTGTAAAGAATGCCCCCTCTCTTCATGGTATTGTTGGCCCCAAGCCCTATTACTTCGAATATAACAGATTGGGTGTTCATGTGCCGAATATCATGATTTCTCCCTGAATTAACAAGGGGATAGGTAAGTTATCTTTATTTTATTTTACATTCTCTCTCTGGGTATAAGGTACAACTTGACAATAATTGAAGAATTTTAACAGGAGAAAGTTCATGGCTTAATTATTATCAAATGAAGAAGGTTTCCCTTTTCCTTTTCTAGTATAAAGAATGATTGTAATAAATGTGTAGATTTGATGAGTTACATTAATTAATTTTGCAGTGGTGCATGGGCCAAATGGGCCATATCCTTCATCCGAGTTTGAGCATCAGTCCATTCCTGCAACTGTTAAGAAAATCTTCAATCTAAAATCAGAATTTCTCAGAAAGAGAGACGCTTGGGCATACACTTGCGTTTTACAACTTCGGGACAGCCCATGAACAGACTGACCACATATCCACCTATCTATCTTCTTTATTGTACCATAAGAATTAAATATGAAGCCCTATAGCCTGATAGATTACACTTTGATTTCAAATCAGATTATTATGATTTAATTTCTAACTGAATTGTTACTTCTTCTTTTTTATTTTATTTATTTATTATTTATTTTTTCTGATCAGATGAGTTTCCCATACCGCCCCAGCTGAGACACACTGAAGAAAAAGAAGATGCAACTTTACATGATTTTCAGACGGAATTGGTGTTGCTATCAACTTCATTGAACAAATATCACGCTTTACATAGCTATCTAGATGAACTTCCGAAGAATATGAACGTGGAAAAAGTGTGTGCATATGTTGAGCACGCAGTGAAACGATTTATTGATGCGTGTAACATCAAAACAACATTGGAGTCCTAAGACCTAGCCTTCCTGGACTCAAAGAGGGCTCTCTCTATATTGGTATAAAAGATATTATTTGATTGATTTAGGGTATTGATTTTAGGCTAGTTAAAATGATAGGGTTTGTTTTTTTTGTTTTGTTTGGTTGGGTTGCTTGTTAAGAAAAGTAGATAGAGTAAGAGAAATTCAAACCATTGGGATATGGGGTCTATGTAAGGCTTGAAAATTACAACAATAAATCAAGGGTGTTTCATAGGGCAAGATAACAAAGGCAAATGGATCTTAATAGCTTAGGTGGGTGTGAAATGAACATTAAGTTGTGAATTTAGTAGGTTTAAAGGGAAATTAAGAATCCTTTAACATATACTAGAGCAAGAAGGGTCTTTAAGATCACTATGCTTAAGAAAGAACCAAAGGACAGGGCACACCATAAACTTCTTTTGCCTAGCTTTATTAAGTAAACTTTGAGACAACAATCCAACAAACCCTAGAGAGTAGGGAACTCCTAAATTCTCTAGCTATTCACTTTTAGAGAAAGAAAACATTTAAGATAACAAACAAGTGATGATTAAAGAGCAGGGAACTCCTAAATCCTTCAATCATACTATAAAAGACCTTCAGAGTGACTATTCAAGATGGACTAAAGGACAGGGAAAACCATAAACTTCTTCAGTCAAACCCCAATTAGTAAACTTCAAAGAAAAGTCCTAAAAACAATGTTTCAAGCTACACCAAAGGACGGGGCATACCATAAAATTCTTTGGTTTGACTCTTATTAAACCATTTTCAAGACAACAAACTAGGTGGAATCTGAAAGCATTTAAGAATTTTCCAATCAGACCTAGTAGAGGAAAACATTTGAGCAATAGAAAATGGACAGACTTAAGGTGCCTCTAACAACATATCTTAACCTAAATTTTCTGTTCTATTGCAAGAGAAAAGATGAAACAACATGAAAAAAGAAGGAAACAAGTGCAATATAAGAACAACATCACCATTTAACAAAGTTCATGAATCCTATGAATGTGCTTTCTCCATTGACATTCAATCCAAAACAGTCACAAAGCTCCAAAGATAATTTCTTCACAACTCAAAGTCTATGTAATATTCATCTCAATAATCAACCAACAACAACTATTAAGCATACATGCAGTATTTATCTGCAAAATGAGGAAGTAAACCCTAGCTAGGGTTTCAAAATGTCATTTATTACATAGTTAAGGCACTTTGACCTTTGAGACCATGCAAGGCCCAAGGCAAAATATCTAAAACTCATTAATTGCAAAAGTAACTTCTGACATAACTATTTGAGATAATTATGGAAATTTTTTGACTTTAAGGCTTCAAAATATCTTTTGCAATAACTCTTGGTAAGGGCACAACTCCAAGGTACAGGGGCACAATGCCAAGACTGGAAAAATCACCTATTTTACAGTTGACTTTTGGAGGCCTTCATGTTGTCCAAATGAGCTCTATGATGGCTCATTAGAAAGGTCTCTGAGTCTAGTTTATAGATCTACCTTTAATTTCCAAAATGGTGTCCATTTTCCCTGTCAAAAATAACTTCTCCCAATATTTAGAAACATGCAGCACCAGTGCCAAAAAGAGGGTAGGAAGGTGATTTTTTAGTAGTTTTTGGCCCTTTCGAGGGACCAATTTTGCTCCAAATCCTCTAAAATTTTCTGAGGTTGATGTGCTTAGCATGTGGAACTTGAAAATGTTGACCTTTTTTCATTTGAGTTCCCAAAAAAGAGCGCAAATCTAGTGGCGCTACGCGTTTGGCCCAATTTCTGCAAGCCAAACTGTCAAAATTTCAAAATGTGCACAAATTGCTAAATTTTGGAAATTGTTTTGTTGATCAAGGTTTGGAGGCTTGGAGGGACACCTCAGTAATAATATCAAGTTTTTCCTTCTCTTTGACCTCATTTAGAGTCTGAATCTTTACATGGGCTTGTTTGAGCTTGGCCCTTGCAATCTTGTTTCTCATGGTATAATGTCTTGCCATCTTCCTCTGCATGTCAATGTCTCTCTTGGCCTTCTCTAGTTGACCCTCTAGGTGAAAAATGGCTCTCTATAGCCAAGATTCTCTATCTTTTCTAATTTCTATGGAAATAAGCTCACTTGGAGTGAGCTGCTCTGCCAATTCTGCCTCTCTTTTCCTTTCCTGGGCTAAAGCCCTCTTCAGCCCAATGGTATTTAGCCTCTATCTACGAATTTGATCTTCCTCATCCTCACTATCATCAAAATTTCCCAAGGTCTCATCTAGCAAAGCCTTGGCCTTGCCAACCTCTTTCTGAGCTCTGATTTCCCTGACCTCACTGATGGCCTGCTTTATCTCCAACTGTTGATTTTCCAGCTCAAGATAGTTGATCACGTTCTTTGCTTTAACAAGATTAGCTTGGAGCTCACTAATCTTGGCATCCTTGCTCTTGATCAACACATTGGTGATTCTCTCCTCATCCTCATCCTCAAGGTAAATCAATTGGAACTCTTATACAGTTTCATGATTATCCTCCTCTTTAACAATGACCTACTCTGTAACCTTTTCCTTGCCTTTATCAACCTATTTTGCTGATGAAGAAGGCATGTCCCATTTCACCTCAAGTGAAGCAAACACATGCCTGTAGCCTCTCTAATATGTAAAAGGGAAAGGCTCAATGTAAATCATTTCAGTGCCAGATGTCTCAATGTTCCCTTCACTGCTTGATGCTCCAGTATCATGAGATGATGGTGAGGGATTGTTAAAAGGTGATGAGGGAGGATAAACATGAGGTGAGGGGATGTGAATGGATGATGATGAATGAACAACGGGAGGTGATGGAGGAGTGGATATGGGAGGATGAGATGAAGAAGGGATATCCTGCTAATGATGGCCAGGTGGAGTAGTTAAAACCTCATTGGCAATGAATGCATCACATGGAATGTTTTTCTACTGTAGCCGATGTATGACCACCATCTTGATGAGTGAATGATAGAAAAGGCTCTGAATTTGTTGAGGATAATCTCTCTTTTGCACAATGTAGGCCATTTTTTCAATGCTACGGAAAAGGTAATATGGCATATGCAACATCCTAACTCTAGTGAAATGCATCAGAAGACGGATATGGTATGAGTAGAGGCAGGAAAACCTTACCTCACAAGTGAAATACTTCATTATTATCTTCATCATGGGTGCATATCTATCAAGAAGATGAGAAAAATGGAATATGGACTTCATGTGGTGATCTTTATACCTAGGTTTTAGTTATGGTTCAAAATAACTCATGTCTAGGTTTGCTTGTTTGAACCACTTATCTCCCACACTAAGTATCCATGTAGTAGCGACAATGGCATTAGTGGACATCTCAAATGTAACCCCAGAAAGATTGACATGTTTTTCATTTAGGTTGATGATGAACAATATTGTTAGCTCCGGGTGATTTTGGACTTGCTTCACCTTCTCACAAAACTCAAAGCAGCCCACGTGTTTAAAGCAAGAAACTGTAAGAGGAGATGCCATGATTTCCCTTCTATTGATAGGTTCAAATCTATTTATCTTCCCTCCCTTGTGATCATGCCTCCTTGGCATTTGTGCCTCAACACCACTGCCACTGTCTCCTTCCTTTGAAATTTTTAAAACTTTGTTTTATGAAACCCTAGAGTGTAGATGAAATGAATGAGGGGAAGGAATGAAATGACAACTTTGCAAATTAAGGGAATGAGTGAATGGGTATAGGTGTAGGAAATGAGTGAGGGGAAAATTAACTCAATGACAACCCTAAATCAATGAAATTTCTTTGTCTATAATTGATACTATATTTAGGAGGATGAAATAAGTATGTACACAGTGATCTGTGATTTGTAGTTAGGGTTTTATTTCCATGCAATTAATAGTGGTCAAATAGCTTCAAGGCAAGGTTTATGTCATGTACTTACTCTTCAAGTGCTTGGAGGACCTTGACAAAGATTTGAAGGCAATTTGATGTGATTTGAGTGGTTGGAAGACTTAGAAACCCTTTATGTCCAAGCGCGCAACGACAATGGCTGAGGGCACAGTGCCAACCCAAGCGTGCAGAGCCAATTTCTGAGTGCGTAGCGCCAAGGAAAATAAACACAGGGTATTTCTGTCAAGGGCGTAGCGCCAGTTCCCAGGTGCCCATCGCCTTCAGACTTTGTATGGAGGAAAATGGGCAAGGGCACAGCGCCAACTCCCAAGCGCGCAATGCCAAGAAAATTTGCCCGAATTCTGCTTGCAAAATCACAAAATTTTCCTTGCTAAGAACTCTTGATGTTTTGAGAGGAAACAATGGTTCTCTTGAAGTGTGAAATGAGCTTTTATAGACAAGAGGAATTTGATTTAATTTTAAAAACCCACTTCCTAATTTTTAAAGTCCTTTTCCCTTTCTCACTAATATTCTTTGACACTTTTGCTTGCAGGTGGCTGAAATCATTGAGGTGGCTTTTCTTTGCTCATTGAGGTTTGTCAGGTTCACTTTGACAACTTTAGAATTTGATCACATAGTAGCATCTTCAAAATATTCTGTAGTTTCCACCATGAAGTTCAACTTATCTTTTCCACCTTCTCTGGCCATCTTTTTCAAAAACCCTAAGTGTTTGTAGTGTTTTTACAGAAATCATCAGTGTTGTCTTCTAAGTTCTGTATAGCCCTTTCAAGTTCATTCATTTATGTCTAGTTCACTTTACCCTTCTTCCATATTCCATCAATATTTACTGATAGAATTTCTTCATGTTTGGCCTTGTGTGCTTCCCCCATGTCATTTTCCTGCAAATGATCACTACTTTGGCACTCCAATGGACTAACTAGTTGATAACCCTAGTCATCTACAAGACCAAGTTGTTCCCATTTCATTTGTTGTACATTGTTTTCATTCAGGAGTAGACAATCTACATCATCAGTACTTTCTGCTGATAAATCTTCCAACACTTCTACAGAAGTGCCAAACTTTGTCCATTTTTCTTACTTGCAGACTCTGAACTAAGAAGATAATCCTCTTTGGAAATTGCAAGTCTTTCTTGAATAAACATGTCTTGACATTAGGGGAATTTTGAGGTCTAAAATGGGCCTCGCAAAAATTCTACTCAAATTTCGAGCTAGAGTACTCATTGGATGCAAAATTTAATTCATCATCGAAGGAGTACCCATGTTGCATGCTTTCGATAGATCCTACTACACAAAAAATGGGAAATACATGAAAAACATGTTTGCAATCCCATTTTTTCATGTATTTCTCTTTTTTCGTGTAGAAGAGCCCATAAAAAGTATGCAACATGGGTACTCCTTGGATGAGGAATTAAATTTTGCATCCAACGAGTGCCCCCGCTCGAAATTTGAGTAAACACTTTGGGAGATAAGTTGAAAATACGAGTTGAAAAAGTAGTTTTATTATTTTATTATTTCTTAATATTTGTAATATTTTACTTAAAAAATAGTGAATCATCCCCCATGGTTGACATCATCATATTGAATCATATTGGTTCTTAAAAAGTTTATTTGATTTGTACATTTTTCTTAGGAGGCCCATTTTAGACCTCAAAATTCCCCTAATGCATTCTATTACATCTAAGCCAGATTCTAGAAAAGGAAAAGCAGTATTTGAAACACCTAAGGATGACTTTGAAAGATGTAAAACCCTAATGACCTAATGGGAGGGTCCTTTGACCTGATTTTGACTGAAATTTGACTTGGATATTTTCAAGTGAAAACAGAGTATTGTTATAGGTTATTATGCCCAAAGGGACATGGGAATGAGTTAGCAATAGGAAACCCTAGAGGGAGGGTGGAGTTTATTGACAGGAGAAAATAAGGCAATGAAGTCTCAGGTAGGAAAGGAGGATGAAAATGACAAGTATAAGCCCATAAGGAGTCTTTTAAGAGCGATAGGGTGACTTTGAGAAGACCAACTGAGGAATAGTGAAAATAGGTTTATAAGGATAATGAAGGCAGTGAGATTTCTGAAACTCAAGATATTCGAGGAATATTGTTTTCAGAAAACTATAACCATCCTATAGTCATCTAAAGATAATGAAAAATATTGATGACTAAAAGTGGCTCGACTTAGGGAGGGTAGCTCCTTTTGAGGTGTCAAGAACCTCAAATCTTTGATTTTGCAGATGAAATGCTTCACATGCTTGCTGATTTCCTTCATTGTGCAATGTTGATCTTGCTGATGTTCCTTGAAGGTGTGATCTTAAAATCTGAAAAAACATGATTGCTTCAACATCAACTCTACCTACCCATCATACCTTTCCTAGCATTTTTTATTGTTTCGGGTGCATTTAGATTGGCAAACCTTGATCATCATTTTTTCTTTTGAAAGCACAAACTATCTACTTCTACCCTTATATCATCCAAAGGCTCAGAATAGACTGATGAGCTCTTTATTCTCTACCTAATCTACTTATCTGTCAAGTTTAAACAGTTTACAGATCTTCATTTTCTAATCTACTAACATGAAATTTAAAACATGACCAAATCAAGGTTAAGCAGTTTGATTTGTCATGAACTGTGGTATTTTGGACAAGCTGCACACAGAGTTTATTTTTGCACAAGTAAAACTAGAAACTTGAGGCCTATAATTTAAAATTTTTCATTCATCCCTCTCTTTCCTCTTTGGTTCAGATTTGAGCTTTGGGAACCAATATCTTTTCCTAATCTAATCTATTGATAAGCCAAGTTTAAATGGTTTGGCAAATCTTCCTTCATTAACCTATCAACAAAAATTTAAAACATGCTCAATCATGGTTAGGCTGTATGACTGAACAAGACTTTCCTTTCTCAAAATTAGTGGCATTTGGACTTGCACACTTTCAGACATATTCTTTTTTGGTATGGGGATTTACCTTTCTTTTATTTGCCCTCTTTTTCTTCTTTTCTTTGTTTTTGTGTTTCATTTTTCTAATCTTTTACTCAAGCAATGTTATGTACAATGAATTAAGCTTTAAATTAAGAATTTCAACAAAAATAATGCTTGAGCATCCTGCCATTGGTAGGACCTCCAAATACTTCTGTTCCATCCATCTCTTGTAGGAAAAATGCATTGTTACCTCTTGCTGAATGGATGATGTATGGACCTTTCCATAGATTTTCAAATTTCCCTTGCTTGCCTGTCATCTCTTCTTGAATCCCACTTCATCACTTTGTCTCCAATCTGGAAATCATTTTCTTTAGTCCTCTTATCAAATATTTTCTTAATATTTTCTTGTACTTCTTGTGTTCCGTTGTAAACTTCTTCCCTTTATTGCTGCAATTGAATTGTTTGGTTCAGCCTCCTTTGTATATCATTCTCCTCTAATTGTACCTCTTGAATAAGCCTCATCACTGGCACTCCCAAAGATGTTGGAAAAATTGCATCCATGCCATACACTAGCTGATAGGGAGACATATTAATTGATTTCTTGTTTGTTAATCTGTCTACCCATAGTGCATGCACCATTTTGCTATGCCATGACTTTTTATTCTCTTCCAGCAATTTCTTGATGATATTTACCAAGCTTTTGTTAGAGGACTCATCCAACCCATTACCTTGAGGATAATAAGTTGTAGAATGCCCTAATGTAATGCGATACTTGTGGAAAAGTCCACCATTCTCTTGGCTTTAAATGCATGAACATTGTCAGTAATAATCTTTCTAGGACAACCAAATCTAGACAAAATGTGATTTCAAGGAATTTGATGATTACTGAGTCAATGGCAGTCCTTGAAGGGATGGCTTCTATCCATTTGGTGAAATATTCAGTGGTAGTGAGGATCCATTTGTGTTGGGCAGAGGAGGCAGGGTGGATTTCTCTGATGAAATCTAAACCCCATTGTTGAAAAGGAGTTTCAACATTGATAGGTTGCAAAGGCAAAGACAGTAGTTTTCTCTTTCCCTCAAAGATTTGGCATTTATGGCAAGTCCCTACTAGCTTGTGGATATCAAGGAAAACAGTGGGCCAATAGAAACCAACTCTAAGGATTTTGTTGGTAGTGGTTTTCCAATAGAGATGACCTCCACATTCTCCTTCATGAAACTCATGCATGATTCTATCTGCATCTTCTTCAAGTAAACATTTAAGCAAGATACCAACCGATTTTTTCCAATATAAAGCTTTATCTAGAATGCATAAATTTACAGCCTTTAGTTTCAAGAATCTGGCTTTTGTTTTGGACAAAGAAGGAGGAGCATTTAGATTAAAAAGCACATATAATATATCAGCATACCAGAGTGAGTTCATAAATTCTTTTTCAATAGGTGGAGTCGTCGGCTCCTCTTGTTCATCCAAGGAATGTATCATGTTTATGTCCAATGCTTGAAAGTTTGCTTCAACCATCAATTTTTCCAGTCCTTGTCTTTTGATCAGCTTGGTTGGCTTGATTTCTAGATCATACTCTAAGATGACAGCAATCCACTTACCCCTTTTACCATCAGGATCCTGATTTAGTATGTCCTTAACAACTGTATGAGGAACAAAAGAAATGACATGTGAATGCAAGATGTAAACTCTAAAATCTTTTAATGCTTTGATTAAGGCAAAAGCTTGTTTTTCCATAATGTTATATTTCAGAGGTGCATCTCTTAGTGCCTTGCTGAAGAAAGCTATGGGTTGTTCTTGTCCCATTATGTTCTTTTGTAGTAATACTGCAGCAATTGTGTGTTTCGATGCAAATGAGAAGATGAAGAAGTCCTTGGTAAAGTCAGGGATGATTAGAACTGGTGTTTGGGTAAGTGCTTGTTTTCCAGTTCAAAGGATTGCTTTGCTTTTGTGGTCCATTTGACTCCTATTTCTCTTTTCAACATGTTTGTAATGCTCCTTAGAAGTTCTACAAGGTTTGGTATGAACCTTCTTAAGAAGTTGATCTTTCCAATGAAATATTGCAGCTCTTTGATGTTCCTAGTGTGACTGATCTGGAATATCCCCTCAATCCTTTTTGGGTCTATTTTAATCCCTTCTTTAGATATGATATGGCCTAAAAAATTTTTTTCTTGAAGACCAAATAAAGTTTTATTTGGATTTAAAGATAGACCATACTTTCTACATTTTTCAAAGACCTTTCTTAGGTGAACTAGGTGTTCTTCATCAGTTTTAGAATAGTCAGTTATGTAATCAAGGTATATCACAATGAAGTAACCTATTTCTTCGGAAAAAGCAATGTCCATGGTTCTTTGAAAAGTGGCCCCCGCATTCATTAACCCAAAAGGAATTTTGACATACATGAAGGTGCCCCAAGGTGTAGTGAAGGTGGTTTTGTGCTGATCATTTGGGTGTACTAGCACTTGATTATACCCTGAAAAACCATCAAGCAAAGATATTCTTTTGGGGCCTAATACCCTTTGCATTATATGATCCATCTTAGGTAAAGGGTAGTTGTCTTTCAGGGAGGATTTTTTTAAATTTCTAAAGTCTATGCATAGCCTAATTTCCCTTGTTTTCTTCCCCACTGACACAAGGTTTGAAACCCATTCTGAGTACCTGAGTGGGACTACTATTCCAGCATCATACATATTTTTTATTTCTTTCTCAGCCAGAGGCACTAGGACAGGGTTTATCTGGTGCAATTTCTACTTAAATGGTTTCTGGTTTTCCTTGAGAGGAATCTTATGCTGAATGAAGTTTGTATCATAGGACTTCAAGTCCTCATAACCCCATGCAAACACATCCTTAAATTCTTTGAGCAGCTCAATTTATTTTTGTTTTATGAGGGCTGGCAGTGTTTTGGAAAGCTTTATCATTTTGGGTTCTTCTTTACTACCTATGTTGCATTCTTCTACATCAGTTTCAGTGGATTCCATTTTAGGCTTCCTAGCAATATCATTGAAATCAAACAGTTCTTCTAAGGGGGGAAAACCTCTTGGCAATAGATTGTCCTTGCATTGCAATACTTCAAGGTATCTTTGATTCGGATCCCCACACAATTTTGCCTCATGAGGGTGTTATAGCAGATTTATATTAGTAGCATAAGGTGGCTCTATTTTGTGTGTTTGTTCATCAACAGAGCAGTCCTCTTCGTGATCTGAATCTAATTTTGGAATTTCAAAATTATTTTTGGACTGCAAGAAGTCTTCAATATGTTTGTCACCTTCAAAAACTTGCCAATAATCTACGTTATCAGGTACTTTTGGTCTAATTTTGACCTTCACCATGTATTGTTCATTGGCATGAGGCAGTTGGCAAGTGCTGGTAGCGAAGGCTATTTCATTTGCAAGGCTGTTTTGAGTTCTTGGGACAAAGGTAAGTTCATATTTTTCAAATGTATTTTGGAAGTCTAAGGCAGCATTTCTATATTCTCTTAGCCTAGGATTTTTGGCTGAATATTCTCCTTTAATTTGCCTAATAATTAGCTCAGCATCTCCCTGAACGGAAATCTTCTTAGCTCCTATATTTTTCAACAAGTGTAAACCTAGAAGAAGAGCTTCATATTATGCAATATTGTTTGTACATTGAAAATCCATCTTGTAAGAGTGACCTTCATTAGTGTTGTGTATCCAAACACATGCTCCTGAACCAGCTTTGCCATAAGAGCCATCAAAGCTCATGTTCCAAAGAGTTTCAAGTTCAGATTCGCCATTATGTTGTTGTTCATGGCTGCTAGGGTTTTGGTTATTATGTTCTTCATTTTGTGTTTGGTTTGACCGTCCTAGCAGGTCTAGCTCTTCTTCCTTTTCAGCTACTTGTTCATTAATGTCATCTTCATTGTATAAAATAAATGAATCAAGGTTTGAATGGATACAATAGAGAAGGGTGTTATTTGGCTTATCTTGGCTGCTTACCATGTATTTCATGTGAGATTCTCTGTATAGTCTTCTTGTTCGGTTAAAGACTGGAATGGTAGCACATGTCATGTCCATTTGGAGGGTTCCTTGGAGTTTGGCTCCCCATGATCTAAAAAAGAGCATGTCATATTTCGAGGGAATGCCAGCCACTACAATATCCATGACAAGGCTCTTGGCTGGTATTTGTGTCAGATTGACACACAGATATTTGATTAGACCCAGACATTTAACTCTACTTGAATCAAAAGAGTACAAGTCTTTGTATGGTCTGGTTATTTCAAGGCCTAGTCTTTCCATCACTACCTTTGGCATGAGGTTATGTGAAGCACCAGAGTCTAGCATGGCATTGTGTAGGATTTTTTCATGAATGTTCAAACTGACATAGAATGGAGGCACAACTCCCTCTTGAAACTTTTCCTCTACCTTTGGTCCAAACAACAATTTTGGCTTGTCATCAGTCAGATTTAGAGTATCAGTGTCATTTCCTATGTTTAAATCCTTCAAAACTTTAGACCTATATACATCTTGAGTCACCAATTTAGTAAGGGTTATGGTTATTTTTATCTTGGCAATTTCACTCTCAATACTGAATAGTGTCTGTGTTCTTGGTAGAGTTAGAATCATTTTTATCATACATGGTTTTTTCAGCAACTTAAGCTCGCTGAGTTTTATTTGGAATCTCAGTTAAAGCAGTTTTTTCAGGGTCACTAGTTGATGTACTAGGGCGGCTTTGGTCACCATCATGTTGGTTGATTTTGTTTTTTCTTTGATCAAAATTCTTAGCCATTAATTTGGTATTTTCTGTTGTCTTTTTAAGAGTGTTTTCAGGGGTCTTCCTAGCAGAAATTTCTATTTTGTTCCTCTTGGGGTATCTTGTGTTTTCCTACTTCTGAGGTCATACTGCCTATGAACCTCCATGATAGCATTTTCAAACCCTATTTTGTATTCTTCAAAATCCTCATATGTTCTTTAAGCTTGGTTTGAGGAAAATAGACCTTGTTCTTATTCTGTGAGAAAAACAACGTCCTCACTATCAGAGCCTATTAAATTCACACGGCTTTCTTCCGGCTCTTTAGTCTCTCTTTCCTTTTCATCTACATAGTTCTCTTGGAAAGGAGGTCTGATTTGTTGGTCATTTTCTCTTTGTCTTATTTAAGGAGGATCTCTTTTGAAGTTTTGGTTTATGTTTCTGTTTTGAGGATTGGTTTGGTTTTCCCTAGGGGGTGCTCTTTCATTTAAGTTAATTCTCTCCATCATTCTTTCCATTACCCTAACTAGATTGTCGATTTTATCATCAGATGTGGAGGCCATAGTTTCTTCTTTGTATGTAACCCTCTTTTCTGTTCTCATCCTAGCCCTTTGAGCAATTAGATTGGCTTCTACACTTACTTCTCCCCTTTGCATGTCTTCTAAGGTGAGGGGATCTCTTTCTCTTAATTGGTAAGCCATGTTGGGATCAAATCTATCTGGAAACTTTACTAGGGCTAGGCCCTGTGGGGGTTTCATGTGAGGAGGGAGTGCATTATATACACTATTGAACCTAGTGCAGTAGTCTTGAACACTCTCCCCAACATTTCTTTTAAATTTCTCATACTCTGATAGGATTTGAAGAGGATTTTTCTTAGTTTCCCACTTGTTTATGAATGTTTGATGAAGGGAAGGGAGATCATGAATGCTATTAGGGGTCAAGCTCTTGAACCATTTCTTTGCTTCTCCCCCTAAACTTTGGGCAAACATTCTCATTTGTATGGTCTCATCTTCTATTTCTTGGTAGTCAAAAGCATCATTAATCTTGTCTACATGTTGTTGGGCAGTTGTAGGGTTAGTTCCATTAAAGTGAGGGATTCTAGATTGATAGTCATGTGGCATAGGTAGTAAAGGTTGTGGTAGTACCAATGGGGCAAACCATCCTACCATGATTTGAGGCAAAGGAACCCAAGGAGGGTTTATGAGTGGAGGTGGAGGATGAAATGGAGTGGTTTGCACAGTGGATGTATGAATGGGGGTGGCAAATGTACTTGGACCAGCTAGCTGATATTGAACATGTTTGGAACAAAAGGAGTCGAAGTGTTGGAGAAGTTGAAGATTAGGAGGAGTATAAGGAGAGGCTTCTCTACTAGGATTCTGTTGTATGCTAGTAGGTTCAAGGTTTGTCTGGTCTATCCAACTTTGGGACTTTCTTCTGAATAGGTTTCTTCTATGGTGTAAGTCAAATTGGATAATTTGCAAGGATGTGAGGTTTTCAGGAACGAAACTTGCTTTGTGAATTGGTCTAACAATAATTGAATCTTCAGTCCTAGAAGTTTTTCTTAAGATTCTTTCTGGGTCATCAACTACGGCAGGAGGGTTTGGGTCAGGGTGAGATTTGGTGCCGATTATTTGTGAAGCCAGATTTCAGACCCACAACACAGAGAGGCTGAAAGTTTATAATAGTTTGAAAACAAAACCAATATGTAAGAATACTGAATTCACACAGTATGTGACTGGGATTTATACTATTAGGACTGATTGATACATTCCTAGAGGAGTCTGTGAGAACTAGTGGAGTCAGCAGGCCTATTGAAGACCAGTGGAGTCACCAGGTGGATGATACTAACTGTTTTGAGGTTTTGTTTGTTGTCCACCATCAACAAATGGATACCAATTTTGAGATATTTTTGGGTTTTCTGAGTTCTTTATATAACACTGAGATTTTAATGAGTGTTCCCCAGTGGAGTCACCATTATGTCAGGTCCCTGTAATTTATCAGATTGGCAAGACCAAATGAACAAGGGTAACATCAAACCAACTTTGGAATCCTAGGACCTAGCCATCCTGGACTCAAAGAGGGCTCTCTCCATGTTGTAATAAAAGATATAACTTGATTTATTTAGGGTATTGATTTTAGGCTAGTTAAAATGATAGGGTTTTTTTGTTTTATTTTGTTTGGTTGGGTTGCTTGTTAAGAAGAGCAGATAGAGTAAGAGAAATTCAAACCATTGAGCTATGGGGTCTGTGAAAGGCTTGAAAAGCACAACAATAAATCAAGGGTGCTTCATAGGGCAAGATAACAAAGGCAAATGGATCTTAATAGCTTAGGTGGGTGTGAAATGTGCATTAAGTTGTGAATTTAATAGGTTTAAAGGGAAATTAAGAATCCTTTAACATATACTAGAACAAGAAGGGTATTTAAGATCACTATGCTTAAGAAAGAACCAAAGGACAGGGCACACCATAAACTTCTTTGGCCTAGTTTTATCAAGTAAACTTTGAGACAACAATCCAGCAAACCCTAGAGAGCAGGGAACTCCTAAATTCTCTAGCTATTCACTTTTAGAGAAAGAAAACATTTAAGATAAAAAATAAGTGATGATTAAAGAGCAGGGAACTCCTAAATTCTTCAATCATACTATAAAATACCTTTAGAGTGACTATTCAAGATGGACTAAAGGACAGGGAAAACCATAAACTTCTTCAGCCAAACCCTAATTAGTAAACTTCAAAGAAAAGTCCTAAAAACAATGTTTCAAGCTACACCAAAGGACGTGGCATACCATAAAATTCTTTGGTTTTACTCTTATTAAACCATTTTCAAGACAAAAAACTAGGTGGAATCAGAAAGCATTTAAGAATTTTCCAATCAGACCTAGTAGAGGAAAACATTTGAGCAATAGAAAGCAGACAGACTTAAGGTGCCTCTAACAACATATCTTAACCTAAATTTTATGTTCTTTGCAAGAGAAAAGATGAAACAATATGAAAACATAAGGAAACAAGTGCAAGATAAGAACAAAATCACCATTTAACAAAGTTCATGAATCCTATGAATGTGCTTGCTCCATTGACATTCAATCCAAAATAGTCACAAAGCTCCAAAGCCAATTTCTTCACAACTCAAAGTCTATGTAATATTCATCCCAATAATCAACCAACAACAAATATGAAGCATACATACAACATTTATCTTCAAAACGAGGAATTAAACCCTAGCTAGGGTTTCAAAATTTCATTTATTACATAGTTAAGGCACTTTGACCTTTGAGACCATGCAAGGCCCAAGGCAAAATATCTAAAAATCATTAATTGAAAAATAACTTCTAACATAACTATTTGAGATAATTTTGGAAATTTTTTGAATTTAAGGCTTCAAAATATATTTTTCAATAAATCCTGGTAAGGGCGTAGCTCCAAGGTACAGGGGCGCAACGCCAAGACTAGAAAAATCACCTATTTTGCAGCTGACATTTGGAGGCCTTCCCGTTGTCCAAATGAGCTCCATGATGGCTCATTGGAAAGGTCTCTGAGTCTAGTTTCCAGATATATGTTTACTTTCTAAAATGATGTCCATTTGCCTAGTCAAAAATCACTTCTCCCAAGACTGCAAAATGCGCAACGCCAGTGCCAAAAAGAGGGCAGAAAGGTGATTTTTTGGTAGTTTTTGGCCCTTTTGAGGGACAAATTTTGCTCCAAATCCTCAAAAATTTTATGAGGCTGATGTGCTTGGCATGTGGAACATGAAAATGTTGACCTTTTTTCATTTGAGTGCCCCAAAAAAGAGTGCAGTGCCAGTAGCGCTGTGATTTTGGCCCAATTTCTGCAAGCCAAACTGTCAAAATTTCAAAATGTGCACAAAGTACCAAAATTTGGAAATTGTTTTACTGATCAAGGTTGGGAGGCTTGGAGGGACACCTCAGTAAGAATATTCATTTTTTCCTTCTCTTTTTCCTCATTTAGAGCCCAAATCTTTGCATGGGCTTGTTTGAGCTTGGCCCTTGCAATCTTGTTTCTCATGGCATAATGTCTTGCCATCTTCCTCAGCATGTTAGCGTCTCTCTTGGCCTTCTCTAGCTAGCTCTCTAGGTGAAAATTGCCTCTCTCTAGCCAGGATTCTCTATCTTTTCTAATTTCTATGGCAAGCAGCTCACTTGGAGTGAGCTGCTCTGCCAATTCTGCCTCTCTTTTCCTTTCTCGGGCTAAAGCCCTCTTCAGCCCAATGGTATTTGGCCTTTGCACAGGTATTTTTTCTTCCTCATCCTAATTGTCATCAAAATTTCCCACAGTCTCATCTAGCAAAGCCTTGGCCTTGCTAGCCTCTTTCTGAGCTCTGATTTCCTTGACCTCACTGATGGCCTGCTCTATCTCCAACTGCTGATTTTCCAGCTCAAGATAGTTGATCACATTCTTTGCTCTAACAAGATTATATTGGAGCTCACTAATCTTGGCATCCTTTCTCTTGATCAACACATTGGTGATTATCTCCTCATCCTCATTCTCAAGGTCAATCAGCTAGAACTCTTGTTTAGTTTCATGATTATCCTCCTCTTCAACAATGACCTGCTATGTAACCTTTTCCTTGCCTTTATCAACCTGTTTTGTTGATGAAGAAGGCATTTCTCCTTTCACCTAAAGTGAATCAAATACATGCCTGTGGCCTCTCTGACATGTAAAAGGAAAAGGCTCAATGTCAATCATTTCAGTGCCAGATGTCTCAATGTTCCCTTAACTGCTTGATGCTCCAGTATCATGAGATGATGGTGAAGGATTGTGAAAAGGTGATGAAGGAGGATCAACATGAGGTGAGGAGATGTGAGTGGATGGTGATGCATGAACAACGGGAGGTGATGGAGGAGTGGATATGGGAGGATGAGATGAAGAAGGGATATCATGTTGATGATGTCCAGGTGGAGTAGTGAAAAAATCATTGGCAATGAATGCATCCCATGGAACGTTTTTCTACTGTAGCTGATGTATGACCACCATATTGATGAGTGAATGATGGAAAAGGCTCTGCATTTTCCAAGGATAATCTCTCTTTTGCACAATGTAGGCCACTTTTTCAATGCTATAGAAAAGGTAATATGGTATATGCAGCATCCTAACTCTAGCAAAATGCATTAGAAGACAGATATGGTATGATTAGAGGCAAGAAAACCTTCCCTCACAGGTGAAATAATTCATTATTATCTTCATCATGGGTGCATATCTATCAAGAAGATGAGAAAAAGGGAAGATGGACTTGTGGTGATTTTTATACCTAGGTTTTAGGTATGGTTCAAAATAACTCATGTCTAGGTTTGCTTGTTTGAACCACTTCTCTCCCACACTAGGTATCCCTGTAGCAGTAGCAATGGCATCAGTAGACATCTCAAATGTAACCCCGACAAGATTTACCTATTTTTCATGTAGGTTTATGATGAAAAATCTTGTTAGCTCTGGGTGATTTTGGACTTGCTGCACCTTCTCACAAAACTCAAAGCAACCCACATGTTTAAAGCAAGAAACGGTAAGAGGAGATGCCATGAGTTCCCTTGTATTGATAGGTTCAAATCTGTTTATCTTCCCTCCCTTGTGATCATGCCTCCTTGGAATTTGTGCCTTAACACCACTGCCACTGTCTCCTTCCTCTGACATTTTTAAAACTATGTTTTATGAAACCCCAGAGTTTAGGTGAAATGAATGAGGGGAAGGAATGAAATGACAACGTTGCAAATGAAGGGAATGAGTGAATGGGTATAGGTGTAGGAAATGGGGGAAAACTAACTCAATGACAACCCTAAATCAATGAAATTTCTCTATCTATAACTGATACTCTGTTTAGGAGGATGAAATAAGTATGTAGACAGTGATCTCTGATTTGTAGCTAGGGTTTGATTAGGTTTTTTTTAGGGTTTCATTTCCATGCAATTAAGAGTGATCAAATAGCTTCAAGTCAAGGTTTATGTCATGTACTTACCCCTCAAGTGCTTGGAGGACCTTGGAAAATATTTGAAGGCAATTTGATGCGATTTGAGTGGTTGGAAGACTTATAAACCCTTTTTGTCCAAGCACGTAGTGCCAATGGCTGAGGGCGCAATGCCAACCCAAGCGCGCAGCGCCAAGGAAAATCAACACAGGGTCTTTCTATCAAGGGCGCAACGCCAGTTCCCAGGCACGCAACACCTTCAGAATTTATATGGAGGAAAATGGGCAAGGGTGCAACTCCAACTCCCAGGCGCATAGTGCCAACCCAAATGCGCGGCGCCAAGAAAATTTGCCCAAATTCTGCTTGCAAACTCACAATTTTTTCCTTGCTGAGTGCTCTTGATGTTTTGAGAGGCAACAATGGTTCTCTTGAAGTGTGAAATGAGATTTTATATACAAGAGGAATTTGATTTAATTAAAAAACCCACTTCCTAATGTTTAAAGTCCTTTTCCCTTTCTCTCTGATATTCTTTGACACTTTTGCTTGTAGGTGGCTGAAATCATTGAGGTGGCTTTTCTTTTGCTCATTGAAGTTTGTCAGGTTCACTTTGAAAAATTTATGATTTGATCACATAGTAGCATCTTCAAAATCTTCTATAGTTTCCACCATGAAGTTCAAATTATCTTTTCCACCTTCTCTGGCCATCTTTTTCAAAAACCCTAAGTGTCTGCAGTGTTTTTACAACAATCATTAGTATTGTCTTCTAAGTTCTCTATAAAACTTTCAAGTTCATTCATTTCTTTCTAGTTCACTTTACCCTTCTTACATATTCCATCAATATTTACTGATAGACTTTCTTCATGTTTGTACTTGTGTAATATCCCGTTTCGGGGATATCTCTAAAACACGACAAACTCCAACCAGAGATTGACTGGGAGAGCATTTACCGGATATGTCATCTCTAAGGAGAACGAGATCCGGAGGCTATCTGGCCCTTTCCAGACTCTGTCTATAGAGTTGATTGAAGAATCCCACTCCAAAGTGGCTTACAACAATAGGAAAACGCATAAACGGGCACACCATGAAGAGATAACGTTTTACAATGAGATGTGAGACAAGAAAATGAATGTATATAGCCAAGAATAATGTATAGCAGCAAAAGAGTGTACAAGTCTTGAGGAAACAACCTCTCAAGAAAAGCAATCCAAGCCTCAACAACACATGTACATGAGCATGAAGAACACTTCTATTTCTGCATAAACCCAGGCTATGAAAAACACAGTCTATGATAGAATGCTGCTCCAAAATGATGTCAATACATGGATATGACAATATATGGCCCAAACACAATAGGGGAGCAAAGCTCTAACCCTTATAGGCAAAAATAACTCAATCCTCCAAGGGATTGGCTGAAATACATAAAATGGCAGAAATGCCGGAGTTGCTGGGTAGCTACTGCAACTCAAATATGGAACTCAATAGAGAAGGCTGAAGATGATAAGAAATCTGAAGTAGGCCTCCTCCAATAGATCTCCAAAGTGGAAGGCTGATCCTTACACTTGAGATCTCACCTCCAAATCAATCCGCAAACCCTCACAACAGCTACACCATGAAAATAATGCAGTAACTAAGAGGGACTACACAGTAGAGGAATATAACCTTTTGGCCAAGTGACAAGATCTGCAAATCAACTCCAAAGTCTTCCAATCTGATCCTCCAAAGGGAAGAGAGACTTTCCCCCTGAAAAACAAGAGAAGGAAGGGGTGTCGTAAAGTCACCACGACAACACCCTACAACACAGTATTATGTTGTTGCAGCAATAACGATGTCCTGGAGGATGATGCTGAAAAACTAACCTTGCCCGAGCAGGCACTCGAAGTCCCCCGGGGCTAAGGGTGAGATCTCCGTATAGAGACACTCGGTGCACTAAACAATGCTGCAGACAAGCTAAAAAACCAGCGTGCTAAAGAAGACAAGATGTCTCACTCAACAATCAACAACTCAAGCATGAATGAAATGAGGAGGCTCCTCCATCTTTTATAACGTTGGATTCCCTCCAAAACCCAACTTATCCTCTCTCTCTCCTCCACATCCTCATCCTTATCTGCGCAGAAGCTTGTAGAAGCTTCTAGAGTGTACATAGGCCCCCTCCTCTACGTGGTGTTAGGCCCCCCTTTAATCCCACTTAAGTCACAACGTTGTGCTACTAGGTGGATGTCTTATTTCACTTAAGTGAGTTAGACCCTCTTCACTCACTTTTTATTTATTTACAAACTATAGAAGACAAACTAAACAAAATAGAATATTCCAATTTGCTGTCGCAAATTAGGAATATTACAACTTGTGTGCTTCCCCCATGTCATTTTCCTGCAAGTGATCACTACTTTGGCACTCCAAGATGGACTAACTAGTTTGTAACCCTAGTCATCTATAAGACCAAGTTGTTCCCCTTTCCTTTGTTGTACATTGTTTTCATTCAGGAGTAGACAATATACATCATCAATACTTTCTGTTGATAAATCTTCCAACACTTTTGCAGAAGTGCCAAACTTTGTCCATTTTTCTCACTTGCATACTTTGAACTGAGAAGATAATCCTCTTTGGAAATTGCAGGGCTTTCTTGAATAACCATGTCTTGACATTCTATTACATCTGAGCCAGATTCTAGCAAAAGAAAATTAGTACCTGAAACACCTAAGGATGACCTTGAAAAATGTAAAACCCTAATGACCTAATGGGAGGGTCCTTTGACCTGATTTTGATTGAAATTTGACTAGGAGATTTTCAAGTGAAAATAAAGTATTATTATAGGTTATTATGCCCAAAGGGAGATGGGAATGAGTTAGCAATAGGAAACCCTAGAGGGAGGGTGGATTTTATTAACAAGAGAAAATAAGGCAATTAAGTCTCAGGTAGGAAAGGAGGATGAAAATGAGAAGTATAAGCCCATAAGGAGTCTTTTAAGAACGACATGGTGACTTTGAGAAGACCAACTGAGGAATAGTGAAAATAGGTTTATAAGGATAATGAAGGAAGTGAGATTTTTGAAACTCAAGATATTCAAGGAATATTGTTTTCAGAAATCTATAGCCATCATATAATCATCTAAAAATAATGAAAAATACTGATGACTAACACACACATATGTTTATTTAAATAAATTATATTATGAATAATTTTTCTCCTATTATTTGATTGCAATATTATTGTACTCCCTACTAAGTAAAACAACTTTATTAATAAATAATTGAATACCAAATTGAAATATTATTCAAGTGAGAACTACTATAATATATAGAACTGATTTTTTTTATGTATAAATTATTTTTTTATATATCGTTCAATTTCCATTACCTATTATCTTCAAACCTCATGGGGAGGTATTGAACATGGGAGCCAACTTTAGGTGAATAAACATTCACATTGTCAAGTTGGAGAAACAAAAAATTTATAATCCTAAAATTCTCTTATCTAATCCTCTTTTTAAATATATAATTGAGTTCCATTTATTAACAACAAAGGCAATATTAAGAACTTCCTAGAGTTATAAAACGTAATTAACATGAAAAATAAAAAAGTTCCTCGTGACAACATACAAATGTTAATCTTAATTGAATCATTACAAAAATAAAAAGGAATAATAGATTTACCAGTTATATCATTAAAAAAGGCCACTTTCAAAATGAAATTTCTGCATTAATTTAAAAAATATATATATTTTATAATTAGATATAATTATAATTGTATATTTTTAAGATATATATTTGATGATAATAATATTTTTATTTTTAGTAAAATAAGACTAAGTTGGAAGTAAATGGATTTGGTGAAATCCATAAAGATTTAACACATTAGGGCACATTAAGTGAAGGGGCCCTAGTGTTCCTTACCTCCAAATGTAGTATAGTGCAATGCATCAATATAAAAAACCCTACACCTACTTAGAATTTTATTTCAAAATTTTAGTCGTTAATATATATATATATATATATATATATATATATATATATATATATATAATTAATTAATTTCCATACAGTGAAAAAATATATTATAAAATGCATTTATTTTAAATGAAAAAAATGATAATCTATTATAAAAGAGAAATGAATTAAAGTAAAATAGAGAGCCTAAAGGAATGTGGAGGTACACAATAAAGAGCATGAAGGAGATGCACAGGTATAAAATAGAGAGCTTGAAAGAGATGTGGATGTACCTGAAATGATGAGGCAATGACAAATGTAAAGGGACTTTTCAATGAGAATATTGACCACACAAATGAAGTCACCATTTTAATATTTTAAATATTTTCAATGTACATGTCAAGTTCAAATAAAAAATAAAAAATTTATATTTTTTTTTTATGTAGGGACAACATCTTACCTACAAGAAGATCGTACCACATGTAGAAAAACATGGACATTAATCGGAAGTTGCAAGAAATTGTCTTTGAGGATAATTTTCTAGATAATATAGAATCAACTAAAATTGAAGAAATGAGGCCACTATTTCATGAATGAACAGTTCAAGATAAAGTAAATTGGGTGATCAAAAATATTTTTCAAGATATATCTATCATAACACAAGCTTAATTCTTAAATATATTTTTAAAGCATAAATATCTAAGAAATATAGTTCAACTATTGGGCATTAGAAATTCCAAAGAGGTGAAGGTAAATGAGTTGGTATCAAGAAATATGACATCAACCCTTGGAAAAATTGCAAAATATCAATCTCAATATGGCATAAGTGCTAGTAGGGCATTATTGACAGGCGTTGTTGGAAAGGGAACTACGTCAAATTGGTTGATGTCAATGAAAACAAGAATGTACAAAACATTAAGCAAAAGTTTATGGAGGCATTAAAAAATTAAGATTCAATAATATGAGAATGATGAACTTGCATGTTGGGCTAATATATGTAGTAAATGTGTTAGGCTAATATGTTGGGCTAATATACGCTTGGGGGAAATGTGTATCCATATCATAGTATAACTGTATATACAATAGCTTATACAAAAGATATAAAAATATGTCATAAGCAATGCAACTGCTACATGAACTACTCACAATCCTTAATGATATACTCAAATTTCTTCCACAATACTAATCAAGTGTCTAAAGAAACCATCATGACTCAGTCACCATATAGATAACACATGGGGAAATGTGTTAGAATTGTATATACAATAGCTTATACAAAGGATATAAAAATCAGTTATAAGCAATGCAATTGCTACATGAACTACTCACCATATAGGTAATGTCTGGGGGAAATATGTTAGAACTGTATATACAATAGCTTATACAAAGGATATAATAATCTGTTATAAGCCTCTTCTTGATTGAAAACATACTAAACTGATAAGATATAGCTGAAGAGCAAGAATTTAACAACTTCTTGGCACAACATGAATAATTGTAAATGTTATATTATATATATATATATATATATATATATATATATATATATATATATATATATATATATATATATAATTTAAATTAAAAGTAAAAAAAATAATTTATTTGAATATATTAAATAAATAATTATTAATTTAAGAAATAATTATATCAAGAAAAGGCAAGGACCATGTTACAGTGAAATCTTAATGCAATACTGCTTCCTTGAGCCTTACAAATCATGAAGCCTATGTTGAAGTTAAGTTAAATACCTTGTTTGATCATGCCAACATGAATGCCTCATTAATAAAGAACTATATTGTGATTTTCTACCTTCAACATCAAAGGTTGTTTTGGTGCAGTTCATTCGTATTTAATCTTGATCACTTCATATTAAGTCATTATGTATTATTTCCTTTATAATATTTGAAAATATTCAAAATATCACATTGTTATTTACCACTGATGTCCCTGGTGTCTGCCATGTTCTTGTTTATTCAGTATCGCTGATATGAAGTTGGTTTTTTTTGTTCTTTGTGCAGGTAGTAAAAAATGTATGGAGAGGTGCCTTTCATCACTTCAAGAGCAGGAAAAATAAGGTGATTGATAAAATAAATACAACATCGAGAGATATTTGGTAACATTTATGGAGTTGGCGAACCTGTCTTTTTCTGTGGTGTTGGCTACTCAACATAGCTTTCTTGATCTGATGTAGAAGAAATGAAATTTTATTTAGCTTATATTACATTAATCATGAAATTTCCTACATTCATGGGACACTTTCCATCACATTTGTAGAGAAAATTAGAACAGATTATCACACTTTTCTTATTAGAGCTAAATGCTCCTATATGCAAAACGATGGATTTCATCACTTAAGAGGAGTAAAAACAATTTTAATGAGAAAAAAACTACAACACATTTCTAGAGAAAATTATAACACAATATCACACTTTTCTTATCAGATCTAAATGCTCTTTTTTTTCACAGAGAAAAAGTTCGTAACCTTTCAAATTATTGATCAGCTACATGTTACATAATGCTGTAGTATAAAACTACTGTTCAGTCCAACATCAAAAAACAGTCGGCCACACAATCAAAAAAACTGTAGGCATACAGTCCCGAAACATGAATCATCAGTAATGAAACAAGTCATAGCAAGTTCGGTGCATAACTTACTAACTCCTGTAGAAACAAAGTAGATATGAAATAAATACATGCCGAATATATGTAAAGGGGCGTAATAAACAAAAATCCCCCATAATATCAGTACTGCTACAAGACCAAAATAGGAGGAGCCTCCTCAATAAAAGGCCGGTGATAGTATCTGTGGATCTGTCCAGCATTATGTTCAGTGATGTGCCAGGTACCCCAAGTCAGCTCCGAAGCTTCCTTGGACAGTTGATCAGCAGCTTCGTTCCGAGACCTGTAAATATGAGTCACTGTGATGAAGTCAAATAGTACTCTGAGATGGTGAACCTCACTCAATAGTGCAGTCAGTGTGTGCGAGTGGCAATGTGCTAGATTGTTAAACCAGTTGGTCACAAGTAGAGAATCGCCAAATATCTGGATGGATGCACAGTGAATCTCCCGAGCAAATGTGAGAAGGAGTCTGAGGCTCTGTAGTTCGGCGAAGTTGTTGGTTCCTGGTCCAAAACCCATTCTGATGTCGAAAAAGTGATGGTCATTCAAATAGAGTACTGCGCCCCCCCCACACCCATGAGCGTTGGACGCTCCATCGAAGTATGCCCACGCCTTGCTGTGATCGATGATTTCTGGGTTTACATGAGGTGGCTTGCATCTTTTACAGTCCTCAGGTATGAGTCGGAAGGTGGCAATAGATGCTGCACAGATCCGATCATAGTCAATTGGAATCTCATTGAAGATCTTATTGTTTCGCCCCATCCAAATTTCCCAAGACACAATTAATGGGAGGTTGCGGAGTTTTTGACTGTGTGCAGAACGCTGCCACCAATTGGACCAGGCATCTAATAATGTGGCACCCCCCCAATTGAATCTGCATCCCAAATCAGTTATAATCCGAGACCAGATGTTTTGGATACTGTTGCATTGCAGAAATAAATGGTGGGTGTCCTCACTGTCATTTAGACAGTAACAACATCGAGATGCCCCGTAGAAGGCCCTTCTATGAAGGAATTCTGAGGTAGGAATGCAATCTCTGAGCATGCACCAGAACAGTAGTCTGTGCTTATGCGGGGACTTTAATTTCCAAATGGTGCTCCACCACCAGTCCTTAATGGGGGGTTCCTTGTGTTTGATGAGTTCGAGATAACCAAGCTTTGGAGAATAATGTCCATCTTTTGATACAGCCCAAATCAGATTGTCCTCACGGTCGGAGATGCGGATATTGGTGGCTTTCAATGCTCATATGAATTGCTGCCAGACCCGTGTGCCCTCCGGAGGGATACCAAGGTCACCCGCCTGTAGCCAGGCTTGTTCCCGCCATGAGGTGTGTGCCTAGTCAACAATCTGTGCCAAATATGTGACGTTCCTGTGGGCAAGGTGTTCAATGATAAATGCCGGCAGTTTGTGATATTCTCCACTCCCCGACCAAGAGTCCGTGCCAATGCGAACCGCAGATCCTGAACCAATTTGCCAAGATAAACCATTCTGTATAATGTGTGCTGCCCTTGTAATAGCCCTCCAAATAATTGAAGCCCCCGATTGCAAAGTGATGCAGCCACGGAACCATTCGAGTGGGCTTTGTGGAGATATATATTTTGCCACCATAACCTCCTTCCATAAGCTCTGACCTGTTATTAAGTGCCAGCCCATCTTAGCCGCGAGGGCCTGGGAAAAGAGGTGAAGATCTTTTAACCCCCAACCACCCCATTTTTTGGGCAAATTGATATGATCCCAAGCTATCCAGGCGAACGTGGAAGCCTTACCTTGGTTGCGCCAGAGGAATTGTCTGCAGATGCATTTTATCCGGTTAGTAATGCCAATCGGAATCCAGGCCAGGGTCATCCAATAGACCGGAATGGCCTCCAGTACAGACTTAATGAGGATGAGTCTACCAGCCCTTGTTAACCATCGATTGTACCAAACGTTGATTCTGCGCTCAATTTTTGCTATGATCCAGTTCCAGTCCTTGGTCTTATAATCATTTGGTTTGATGAGATACCCCAAATATTTGAGTCCACCATCAATATCAGTGCAGACATAGTCAAATAGATTCCTGAAGGTGACTTGTTCCTGTCTCGTGCAGCCCGTCATGATGATAGAGGATTTGGTGCAGTTTGGAGCCATACCGGTGGCCCTGCAAAACCAATTCAGGAGCAGATCAAATTGAACAGAGTCTTGTCTAGTGCCATTAAGAAATATGAGAACATCGTCAACAAATAAGAGGTGTGTAAGATATAAATTGTCAATGATCCGGAGCCCCTGAAGTGTCCCCCTTTCTTTTGCATCGTTGATAAGCACAGAGAGGCCCTCCATGACGAGAAAAAATAGCAATGGTGAAAGTGGACATCCCTGACGGAGACCCCTCCCCGCATGGAAAAAATCAGTAGCAGTACCGTTGATCAGAATGCTGAAGGTGGCGTGACAAATGCAGCCCATAATCCAGTTGATAAGGGTATGAGGAAACCCAGAGTGGATAAGGATGAGGTGTAGGTAACTCCAGTCAACTTGATCAAAAGCTTTGGTGAGATCGATCTTGAGAATAGTTGATTTCAGGCGGAGAGATTTAATGGAGTGAAGGGCCTCCTGGGCAGTACCAATGGCCTCATGAATTTGCCTATGATTCAGAAATGCAAATTGTTCCCTTTCAATATGATCGGACAGGAAAGGCTTGATGCGATTTGCAATAATTTTGGATATGATCTTGTAAATACAGTTACACAGCGAAATGGGTCTGAAATCATTGAAGCTGGTAGGTTTGTCCGATTTTGGAATAAGTGCAATAAAGGTGGAGTTAAATCCATCATATATCCTGCCCCGCACCCTGCTATCCTCAATCATAGCGAGAAGGTCTGTTGATATGAGATCAAAGAAGTGAATAAAAAATTCAATGGGCCAGCCATCAGGCCCCGGGATCTTGTCCCGTTTGAACCATTTCAAAACCCCTTCAAGTTCGCCCATGGTCACTGGGGAATTGAGGTCATCCTGTTGGTCCTGTTCCACGAAGAGTTTGAAGTTTTGAGTAATGCGCAGGATCTCCGGGAGATTGATATTAGCAGAAGCCCTATACAGGTTGGTGAAGTGTCTGGATCCTAACACATATAACTGATCATGCGTTCTCGCAGTAAAGCCATTTCGATCTGTCAGTTCCCAAATGGTGTTAGCAGCCTTGCGACCATTTGCATGCTGCTGAAAGAATTTTGTGTTTTCATCACCGGCCTGTAACCAAATGGCCCGACTTTTGAGTCTCCAATCTTCCTCCTTCTGTTTCAGCATTTTGGCCTTTTCGGTCTCAAGTGTGAAGAGTTGAGCCCTGGCTTCCTCACTACTGTATCCCAACAGATCACCATTGTTGAGAGAGCCAATTTTAACCTCAATACGGTGCAGAGCCTCTCTTTCCTGTTTCTTTTTATTCCGTACCCACTGAATGGTAAGGGACTTTATTCGAAGAAGGTTTTCATTAATAACCCTACCAGGGTCATCATCCAATGTAGGTCTATAGTGCTGCCAGGTCCGAGTGACCAGCTGGTTGTAATCACGATCACGTAACCACCTGGAGTTGAATTTGTATGGGGGGCGGGCTCTATTAGGACCACATTCAAACTCCAGGATGATGGGCGAGTGATCCGATTTGCCACCTGATCCCACCCATTGACGAGCACGAGACAAAACAGTGAGGAGGTCCTGTTTAATAAGAAATCTGTCAAGTCTGCGTGCTAATGCAGCATTACCAGTCCTCCTGTTCCGCCATGTAGGTTGCAGCTTAGTAGTCTGAATGTCAACAAGGTGAGAAGCACTGAGCGCTGAGTTAAAATATTCAGCCAAAGGGTCCGGGGAGGCTAGTGGTCCCCAAGATTCAGCAATGCCCAAGGAGAAATTCAGATCTCCACCCAAAATGAGATTGGGGACGGTAATGAGTGAACAGGTCAATAGTGAGTTCCAGAAGTGCTCTCTGTCAGAGCAGGGCCCATAAACGTTTACCAGGGTAAACACAATCTCCGAGTTACCAAACAAAACATTCATCGCAAGGACACCCGATCGGCCCTAGCAGTTTAACAATCGGGTGGTTTTGTTGTTGATTCCAAGAGCGCATCCTCCGGATCTACCACGAGCATCAAGAGTGATGAAGGACCAATCAGGAAGGAAGGTTGATAATATTTCAGTCACCTCCAAACCCCCCCCCCCCCCGAGCGTTTCTTGCAAAAATAGTATATCAAAGGGTTTTTGTGCTAACAGTTCTCTGAGGGCCAATCTCTTATCGGGGCTGGCCAGTCCCCTGCAATTATAGGAGAGACAAATCATGATGTAACAGTCGTCAAGGGTCTTCGTGCTCTAAGGACCCGCATAAGAGAGGATTGTGTACCTGCTTCCACTTCAAAGTTAGCCCGTTTGATGGCCTTAGCTAGGGCAGAATGTCTGCCACGAGATTTGGAGGGTAAGCTACCCAGTCCCGGCCCAATGCCAAAAACCTCTCCAGATTGAGGGTTTGTTAAGGATCTAAGGAAATAGTTGTGCTTCGAAGAGTGAGTCTCCGAAGAGGTGGCAGATAGGCCAGGGGAGGGCAGAGCAGATGAATGGTGTATGATAGGGGAAAACGTAGGGGTGGCCGAGGCAATAGAGCAACAAACCGAAGGGAGATTTAATGATGTATGAGACATACTCGATGATAAACAATGTGAGATGAAAGCAGATGACAGGTACTGCTCAGTAACAGATACATTAAATGGCAAAGTAATGGATGGAGAAATAGATGTAAATTCAGAAGTAAAAGGACCAGAAGAAGCAGTACCCGGAATGATCAGATCGTGCTGGGGAGTCACCGACGAGACCAGTGGCCGGGATCTGGGCTGCGTGGTGGTCCAAGTGGGCAAAGTCGCCGAGCTCGACCCGCCATCTCCAGGAAGCTCAGTTGCCCGCGGCTGCAAGCCCACACTATCCGGCCAGGTGCAGGGGTTTGGCTCAGTTTGAATGCCAATGGAGCATGTTTTCTTTGCGCGCATCCTGTCAGCCCCCTTCCTTGGACAAGATTTGTATAGATGACCAACCTCCTGGAATTTTCTGCAGCGGAAGGGCACGCCCTCATAGTCTAGAGGTTGCTGCCACTCCAACCCATCAAACATCATAATAAAGTTCTCATATAAGCCATCCCTGGTGTCGAGGAAAATCAGGATCTGAGCCACTGCTCTGTTGCCCATGGCTAGGTAGGATCGATCATGGTCCAGATACCGACCGAAGTGGCCCCCTATGTTTCGAAGCGCAGTCTCATTCCAGAAGTGCAGAGGCAGTCCAGGAAACCTCATCCAGATGGGGCCTGCACCTGCATTCTCTTTTTTTGGATCAAAGAGGGGCACCCAACGTTTGAGGTGGACAGGATGCAGTTCCAGATGCCAGAATTGCTTGAGGACCCAATCAGAATATTCAGGGCGGGCGAAGGTGAGAGAAAACCAGCCTTTGGTCATGGCCCCGACCTCCGGGAGGGAGTCAAGGGAATCACTCCAGATCACTCTCGTCCACCGTTGGAGCCTCGATGATGTGTATTTCCGGCCACGGATCTTCCCAACCAGGGTCTTGGCCGCAACGATGCTCCAATCTTCCATACCACTCTCGCTTCCAATATTTGTGCGGTAGTTTAACCTGCTCTTAGTGACCTTATGCGGATTACTGCTCAGACAAACCCCTAGAACCGGCCCATCAGAATTGGCAGATGCAAGTGGAGAACAAATCTTCTCCCGGTCGATTAGGTCCTCTGGAATGTTGGTGAAGACCCCTGAGGCCGTCTCTGTTGTAATGGGATCCGGACCGACATGTGCTGCAGCAATATTGGCAGAAGGGCATTTTGGGCAAACCCTAGATGTAAGAGGGCCATCATTGTGCCGCTGCGACAAGAAACGAGCAGTGTCACCGATCTATGGAAAGTCCGCCTCCGAGAATAGTGCGGAGCTACCAATTGCCGCACTTGCCAAGGTGTCTTGTGTGAAAGCCCAGAGACCAAACTCCTCGTTCGAGGGTGAGCCAAATGTCAAGTGTTCAAGGTCCCCCATGGGTGAGGTGCACCCCTCCACGGTGGATTGTGTGGGCTGAACAGGCAAATCCGCGCCAGGCAATGGTTCCAAGTCTGACATGTCATCCACCTCATCAGGTGTAGCTAACCCCCAAATGTCAACCCCTTCCAGGGGGTCCTCCGAATAGTCCACCTCGTCCTCGTAGGAGCTCATAGTGAGTGGATAGCCCTTCAAGCCACGAAAAGACCGCTGGAGAAGGTAAATGTCTTCAGAAAAATACAAGGATGAAATGATGTGTAGGTCGCCTGACAAACTGTGGCATCGAAGCCAGAGGTCAGGGCAGGAGCAAGTAAAGCCGGTCTCGTTAATGGGTCCAGCAGGGACAACCAAGATTTGCTGTGCAGAAGCGTCCCCACACCAAATAATGAAACCCCGGGCTCAGCTGCCAATAGATGTAGAAAACCCCCGAACGATATGCCGTAACGCGTCCCAAGCCAAACAAATGGCAGCCCACACAAAGTATATAGCAGGCTCCGGAATAGACAGTGGGGGCCCAGGATCTGCTTTCAAGAGTATTTGTAAACCCCGGACAAAGCAGCAACGCGTCCCAACGATAATAACAGGTGACCGCCCACATAAAACAATAACAGACCTCGGAAATGGGGGCCCAGGCAGTCAAAGGCGAGCCATAATCAAAGTTATAAATACCAGAATGGAGAAAAATACCCGGTGAGCAGCAGTACAGGCCGGCAAGATTCATGCACCCCAAACAATGGTAGACAAACGATTGCTGTAAGCGATGCCGTCGAAACCAGAGTTCATGGTAACCTAGGGTTCGACCTCCGCCATGTTCGCCTCCAGTGCTCGTTCATGGTAACCTCGATCTAAATGCTCTTATATGCAACAACGATGGATTTCATCACTTAAGAGCAGTAAAAACAAGTTTATTGAGAAAACAACTCCAACACATTTGTAGAGAATATTATGAAACAATATCACACTTTTCTTATCAGATTTGAATGCTCCTATATGCAACAACGATGAATTTCATAAGTTCAAGAGCAATAAAAACAAGTTTATTGAGAAAACAACTCTAGCACTGAGAGAGATTTGGAAGCAACTATTGAATTGGTGAACATGTCTTTCTCTATGGTGCTGGATATTGGGTGTAGCTTTCTTGATCTTGTATACAAGATTGTAAATTTGAATGTATCTTATACTACATTAACCATGAAATTGTCAACATTTAGGGCACACTTGCCATCACATTTGTAGAGAAAATTACAATAGAGTACCACATTTTTCTTATCATATCTAAATGTTCCTATATGCAACACTACCTTGTGCTTCACAGTTTAAATTTGTGCAAGGAGGAGGAGAGGAGCGTCAAGGTGCAAGCTAGAATAAGAAGATAAAGAAGAATCTTGTTTGGTACTTGAGATAGATTCATTCTCTGCACATCTAGAGTAAAGCTTAATAAAACAAAACTCACCATACTTTGAATTTTTTAAATAAATATCTTAAAAATTAGAATATTAGTTTAATACATTTTACTCAATTACACATTTAACAATATTCATTTAAAAAATACAAATACAAATTACTATTTTAAATAAAAATAGTACAACACATTTAACAATATTCATTTAAAAAAACACAAATACAAATTACTATTTTAAATAAAAATAGTACAAGGAATCACATTAATTGCTATGGCCCTCATGTACCTTCCTCTTATTACTTTTAAAATACCCGATGTTTGTAACTCATTCTTAATCAAATAGTGTCAATTTTGTAAAACTATAATCTACAATTCTCACTTTTTATAGCTTTGGTGGAAGGGTAGAGTATCTAAATTCCCTTACCCTTTAAGAAGCATCCTCAATTATTGTACCACCCACCTCGACATACAATCTAGACATCTTTGGTTATTCTAAATTGATCAAGAGTATATAATTTTTAGGGTGGTGTTCTATGTGCACTAAAATTTCCATGAGGTCCATCACTATGTATGGGGTTCATTGCAACCTTGGATATATTCTGTGAGTTGTTGTGATTTTTTGCTTGTGGCTATAACTTAGTTTTGGTTGTCACCTAGTTATCATGATTCAAAAATCTGTTCTCATCTCAGATCCTTATATCATTAAATATATTCTATGAGTTAATGTGATTTTTTGTTTGTCACAATGATTCAAAAAATAGTTATTATACCACAATATTGACTTTCTCGTTGTCTGTTTTGTTTATGAACCCTTTAAAAAAACCACAAGAACATTTGAATTTACACTGTGATCTCCCCAACATGGGTGGGGGTTTCAAAAATTGTTGAGTAAATTGAGCGGTTATTGTTAGAAATTGTTGTATAAGAGGGAAAATTTGGATGGTTTGTAGACAATATGGATGTCATAAGAGATATCTATTTTGAAGTTTTTAGTGTCCCTAACCACCATGCATCTAATAGGATCCATTTCAACTGAGAACGTCAATACATCACTGTGCGAATGATAACTTGTGACATCTCTAGCCATTTTATTTGATTGTGGATCAAATTATAAACTAATAACTTGTGAAATCCCTAGCCATTTTCTTTGATTGTGGATCAGGTTATAAACTAGAGTATACTCTCTCTTCAGAAGACTCTACAATATATATTGGATGGAGGGAAAGGTTATGATAAAACTTGTACAAAAAACCCCTTAGGGTTGTCTCAACTTACTCTATTGTTAGTTACATGCTATAAATTTTGTAAAACTATAATCTAGAGTAAGGACTAAGTGGGATTTTCCTTTTGTAATTTTTGTTTGGAATTGGAAAAAATATATATATATATATATATAAATCACTCTAAAAGAGGTTTGCATATCAAGACATATGATCCCTCTTGGCTCTTGGAAGATCAAGAGTTAAGATTGATCTAGGCCATCTTAATTTCCCTCTTTAAATAAACTACATTCCACAATAATACCATGGGTCAATACCATGAGTTGTTTTTATAGTTTATTATTATTTTATTTTATTATTTTTATATTTTTTTGTATTTTGACCTAGTTAAAATGTTCATTACATTATGTCAATCTTTTAATTTAATTTACTTTTATTTTTATTTTGTGTAATTTAACATAGTCAAAATGTTAAATTGAGGTTAAAATCTAACAAATTTTTAATAACAACATTTTAACTTAGAAGTCACAAAAACTTAAATTCAATCTAAATTATTAAAAAGAAAAAAAAACTAACATTATAAAAAACATATAAAAAACTATTTACTTGTGTATCTAATGGCCTAAAACATTTCAATCGTCTAAGATTTGATCCAATGGCTCAAACATGGACACAATGGCAGCTAGGGGAGTTGTTTTCAAAGAATAATGCCTTACGACGTAAATATTCAAGATTAATATTTGATATCTATAATTCCATCAACCCAAATTAATCACTACCAAATTTCAAAGCAAAAAATATCAATTTATCTTCTTTTCTTATTATTAATGATGGAAAAAAGTCAATATAGTTATTTTTTCAAAATATAAAATAATAATAATGTTACCATTTAAAAAAACACTAACCTAAAATAAACTAAATTAATAAAGAAACAAACTCAATAATATTATTAAAATTTTCCTTTGAATTTATATAATTTTTTTTTTGAAAAAATTGATGATGATGATGATTAACATGACCAATGCGATCTATCGACCTCAAGAAAAGAAAAATAATCTAATTGTGATTCTCCATAATCTTGTTTTTGTGATAAAAAAAAGAAGAGAAAGAAGAGCTCCAAGATAGTTATAGTTGGCTTGGCTTAATAAGTCAAGAAGATTGGAAGTGTGGTAGATGTTAGTGAATTGAGAGCGCATGTGAGTAAGAGTCGGGCAGTCTAAAAGGAAGCCTTTTCATCTTCCACCTTCTTAGTATAGCAAACTTGACAGATTTTATCATCCCAGGGAGCCTTGGGAGTAGACCATCCCCCGGTTTCACTTGGAAGCTCATGAGAATTAGTTCTTATCCTAGCGATGTTCATTTTTTTCTTAGTGTTGACCAACATAGAGAAATAATTTTGGTTGTTAAGGGTGGGGTTGATTACCTCTTTATAGTAGCTTAGCTTCCTTTTACCCTCCATCTCCTTAACATCCCACATTTTATCCCACAGTTTGTCCTCACTGGAGGTAATAATATCTTTGACACTATCTTTGCTTCCTATGATGATCTCCTCCTTAATCCCCAATGATTGAGCCAAGACTGGGCATCCAATGCCACCAGCACTTGAAGCTAAGATGGGGGTTTTGACTAAAGTTAGAAACAATTTTTGGTATCCTCTTGGATTCCATATTGTAAAGCTTCTTCTTATACATTAGATATCTAAACATAGTCGTACTTTCAATGGGGGACATGCCAATTTTGATCAAGAGGATAGGATAGAGAGTATTTCCCTTGAACTTTAGGTTGTAGGTGATGAATTGCTTTTGAATCATTTCAATCTTTCTCTACAACTCGCTGGATATATTGCAACCCCAAACTTCACATCCGTATAAGACAACAGGGTGACTAGAGTCTCAAAGAGGAAACTTTAGTCATAATGTTTTTTAAAAAAATTCATTTGTTTTTATAAAATTTTAGTATATTTTCATAAAACCTAAATTATTATAATTAGAAAATTTATTTGAATAATAATGATGAGTCTACATGTATTACCTTAAGTGATGAGTGTCTCAATATTGATTTGACACACACACACACACACACACATATATATATATATATATGAAATGACATTTTTCATGGGAAGTCATACAATTTCAAGCAAGATTGAATTTTGTTGTCGTTTAAAATACATTTTTGAATACATAAATGGATTTAACACCAAAAAAAAAAACTCCTAAAACATTCATATTCTATGGATTAAAAAACTTAAACTCAAATTTTTAAAAATCTCACAAATTTTAATTACAATTAACAAAAAAATACAAAAAAAAAAAATCATTTCCTCTATAAATTAAACCACACCTCTATCTATATATAAATAATTATTAATTAATTTAAACATCAAAATAATTTAACCTCTACCTTATCCAACTAAATAAAATAAATATATTAGTTTATTCACAAACTTACTCCACGCTATTAATATCTTCTCAAAAACCTGCCCTGATATCACTGGTTCTTTGAAAGGGGAACAATAACACCCGTGATAACATTGATG
This sequence comes from Pinus albicaulis, assembly GCA_034641835.2. NCBI lineage: Eukaryota > Viridiplantae > Streptophyta > Pinopsida > Pinales > Pinaceae > Pinus > Pinus albicaulis. The sequence goes on from CM076576.1 coordinate 343,293,109, forward strand.
GGATCGATTCGTCGAAAAGGATAAAATAACGCCGTAGTCTAACTAGCCAGAGGAATCGCCCTGAAAATCATGAAAATTCCGATAAGATTTTCAGAAAATCTGGCAGGAATTTTTCTAAATCCATGTTATAACTATCAAAGTTTAATATTTTGGGTGTCTTACAGGTTTTTGATGGTGCTGAATCCATTTCCAATGTCAAAATCAGGATTCAAACACTGTTTCTGCAAGATTTTTAAAAAAAATTTGGCCCGGATTCTGGTCAATTTTGACCGTCCGGGAAATTCCTCCGGCTCGTTAGACGACTCCTAAAATAACTATTAAAATATATCAATAATCCAATATTAACGAAAAAAAATGTTACCAGAGTTAGAAAACGACGGATAAGTGGTGGGGTCTCGTACGAACAATATGCGGAAGAAACGAGGATATCACTGGTGCTCCATTCAAGGCATCTAATGGATATGGGACCCACGTCAGTTCCCTAGTTATATATTATGCGGCAGGGACCCAGACTAACTTGCTTGCCGGATAAGCCAATGGATAATTTTACTTATCCAACTTGCAACGAATTTATGGACGCCACGTGGAAAACATTAGGACATTCTTGCCAGAGTTCTTTCGGCGTTCGAGATGGCGCGTCATGCAACTGGCAGTCGGTGTCAGTTCTTTTTCCCGTTTACAGAGACCTCCTTGTAGTGACTAGGCTTTTCGAAGCTCAAAGTATTAGCGAGGTTGGACAAAGGTGGGCACAAATTTTCTGGAATCAGGGTTGGATTCTCCCAAAAGCTTTTGACGCCCTAAATCCTTCATGCTTATTTATATTGTCAACTACTTCTATAGCTTCTTTGATTGAGATTTGATTACTAAAGATATCTTTAACAAAGGCTTCAAATTTACCTTAAATATTGTCATAGATCCATAACCTCAAACCTCAAATCTCTCTAGGGCCATGGCCTGAGCTACCATAACTTCCATAGTCCAATACATTTAAGCTAATTTAAAGTATTGTGTCTCATAAATCCTAGAGTTTCCCAAATTTTGGACTCAACCTTGAGCCTCTATTAGTATGTTGTCCACATCAATGTCCTCCCATAGTCGTTGAATCTCTATATATACATCATCAATGTCATCCTTTCCTTCCACTTGGTAGTGCTATAGGAATTGGTTGCATGCTTGAGCCATGTCTTGTTCCTTCCAGGTCATATAGCATTGCCTATAACCTAGAGTTCGAGTTGTGCCCCAAGAGACAGGGACTGACCTTTTCCCTTTTCCATTCCTTATGTGAGTATGCACCATTAATCATCTCAAAAAATTATTCTACTCTTAAGGCATCCCCTATAAAATCCTCCCTCACTCCTCCTTGTTATCCAAATGCAATATCCAAATTTGAAGTTGGAAAATCTCCAAAACAAGTTTCAAATGAGGGTTATAAGTATGGACTACTCTATTATAACAGTGTTGTATATATACCAAGTTTTCATCCCAAGTCTTCAGATGCCTTTGATTATAACCCCTCAAAAGTTGCACCAAGGACTCGTTGACTACTTATGTTTGCGCACCCATCTATGGATGGAATTTTGTATATATTTTCAACTTTGTGTTCGTATTCTCCCAAAATGTAGTCCAAAATGCATTGAGAAATCCAGTGCCCCCTTCTGAAATGATGTTCCTTGGTATCCCAAAGTGCACTCAGACCTATCCAAAGAAAAAGTTTGTTGCTTCTTATCCATTGATGGTATTTTTATAGGACAAGGTACTGGTGCCTATTGTCACTCAAATTGTATAAGCACCACGACAACGACTCAGGTCAGGGGTTGTCACCCTAATCCCCAACCTCTTCATTCTAGTTGTTTCCCAACAACGGGCTATGGGGGGCATACCCTCTGGAAATAAAATGATGAAGGACAAGTTGGGAACCAACTAGTCCGAGAGACACAATTGAGTTGCCTAGCACTTGGTTAAATCTAGCAAGATTTTAAGGATTAGATTGAATTTATATATTTGACACCAATGCCTTATGGAGTCAATGTTCTTGCTTTATAAAATTGAGACCAAGTACCAAATGTACAAATTTTTCTTTAATGCTTCACTAACCTACATGAAATGCAATTCCTAAGACCTACGTGAAATGCAAAGATCTTGGTTAATTTTAATTAAATTCCTAATCTAAGTTGGACCTCCCCTTAACTATTTTGAGGTTAGGCTCTAAGGCAGGTTGTGGGAAGGAAGCTAACAAGAAGCAAGAAACGACTTGATTAACAATACCTTCCATTAGGCTCCTATCATCCAGTGCCTCCAGAGTTGCAGAGACTATGGCTCTGATGGCTGCAAGGTCATCATGTTAACCACCGAAGAGTTTCTTGTGCCCCTCAAACTAAATGAGAAGGGTTTTCCTAGAAATGTATCATCCGAGCTTATGCTTGAAGGTAAGTTTTTAGATGCGAGACTAGCTTAAAATATTATGCAATGTGAAGTTAGAGAATGATTCTGAAGATGAGATGGTTCATGGTTCAAGTACTTTATTTATGGTTAATCTTGAGTTATATCGGCAATTACTTATTAAAAATATTTAAGAGACAATCTCAATCACAAGAATGAATGATCCAGGTGGATATCGGTGGCTACCCACCTATTCTATTTGGACCCACACCATCAATTCTTGCAACTTTTCACATTCAGTACCGCTTACTATTTTTAGCAGGCTTTCGAGTCCTGCACTCCCGGAGCCATTTTGGGGCCTTAATGATCTAGGTGGATGTTGGTGGCCACCCACCCATTCCATTTGAACCCCCACCATCAGTTCGTTCAGTTTTTAAGTTGCAGCACAACTTACTATTTTTAGCAGTTTTTCGGGTCCTGAACTTCCGGAGTCGTTTTGAGGCCCTAAACGACGTTTTTTGGGAAAACCAGGAGAAGCATGGGGCCATGGACCGATGTTGCTCACATCGAAAGTTGTACTCCTCAGATAGATCTTTCTAATGAGCTACTAAGTGCGTCAAACAGAGATCAGATGCCAAAGTTACGTCCCGGGGAAGTTGAAACACCAACTTACCTAGACAGGGGCCCACAGTTTTGGCGCTTCATCTCCTAGAGTTGGGTTTTTGGACTTTTCAGTTTTTCCATTGTTTCTCAATAATAAATAGGTCCTCGAGCCTCATTGTAACACAGTTCAAAGGTCTGTAGCCACCACATCTCTTCTCAGAGATTCGCTACCAGCACCTTAGCTATTTTATTTCCATTATGTCTGTAAGCATATTTCTGTTATTTGATATTAATGAAATGACGCATTATATCCGCTGCATCTCTATGTTTATAGTTATTTTTGTATTTTTTTGCGTTCCTGCATAAATCTGGATCAGTGGTATCAGAGCAGTCTGCTCTTTCTTTGTTTTTCTTTGCATGTCCCCAACGCGGTCAGGGTATAAGGAGTTAGGGCTTGATCTGGTTGAACCCTTGCAAGATCAACCTCGCAAACTCCGACGACCTCCCATGGCGGAAGAAAAGAAAGATGAAGGAGCAGGAGATCCTATCAAAATATTGCTCAAGGAGGCCCTCGAGAAACAAAGGAACGCAATGATGGATAACTTTGCTCAGATCCTCCAACGACTGCCCACCTATGGCACATCTGCATCCAACAGCCACTCTGGAGGCACCACTCCCTTCAAGGTACAGATAAACTTTGATATTCCTATATTTGAAGGCTAAATAGATGTAGACGCCGTAGATAGATGGTTGAATTTGCTGGAAGGGTATTCTCAGTCCATGATTTCTCTGACCGAGAAAAGATTATTTTTGCACTCCTCAAAGCTACCCCCCATGTCAAAGACTGGTGGGAAACCTACCGTGAGCAAGAGGACAAAGGGGAACCCTCTATATTCTTGGCCACACCCACTTGGAATTCGTTCTGAGATGGCATCAAGGAACAATATTACCCTGTGGGGAGCTATGAGGACAAATACATCCAATGGAACACGCTGTGGCAACAAAGGGATCAAGATGTGCATGAACTGACAAATTTGTTCCATACCCTACGCACAAAGTTGGGTATTAAAGATTCAGAGAGACATTTGGTGCTCAAGTATCGCAGCGGTCTACACAAACACATTCAGGAGGAAATGGAGTTCCTCAACATTACATCGCTTGGAACGACATATCGCTATGTCGCCAAGATCGAGAAGAAATTTAAGCAGAAGAAGCGAGACTTTGGATCTGCGAATCCGAAAGGTGCCCCCGAACCGAAGAACAAGGGGCAAGGCCAAAGAGGTGCTACTCAGAACAACACCACAAATCAAAAGAATGACACAGGGAAGTGGTGTGAATTTCATAACAGCCCCACTCACAGCACAAACGAGTATCGGGCCAAACAGTCATTGGTGGCCGAACTAAAGGCACCCGAATCAGATGCATTTTCTGATCATGAGTCAGAACCAGACAAAGGCAATGAAAAAGGGAAGCAGATCATTGATGCGGATCCCAGTGCCATTGTTGCCACCACCAAGATCCAGAGGGAGGACCCAGACGATCCAGAGGAGGGGGAGCGCCTCTTCCATTTGCAAAAGTGGGTGAAGGGTTCTCCATTGCAATTCCTTGTCGATAGCGGAAGCCAAAAGAACCTCGTTTCAACAGAGGTCGTGAAGCGGCTCGGCCTACCAACCATAGCACACCCACAACCACATACCATCGGGTGGCTTCACCCAGGGAGAGATATCTGCATCCGCCAACAATGCCGCCTTCTGTACAACATCAAGCCATTCACAGATGAGGTATTATGTGATGTTGCTCCTCTTGATGTAGCTGATGTATTATTAGGCCAACCATAATTGTGGAGACGACATGCTGTGTATGAGTTTAGGCCTCGTGCTGTTATTATTACTTTGGGAAATAACTTGTACAGGATACCAGAGGTAGTACTGCCTCTTGTCATCTCTTTGACTACTGCAAAACAACACAGTAAGATTCTTTCCCAAAAGAGGAAATTCATTTTCCTTACAACTCGCTCACAGGGAAAGAAGAATATTGTGGCCACAACCTTGAAACAAGGCTCCCCTGCACGGCTGCAGCAGATGGACAAATTCATGGAGGAATACGAGGACATTTTCTCCTCACTCACAGAGGTTCCTCTACACTGTTAGGACAAGTAATCCATTGATCTGACCCCCAATGCACCGCCGCATGATGTTACCATACCTCCTATAAATACACATACAAAATCCACACATGTACTGTCTGAGGATGATAAAGAAACCAAATTTACTAAATGCATCTAGAATGTCTGTCCACAAGTCCATGACATCTTCAACAAATCTAATACCCAGTTCAACAGAATTTGCTTCATCTCAGGGAGGATCTCAATGCAATGGGGACCATTGATTCCTAAGGAGGGAGGAATGATCCAGGTGGATATCGGTGGCCACCCACCTATTCCATTTGGACCCACACCATCAATTCTTGCAGCTTTTCACATTCAGCACCACTTACTATTTTTAGCAGGTTTTCAGGTCCTACACTCCCAGAGTTGTTTTGGGGCCTTAATGATCCAAGTGGATATTGGTGGCCATCCAACTAGTCCATTGAACCCCCACCATCAGTTTGTTCAATTTTTAAGTTGCAGCACAACTTACTATTTTTAGCAGTTTTTCGGGTCTTGAACTTCCGGAGCCGTTTTCAGGCCCTAAACGACGTTTTTTGGACCGATATTGCTCATATCGAAAGTTGTACTCCTTGGATAGATATTTCTAATGAGCTATTGAGCATGTCAAATTGATATCAGATGCCAAAGTTACATCCCCGGGAAGTTGAAACACCAACTTACCTAAATGGGGGCCCACAATTTTGGCGCTTCATCTCCTAGAGTTAGGTTTTTGGACTTTTCAGTGTTTCCATTGTTTCTCAATAATAAATAGGCCCTCGAGCCTCATTGTAACACAGTTCAGAGGTCTGTAGCCACCACATCTCTTCTTAGAGATTCGCTACTAGCACCCTAGCTATTTTATTTCCATTATGTCTGTAAGCATATTTCTGTTATTTGATATTAATGAAATGACACATTATATCCGCTGCATCCCTATGTTTATGGTTATTTCTGTATTCTGTTGCATTCCGGCATAAATACGGATCAATGAATGCCAGTGTGCTAACAGTCACAAAATGTAATGAAGGTGGAGCCTACTCAAATAATCTCTTAAGAAAATCACCAATATGTGATATAAGAATATTTAGATAGATCTAATGCTCTTCCAATGGTGCACTAAACAAGAATCATAAAATCACAAACATTTAAAACACTTGCTTATTTAAATATTTAGTCAGTGGGATAAACACAAATATCCTTAACCAATACCAATCTCTAAGTTGAACTTTTGACGATGAGTGTAGATTTCTAATTAGCTAAGATCTGCAAATTTCTTTAACCAAATGGAAAAAATAGAAATAGAGCACTTATTAATTACCCAATCATTCAAAATTATATGCTAATGACAAGTAAAAGAAACAATAAGTTTTGTAAATGCTCCTAGTCTACTTCAACAAACTACCAAAGTTCAATTAGATATTTCTAAGGCATGATTGATGCTGCAAGTAAATTGATTATTCACTATTGACAATGACACAATTAGATGTTATATTTAGAGCCTAGATGCCAATGTAAGATTATCTTTCAATAAGACAAGAGAGTTATATCAATGCTATCAAACAAAATCAAAATATATCCAATGCCTATATTCTTAGGAGCAAATGAAAGCACTTAAAGCAATGCATTCATAATTTTAGATGACATAAATGATTATCTTTATGACAATTGTAATCTACTTATGCTTCAGTGACTTAAGTTGCAACAAATGAATTTGTGACAACAGAGAATTTACTTGCTATTTTCTTACCCAAAAATAAAGCTACTCAACACCAAATCCAATTCTGGAATAGAATAAATTTATGTTATGATTTCATATTTTGGTATGAAGTTATTAGCACCCTTTCAGACAACAGTGAGTTAACTTGCAACCTTGGTAAATTTTATATGAAGCAAAGTGATCTAATAAAACCAAAAAAATCCTAAATTCATTGTTGCCCTTTGATTTGAGTTTAGTGTGTTTAAGGGAGAGAAACAAAAATGAAAAAATGCCTATGCAAAATGATATATTTCATAACTCTAAAACCTTTATGTCAGCCACTGAAACTTGCAATTTAATCCAAGAAAAAGATGCCCATATATGCTTAAGTGTCTTGTCAATGCACAATATAATTTTCAGACTTGTCTTCTGTCATTTATATGAAAATTTTGTCATTGTGATGAGGAATTTATCTTGTTGTAAATTAATAGTGAGTAAATGAAGAGTTTAGGAAACAAAACCTTGAGGCCCAAGGCCTAGGATGATCTCAAAGATTTGACCAGAAATCCTTCAAGGCTTGAGATACTTGCAACCACTACAAGCTATGCAAAATTTATTTATATACAATCTTAGAAATTATATGCTTCTTTAATAATTTAGGAAAGGTAGAGATGAGGGTTTCAAGGTTGATTGCACCAGAAGAAAGGGCAGAGGCTTGAGGGCAGGCTTGAATGAGGCCTTTAGGGTCCACGTTAAGGCTTCTAGGAGGAAATGTTAAAGGTTGAGGGTGCTTGGAGGCCAAAACAAGCAAGGTTGAGAGGAGGAGAGCCCTCACAACAGACCTGCGACATACTTTAGAGGGAGGGAGAGAGGCTTGAAAGGTTGAGGAATGAAATCACAGGGCCCATGACAGAGGGATTAGGAGGAGAATGAGGGGAAACCTAAGGATTTAGGCTGCCAAGAGGAGAGGGAAGGCCTTATGACCAAGGAAAAGAGGAAGAAAAGGGATTACAGAGGAGGAGAAAGGAGGTGAGGTTAAGGATGGTTTGGAGAGGGTTTAGGGGTTGCGTTGGGAAGAAAAATGGAAACGACTAGGGTTAAGGGCTACCTTAGGCCTGAAAAATAAAAATAAAATCCACAAAAAACCCTTTCCAAAAATATAAATTTTGCTTCGTATTAAAAATTTATTTTAAATGGTCACAAAATCCTCTTGAATCTTTACTTCCTTTTCCATATCTTCAGTTTTAAGCTTGGGGGTGAAAATAGAGGGCAGATCTTGCCTTCCTAGGCCTAGATCCACCTCCAGAAACCCTCTAAAAATTTTTCCAAGGATTGAAACCCTTGAAACTCTTAATAGTTTTTCATTACTAGCTTTGTAATCCACCTGCACAAATAAAATTTAAAAACCCAAAACCCAAATATATACAAAGAATAAAAATAAACCCTAAAAACCCCAGCTGCAAACAAGGGTTAGAAACAATATTTTTTTACAGAATTTATTTTACAATATTCACAATAAATCTCAAACTCCAATTAGCATATCTACTTTATTTGCACAATTAAATTGGAAATAAATGAGTAAATATGTTTTTTTTTTTTAGCCATGGTCAAGATCTCTGCAAAACAAACTATCGTCAGATATATCTTGGAAATTGAGCACAATGGGCTCTGGTGTCTCTTCATTTGGGAGTTGCATGGTCCAACTCAAGACTTCTCCTCATGCCCAAGATCAGAATCTCGATTAGATCTCTACACACTTAAGATTATTTTTTTTTAACTTCAAAAGGGACTAGATACACGTTAAAACCCTCAAGATATAGAGATACCTGCTAGATCAATCAAGTTAGAACATTTTTTTGAAACCCAATACCTAATGCAAGATACTTGTGTAAATAGATAATCCAACTTATGGGTAATGAAGATAAAAAAATTATAAAATTTAATTCAATAGAGAATTTAGGCATATGATTAAGAAGAATGTTACCAATAGATAGAAGAGGAACACCACCATAAATAAACCCCAAAGTATTTTCTATAAATTCCAGAAAAATACTATAGCAGGAGAGCTTGACTCAGGGATTTCTCAAAAAAATTATGTAATTTGAGAAGCAAATGACCTCTAATTTATAGATAAATCCTCCAACTGGAAAATAATGGCTAGTTAGCTTAATCCTCATCGAAGTAATCTCGACCGTTGATAACTGTTTGTTCATCTTTTAATCTCCACCATCGAAAATCTTAATTTTTGAGGAATTTTTGAAATTTTCTTTTAATTCATTTTTTATTAGCTTAAAAATCATTATTTTAAGCTAATTGCCTCAAAAATTTGAATTTGAATTAACCACCAAGGCCTAAGGGTCCATTTTTTCTTTAAATTTCCAATATTCGCTTGGTGGGGGACCTCCAAAAATTAATTCCTTTAAAACCCACAAAATTTTCCACTTGGAGAATTTAATTTCTCTAGGAATTTAATTTTGAATTTAATTAATTTAATTTATGGCTTAGGATTTTAATTTAATTAATTAACACTTGAGAGGATTAATAATTTTTCCAGCCTCTAATATTTTAGCCATGGTGTCTAAATATGAGGTACCATGCACCAAAATAATTTTTACATAATATAATTAAAATTTCAACCCTCGAAGGGGAAACACCTATTCGTTATAGACCCTCAAATTATTACCCAATCCTGTGACTCAATATGATCTAGTAGACCAAGTGATTTGTAATAAAATAATCTAGCAAATTAGCTTAAATTATTCCCAAATCACTTTTACAAGAGACTCAACTAAAACACTAGGACTCACCTAAGATTTTGATGAGGTCGCATGGAATATATGGTAAGGTCGCATGGAATCGATGGAACCTGGGCTAGGGCCAAGTGCCCCGCCCTTCCCACTAACTCCCACTGTTAGCTGTATGGGTGCCCACGAAACCTGAGGCTAGGGATTTCTGCTTTCCCCTCTCCACTCCGCTTGCGTTGTGGGCATATGGGTATACAATTTGACATGGGGCCAGGGCTAACCACCCAACCCTCCTTCCAATCCACCAATAACGTTAATTTAAATTTAATTGATGTCTTATATATAATAAGAACTTATTCGATGGCTTAGCGGTGGAGAATTTTGTAGTGTCATGGGAGGTCTATGGGTCGAACCCTGTCGAGGCCCTTTGGTCCTTATACAAAAAATTTAGCCAATAAAGGAGGGCCACATGGCACTCTCTCATTGGTCCACATAGCACTCTCTCATTGGTCTATGTCGTGCCTCATGATTAGTTTACCCAATCAACAATGACCAATAAACGATGCCACCTTCAGTTGTACGACTGAGCCACATGTCAAGCCCATATTAGTCCACATTCATCTGTACCATGCACATTAATTTGATGACGTCAGCTATATGGATTGCCCAATCAGTAGCCCAGTCAAGCCTATTGCTTGACTTTGTAGTTGTTGGTCAAAAACTTCATATCGTCATAAATTTATCATACGATGTCAGATTGAGGCGATTTAAGCAGCATTGGAATAAGGACGACAAACAATATGATTTAACACCAATTTTGGAAACCAACTCCAAAAACAGAAGAAAAGAGAGATCAACGCCTTATAAATAAACCACTTCGAGGGGGAAACCTCCTTTACATTGCATAAATGAACAATTCTTGGATAAGACAAATGAAAAAACCTCCTATATATAGGATTCCATGGGGTCACAATATAATCCTAGCCGACCTAACAATAATAATGTAAGTGCACAATAATAACAATATTGGGGTTACAGGGGTACAACAATAACAATAAGGGGGCTAAACTATTAACAATAAGGGACTACACTAGTAATATAGGGACCTAACACGCCCCTCTCCAAAAAAGTTGTGTTCTCAACGCTTGAGTAGATTTGGATGCTTCTGTATAAAATTCTCATCCTCCCATGTAGAATCTTCACTAGGTAAGTTCTTCTACTTGATGAGATACTTTGAAATTGATCGATTTTGTAGCTGTCGAGTTCTTGTTTCCATGAATTCTTCAGGTTCCAATATGATTTTTCCTTCCTCATCAAGTTCTGGCAATATTGTTTGAAATGGAAGTTTGTCACCTATAACCTTCTTTAAGCATGAAACACGGAAAATTGGATGCACTCGTGAAGAAGCAGGAAGCTCCAATTTGTATGCTATAGTACCAATATTTTGCAACACATTGTAAGGACCATAGTACTTTGGCGATAATTTATTATCCTTCTTAGCTTGTTTGAGGGACATTTGTTTGTATGGTTGTAGCCGTAAAAATACCCAATCTCCTACATAAAAACTTCTCTCGTTGTGAAGTTGATATTGTTGATGCTCGATGTGATCTTCTTGTTGATGCTCAATGTGATCTTCCACAACTTGAAGATTTGAGTTTTCTCTTAAATATGATGTGATGGACGGTGGATGATATCCATAAAGTGCCATAAATGGGGTCATTTTTGCTGTAGTATGGAAGGAAGTGTTATACCACCATTCAGTGAGAGGTAACCACTTGACCCATTGTGTTTGTTTATCAGATACAAAACAATGAAGATATCCTTCTAAACATTTATTCACTATATTAGTTTGACCATCGAATTGAGGATGATAAGATGAGATATGAGCTAGTTTAGTACCAAAACAAGAAAATAATTCCGTCCAAAAATTTCCAGTAAAAATGGGATCTCTTTCGCTTACAATAATCCTTGGGTTTCAATGTAGCTTTTGAATTGTTTCCATAAATCCAGTGGCAATTGTACTTGCTTTAAATGAATGAGATAATGCAAAAAAGTGTGCATACTTGGTAAGTCTATCAACTACCACCATGATGACACTCTTTCCTTTGGACTTAGGTAAACCTGTTATAAAATCCATGGAAATCTCCTACCAACGTTGACCTGGAATGGGTAAAGGTTGTAGAAGACCTGGGGTCTTAATTGTCTCAAATTTATTTTGCTAGCAAACCAAACATTCTGCCACAAAATTTTGAATATCAGATTTAAGACCATCCCAAAAAAATATTTCTTCACCCTGTGGTAAGTTTTTAAAAATCTTGAGTGTCCTCCTAAAGGAGAAGTGTGCAATTCCAAAAGAATATTTTGTTTTAGTTGGGAATTATTACAAACATATAAGTGATCTTTGTACCATAAGGAATCATTTTTCCAACTAAATGTATCAGATGTACTACGATCTTGCTGCAAATTTTGAATGAGTGTCCACACTTCTTCGTCCTTCTTCCATTCGCCCCTTGCTTCAGTTATCCAATCTGGCTAGATAATAGAAATGGCACAAAGCAATGCTTCCAACTCTTCATCCTTTCTTAAGAGTGCATCTGCAACAACATTTAGCTTCCCTATTTTGTAGATGATTTCAAAGTCATAACCCAACATCTTTGTGACCCATTTTTGCTGCTCTTTCGAAGATATTCTTTGTTCCAAAAAGTGTTTAAGACTATCATGATCATTTTTTACCTTGAAGTGTATTCCCATTAAGTAAGGTAGCCATTTCTTTATTGCATGTAGTATTGCCAACATTTCCTTCTCATAAATAGCTTTCTGTAAATACTTTCCTTTTATCATACGACTTTAAAAAGCAATGGGTCTTCCTTCTTGCATTAAAACATCACCAATTCCATTTCCTGAGGCATCACATTCCACAATAAAGGTTTTTGTGAAGTCTGGTGTAGCTAAGACCGGTGCTAGGCACATTGCCTCTTTAAGATGTTGAAAGGCCTTGGTTGCTTCAGGAGTCTATGAAAATGCATCTTTTTTCAATAATGTTGTTAGAGGTGCTGCTATTGTCCCATAATTCTTAAAAAACTGGTGATAATACCTTGTTAACCCAAGAAATCCTCGCAACTGCTTTATGGTTGTGGGGACTTTCCGTTCCTTAATCGATTTAATTTTGTTAGGGTCTACCTTAACACTCTCGTGAGATACAATATGACCCAGATATTCCACCTCTTGTACTCCAAAGAAACATTTGGATGTTTTTGCATATAATTGTTTCTCCTCTGATAGCTTGAGCACCTTGTCAACATGTTGAACATGATCCTTCCAAGACCTGCTATAGATTAGTATATCATCAAAAAAACTAGCAAAATTTTTCTAAGGAATGGTTTGAAAATGGAATTCATCAACCCTTGAAATGTAGAAGGTGCATTGGTAAGGCCAAAAGGCATGACCAAAAATTCATAATGACCCTCATGAGTTCGAAATGTTGTTTTCGAAATATCTTCAGTCTTCATTCTAATTTGATGATATCCTGAACGGAGATCCAACTTGGTAAAATAAATTCTCCATGTAATTCATCAAATAATTCATCAATCATAGGAATTGGAAATTTATCTTTAATAGTGAGATTATTGAGCTCCCTATAATCTGGACAGATGCGCCATGATCCATCCTTCTTGTGCACCAATACTATTGGAGCAGAGAAAGAACTTTGAATAGGTTGAATTATACAAGCCTCTAACATTTCTACAAACATACGTTCAATTTCTCTCTTTTGAACATAAGGACATGTGTAAGGTCTGATGTTTGGAGGAACACTTCCTGGAATAAAATGAATAGCATGATCATGATCAAGAATAGGTGGGAGTCATTTGGGAGTTTCAAACACCTTGGAATGGTTGTTCAAGACATTTTGGAGATCTGGAGAAATAGATTATTTTGATGTTGGAACTTATAGTGAGCATAATTGTGCAATTACGCCTTGTTATTATTTCTTCAGAAGATTTTTCATGACATTAGAGATTATTATATTTCCCGGCTTCCCTGCAATACCCTGTAATTCGACTTCCTTTCTTTCCGAATAAAATTTCAATAAAATTTCTTGAAAATTAAAAGCTACCGTCCCCAAAGATTGTAACCATTATACTCCTAGTAAAACATCAACACCTTGGAATGGAAAGCATTGGAATATTCAATACATATTCCCCCATGGTTAGCTTGATATTATGGAATTTTCCAGAGCAATTTATAGTTCCTCCATTTGCAACCATCACTTGACATTCTGGTGCTGGGTATAGGAAACAATTCAATTCCTTTGCAACCTTATAATGAATAAAATTATGGGTACTACCTGAATCAATCAACACTATTACCTTTTTCTTCTTGATATGTCCTTCTATCTTGAGAGTTTGAGGAAAATTAATTCCTACCAATGCATTACACCACATGGTCAGACTCATTTATTCTTCTTATTGGGTTGGTTCCTGGTGTATATCCTCTTCTTTTGAAGTTTCTTGTTCATTTTCTTCCTCCTCTTCAAAATCCATGTAAAATAATTTCTTCTCAGCACACTTATGATCTCTAGTGTATTTTCTATCAAAACTGTAGCAAGGCCCTTTTGCTCTTTTTCCTTCTAATTGTTTTGGTGTCAACCTTGTAGGTCGTGGAAGTCTAGGAGAAGCAACACTTCCATCTTTATAGATGTGAATGGTAGGCTTCCTTGTCACAATAATTTTACATTCAGTTTTTCTTGCCAACCTGAATGCCTTCTCCAATGAATCAGGTTCCTAAACACGAACCTCATGTTGGATGTTATCTTTTAAACTCCCTATAAAGACATCAATCCTTTGTTCCTCTAGAATATCATTTACCCTTATATTCAATTTTTGGAAGTCCTCAATTTTCTCCACCACTGAACCTTTTTGTTTGAGATTTATCAATTGGCTAAATAAGGTGTTGCTCTTTGTATCCTCATAATGTGCTATCATTTCCTCCGTAAAAATTGACCAAGTGACAAATTTTTTATGACAACAAAGCCATCGATACCATAAAAATTTATTTTTTTCTAAATATAAAGTTGCAATGCGTACCTTTTTTGTGTTTTGCACATTATTGAGATCAAAATATTGCTCCATCTGTAGTATCCATGTTACGGGATCCTTGCCATCAAAATTATTCATATCGATATTTGTAATATGGTGGGTCTTCAATCCAACATTAGAGTTTATGAAATCACGATTAACATTTATTTTGTTCTCATCATGAGTTTCCTCTAATATCTTTTTTCCATTAGGAAAAAATTCTTGTATCAACTTTGTCAAACCTTCCATGTCTTCTTTTATATCATTAATCATGTATTCCATGTTGTCTTCCATTTTTTCTTCTATACCATCCATCTTAGCTTCCATGCCTTCCATGTCATTCTTCAAACCATCCATATTAGCTTCCACGCCTTTCTTCAAACCATCCATATTAGCTTCCATGCCCTTCTTCAAACTGTCCATCTTATCTTCCACGCCTTTCTTCAAAACTTCTATTTCATTTTTTGTTGCTCTTTGCAAGAGCGAAATTTGGTGCACTTGCTCTTGTAATTTTGATATATCATGTTGCACTTCTTCATCTTCATGAGTCATAGTAGAGTATTCTGAGGGCTTAGTGAGTGTTAAATTCATTTTAGGGGGTATTTTAGAACCCAATATGGATATCTATGCTTCAATATGCCCTTGGAATCACTTCAAATTGATTTTTTAAACAAGATTTATGCAATTTGAAGAACAAAAATACACTTTTTTCTTACTTTTGAGGAGCTCAATATTGAAACTGAATTATCTTTGTGATTTCGAATCTTCAATATTTGAAATTTGGTTCTATAGTAGCCCTCTGAATATTCTTTCGAATGTCATAGGTCTGACATAATTTGGATTCTTCAAGGCAGAGTTATGCCCAATCTCCCACAATGACCTAATTATGGATTGGTTCAGTAGAGAGAACTTGTATGATGTGACACGTGTCATTGTTTGCTCCTTTGGCTCTGAAATTTATATACAGGAAACAAAATTTTGTGCACTTTCAACCACTTTTTATGGAATTCCAATTTGATGCTCATAGAGGGAGTTATGACAATTTTCCCAAGGTCACCTCGTTTAGATGAAATTCGGGAGCTTGTAAAAACCTTAACTTTGACAAATCATATCTTCGAAAATATTGTGAACCAAGATCTGAAATTCCTACACGACGTTTCGCGAGCTTTCGGCTTCGTGTGATAAAATTTTCAACTTTTGAACCTTCGTAGAAAACATTTTATAGTGAAAATTCCACGATGACCATTTTGGAACATCGAAACCCTAGAATCCAAAGCTCTGATACCAAATGTTATGAAACCAACTCCAAAATAGAAGAAAAGAGAGATCAATACCTTAGAAATAAGCCAATTTGAGGGGGAAACCTCCTTTACATTACATAAATGAACAATTATTGGATGATACAAATGACAAAACCTCCTTCTATATATAAAAGTCCATGGGGTCACAATATAATCCTAGCTGACCTAACAATAATAATGTAAGGGCACAATAATAACAATATTGGGGTTACAGGGGTACAACAATAAAAATAAATAACAAAAATAAGGGACTACACTTGTAATATAGGGACCTAACAAGCCCAGTCAAGCCTGTTGCTTGACTTTGTAGTTGTTGGTCAAAAACTTCATAACGTCATAAATTTCTCATACGATGTTAGATTGAGGCGATTTAAGCAGCATTGGAATGAGGACGACAAAAAATATGATGTAACACCAATTTTGGGAGATTCTGAGCACTTCCATTTTATAGCCTATTATTTATCTCCAGATCATACCTCCCTCCCCATTAGGAATTTTTCGACCTCTAAAAGTCTATCTTCACTCAGAAAACAAGTGAGGAAAAAGATCATTTACTTTCTTGATCTCAATCCTGATTTCTTTGCTTGAATTGGTGTCTTTTATCCTCATTCAAGGTACTCCACATCACCTATGTATGAAGTCTTTATCCTCCTGACAAGAATTGTGGCTTACTGCAATTCTTCTAAATATGCAGGAACAAAATTTTCATTGGATGGAATATGAACATTCTCTCCAAGACCATCTTTATTTGGCTCAAACAAAATCCACCTTGAAGTATTTATTTGTTGAAAATTGTTGAAGTTCAATAAGAAATTTCAGCACCCACGCTAGTGTGGGACCAGGAGGTCCAGCAACACCTACACTAGTGTGGGACCACAGGTCTTAACAACACCTACACTGGAGTGGGCTAAATTTGGTGCATGTCTATTTTAGTTATCCCTTAATTAATATGGACAATAAAATGTAATCGAATCTCAAAATAACTTGTAATAGTTAATTGAGTGTGATAAACTCAGTTAGCTCATGAATTTCACGTTAGAGATAGTTGGTGAGGCATGCAGAGTAATTCTAATTGTAAAAGATCATTTACTTTCTTGATCTCAATCCTTATTTCTTTGCTTGAATTGGTGTCTTTTATCCTCATTCAAGGTACTCCACATCACCTATGTATGAAGTCTTTATCCTCCTGACAAGAATTGTGGCTTACTGCAATTCTTCTAAATATGCAGGAACAAAATTTTCATTGGATGGAATATGAACATTCTCTCCAAGACCATCTTTATTTGGCTCAAACAAAATCCACCTTGAAGTATTTATTTGTTGAAAATTGTTGAAGTTCAATAAGAAATTTCAGCACCCACGCTAGTGTGGGACCAGGAGGTCCAGCAACACCTACACTAGTGTGGGACCACAGGTCTTAACAACACCTACACTGGAGTGGGCTAAATTTGGTGCATGTCTATTTTAGTTATCCCTTAATTAATATGGACAATAAAATGTAATCGAATCTCAAAATAACTTGTAATAGTTAATTGAGTGTGATAAACTCAGTTAGCTCATGAATTTCACGTTAGAGATAGTTGGTGAGGCATGCAGAGTAATTCTAATTGTAACAGAGTTCAAAGTGCAATGGTGCATTAGTTAATTTAGGTTGTAATCAGTTTAACTCAGTTAAGTGAGTTAAACTCAGTTGTGCTAGTTGTAACTATTTGATACACTAGTGAGAGATCAAGTGAATTAAATATTAATTAATTCATAATCAGTGATCTCACATGCAACTGAGAATTTACTATTATTAACTGCATGCATGTCAGATCCAGTGGAGACCTAGTTGAGATCTAGGTGAAAGGGAAGTTGACTATCAGTTGTAGGATTACTGGGTTGCACCCATGCAACCAAACACCCATTAGATTTCCCATGAGCCTTGCGCATTTTAGAAAGGCCAAAAATTCCTATGAAATAGGGATTGCATTCCACACAAATTGCACAAGCAAGGTAGGCTATCTGGAGGCAGTAAATTGGCTAAGTATTGGTCAATTTTATCCGAGACAGTGTAAGACAATTAGTTGACTACATGAGGGCTCTTGTGAGAAGAGTTGTATGTAATTGTTTCATGTATCCATGATGAATATACAATAGAAGATAGTTGGGTTTTGAGCAGCAAGTTTTCCCCGGGAAATTATCTGTGTTGTGGTTTGATTGATTCTTCTTTGCTTCATGTGATTGGCGATTGTGTTTTTAATTCTGCAATTGATTTATAGAAGTGATTCGGTATTTAACTTTAGTACATTGTTACATCGGATTCAATACATGATATACATGATTGTTGTATAATTTATACATGGTATCAGAGCAAAGGAAATCAGAATAGTGAAGGAGGAGCTGATTTTATGACTAGATAGAATTCAAATTTGCAGAAAGACTTTCTTGGTGCTACAGCTGATTCAGGATCGAAATGGCTTTCAATGGCTTGAGGTTGGAGTATGCACTCGAGGGCAGCTCAAACTATATTTCTTGGAAGGATAGGATGGAGGAAGTACTCAAGGACAATGGCTTGAAGGAATTCATTGACAATGATGTTCCTAAACCCGTTGTGGCAGATGCTGCAAATCTTGATGCATGGAAAAAGAAAGTGGAAAAGGTGAGGAGGATCCTATTGGAGGGAGTATGAGACCACATTGCCTCAAGTATCCATGGGAAAGCCACAACAAATGCAATGTGGAAGGCTTTGAAGGATATATTTCGAAGCAACAGTGACCATAGTAAATTGGCACTAAAAGATAAACTCAGGAAGATCAATACGAAGAAAGGCGACTCCATCCCAAAATATCTAACAAAGTTTGTCCAATGTCGGCATGAACTGCAGAGCGTAGGCATAACTATCTCGGATGATGATTTAGTGAGTTTGGCTCTCTTAGGACTTCCCAAGAGTTGGCACAGTTATCAAAAATATGTCAATGGAAGGGAAAAGCTACCGGATTGGGAACGACTATGGTCGGATTTGGTGCAGGAGGAGTTCAGACGGAACACCAAAGATGGATCCTCATCTAAGAATGAAGATGAAGAAGATTGTGCTTTGGATGCTAAGGCGAAGAAGGGGAAGGGGAAGAAACTCCATTCCAAATCCGAGTCCAAAGATGGAAAGAAGCAGGATATGTCCAGGGTGAAGTGTTTTCACTGTCACGACTACGGGAATTATGCTACTAATTGTCCACAAAAGAAGAAGAACAAGAAGGTTGGAGGATCTACAGCTGGTGAGGCTTTGACCTCGCAATTTGAGCTTGAATTATCATTGATTTCATGCATGGTTTCAAGTGCATTGGGATCTGTGTGGTATTTGGATAGTGACACTTCCTTTCACATGACGAGAGATAAGGAAATTTTCAGTAACTTGGAGGAGAAGGATCTCTAGATGCATATTGAAATGGGCAATGCCGGGTAGTACAATGCTACTGGGATTGGTACCATTACCTTCCAGAGACAGTCAGGTAAACCCTTTCAACTAAAATATGTAATGCATGTACCAAGTTTGAAGAAAAATTTAGTCTCAGTTGCAATGTTGGAGGATAGAGGCTATGATGTTGTTTTTAGTGAAGGAAAATCTTTCTTGCAACACAAAACAACAGGACAAGCCAAGAAGATAGGTATTCGAGTTAAGAATCTGTACAAGCTAGATGTAGATGGTTGTGCAACATTGATGGGCAATGCAGACAAAGTGGTGAGACTGTATGAGGTGAATTTTGGCATAGGAGATTGGGCCATCTTCACCATGGACCCTTGAAAGTCATGTAGTAGATTTCTATTGGTTGTCCCAAGGGTACACTTGCATAGTCAGACACATGCAAGGGATGTACTATGGGAAAATATGTAAAGGACACCTTTCATGAGAAGAAGAAACGAGCCTTGGGGATCCTTGAGAGAGTTCACACAGACGTGTGTGGACTATTCTTTGTTGCTTCGACAACAAAACATAAGTACTATGTGATATTTGTCGATGAATTTTCTCGTAAATGTTGGATCTTCTTCATGTAGAAGAAAGATTAGACATTCTAAAAGTTTCTTGAGTTTAAAGCACTGGTGGAGAAAGACACGAGGAAGCAAGTGAAGGCTCTGAGGAGCGATAATGGTGGTGAGTACATCTCTAACGAATTGAAGAACTTCTGTAGCAAAGAAGGAATTCAAAGAGAACCAATAGCACCTCATAACCCATAGCAGAATGGGGTCACTAAAAGAAAGAATAGAACGATTGTGGGAGCAACAAGATTGATGTTGCATGATCAAGGCCTAATGATGCATCTGTGGGCGAAAGCATGCAACATTTTAGTATTTGTTCAGAACCGTTGTCCGCATAGGATACTTGGCATGAGTAGACCAAAAGAGGCTTTCACTGGTAAGAAACTTGATGTTTCACATTTTAAGATTTTTGGCTCATCTGTTTATGTGCATGTGACCAAAGACACCAGGGAGAAGTTGGAACTGAAAATTGAGATCAGGATTTTTGTGGGGTACAATAAAACACCCCACAACTATCAGGTGTATTTTCCAAACAAAAAAATGACTATTGTGCGATGGGATATAAAATTTGATGAGGAGAAAGCCATGCGGTTGTCCCTTGAGAGGGTGCTAGACTTGATGTAGAGGAGGAACTCTTGGTTCCCAAGGACAAGCCTCAATATGTGAAGAAGCCACATTAGGAGAATCATGGAGTGGTAGAAAACACTCATGCAGAGACATCCATCAGAAATGGCAAAAGGTGCACCACGAAAGTTGATAGATTGAGAATTGATGTTGCAGAGAATGTAGGAGCCCTTACTTCACAGTGCAGACAGAGACAACCTCTAGAAAGTTTATTGGATACATGGCTCTTATGATCAAATTTATTGTGACTGAACCATCTTCATTTCAGGAGGCAATGCAACAACCAACCTGGGTTGATGCAATTATGGAGGAGTATGACTCCATTGTCAAGAACAGTGCATGCGAGATTGTCCCAAGATCGTTCGACAATTAAGTGGTTGGATCTATTGGGGTTCCCATGTTTTGGCTAGATTGGCAAGAACAAAAGACGAGACAACATCAGAACCACTTTCAAACCTTAGGATCTAGCCCTCCTGGGTCTAGAGAGGGATCTCTCTATATGAGCAAAGGTTTATGTCAATGAAGCTCAAAGTTTAAGATGTTAGGCTACTTATAGGCACAAGGTTTGTTTGTTTGATTTGTTTGTTTTGGTTGTTGGTTATCAGGAAAGAAGAGTTCAATGTAAGACCAGGACGAGCAAAGAGGGATAAGGCAGAGGTGAAACATTCCAGGAAATATTCAAAACCATTGGGAAATGGAGTCAGGAAAGGATTTTCTTGCTACTCAATAGGCAGGCTTTCAATTGGGCTAGTCATCCGAAACTTAGGATCTTCAAGATGATTGTGTGATATGGAAAGTAGGAGGGGAGGAGATAACAAAAATTTCAGAGCACAAAGTTACAGATCAGTAGGTTGCACAAGGATCCTAGTGGACAGGGCTCACACTAATCCCCAGTGTTCCCAAATCTTCCAACTGAATCTATAACAAGAAGCATCTAAGAACTGAATTCATTTAATTCATACATCAGAGAGCAGGAAATAACATCCACTACACTGGTTAAACCAACTGAAATCATTTCTCAGATAACACATTCAGAAGAGAAACATAGATGGCAAGGAGAGAAACAACATAGGGTACCTAACAAGGGTAAATCCTATGCCAAACTTCTGATGCAAGCCAGTAGAAATGAAATGAAATGAACGTAAACACAGAGATAGGAAAACATCACCGCTGCTTCAGATCAAGATCCAAAGAAATGTGCTTGTCATATTAAGTAACAATGCCAATCAAGTACAATATCGCCAATAGCTGAATACTCAGTCTGAAAACATGTCCTTCAACCTATCTTACAATCTTTACACAGAGACTGTGTCTCAAAAGAAAATACTTGCAGTTCTCTGATAACTGATCAACAACCATTGCAATGAGTTCTTCATGAATTTATAACTCCAGAGGAGCGGAGGAGGTAGGTGGAGAACTAAATGCAGTATTAAACTTCTGAAAATAAAGTGGGCCGAAACCCATTCTGTATAGATCCTGTGCATTAATCTCTGGTGTTCTTTGGGTGAACGAATGATCTTCTCAGACTGCGGATTATTCTGTTATGACTCCCAAGTGTTCTGACTGCAGTACTATGTGGTGCTATTGGTGAATAAACAACAGGAAAAGAAATGATAAAGAAATCTGCCATACTGACGAAGTAAATGCTCTGATAGTACTAGGGCTGTTACAGGGTAGGAAATCTCTCCAAAACATGGCATAGATTGAATACTGCATGGGCGCCCCGTTCTTCATGGAGGGAAAAACATTCTGCTGCTATATAAACCCCTGATTTTCATTGATTTCTGCGTGCTGTACCTTTGCATGATCTGTGGGATCTTTGATCTGGTGCTTTGCCTCTAAGCTGCTGTATTAGACTTAAAAAACTCATTTCCAATGCTGGAATCCTTGATCTTGAGCCGGTTTTTTCCCTCTGCTCCATAAATGCCTCGATTCTGCAGGATCTGAGCTTTGATGGTGCCGGAAAAAGGTCTGCGAAGTTTCAAACTTTGTCCTTTTATGGAATTTATACCTCCACCACCTTTCTTGACATTCCCTGTAGTACCAGATTCCAAATTTAACTCTCTGTCTGTGCAATACGCCATTAAAGAAGTACATGTTCACCATGGAAGTTTTCCGCCTCTTTGAAACCCTGTAAAATATGAAAACATGTTAAGAAAACAATGGGGGTGGTGGATGCAACGGGGTGGATAGACTGATGATGCAGACTGGTTTGAAGGCGAAACTATCGTGAATGACCTGCAGTGTGGTGGAAATGATGAAGACTATAGTCAGAAGGTGGTGCGAGGGAAAAATGAACGAAAAACCTTTGAATCTCTGACCTTTGAATGAATATGTAAGACGGGAGGGAGACCGTACGGTGGACATGTGGAGGTGACGTGGCAGAACCGGTTGACAGTGGAATAGTCAATAGTGGGAGAAGACCAATCTGGACCATCAGATCTCACGGGAGATCGACGATGAGAAACACGGCGGAGAACAACGAATGGTGGGCCAGGTGTACGGCGACCAAGAGTTAAACTACGTGCGGCTTCGAGGAGAGACAACCGTTGGATGAGCTGCTCTAGATCCAACGGTTCACAACAATATCACTGGGCGTCCTGAGTCGAAAGTTAATGCGCAATGGACAAGCGGTTTTGAAACCGTACAGGAGCCACACGTCAATCGCTGTATGGAATCGTTGGCCGATGGGAAAATAGCGCCAGCTCTCGGATGGTGGTGCAATGAAAACCGAGCTATTTTGGACGGGCGCGCGTGGGGACCACAGGGACAGGCGGACTCTGGGCCGTCAGATCACAATTTAAATGGACGGCGATTGCCCTGTTGGGGTTATAACGGGAAAAGACGGAAGGTTGCGGGGTCGACGATCATTGTTCGATCAATAAGTTCAACGGTTGATGCTGCACCTGATACACATTGGAGATAGGCGCTTTTCAGTGCTGGCGGGTGGTTTCGGCGCCAGATCACGTGGAGGAAGAGGTGCGGGGCTAAGCGGGAAAGGGGCTAGGCCTGATATAATGCTTCAAGTGGGTTTTTAAACCTTTTTATTGCATTTTAAAGCCTGAAAAGGGTAACGATAGAGAGACAAAGGGGGATTTTGAGGAAACCAAGGGTAAGGGTAGGATTCAAAGGGGAAAATGGGGAAAAATGGGATCGAAAAGGGATTTTGTGAAGGGGAAGAGAGGGGCCATATGGAGAGTTCTGCAGAGGGAAATTTATCAACGGCAAAGGCATAGGAGACCTCAAGGATGATGTGTCTCTGATGAGATGCATTCTTTGAAGGCTCCAAAACAAACTAGCCCCCTGCTTGCTTGTCAAGAATTTCATAGGGGGGCTAACGGTGGCTCCACATGGGGATGGCTTCTTCTTGAAGGAGGCAAGAATCCAGAAATGATCTTTGGAGCAGGCCAGACGCCTGTTGCTTGGCACATCCCTTGTTTACTTTGATTCACAGCTGCCACAACATGATAGAAGCATCAGCAGAATAAATTTTCTTCAGCCAGTCTACCTACCCAAACTACAATCCTAGCATTCTTTCTTCTTCCAGGGTGCATTTGAGCTAGCAGACCATTTACATCTTTTTATTTCTACAAACAGAAAGTAACCCTATTCTAAATCTACCCTTATTGCTCCATGAGACTAGATTAGACTGTTGGTCTCATATGTTTCTCTACCTAATCTAATATCTGCTGGGATTAAACTGTCCAACAGATTTCTTTTCTATATTCTACAACAGAAATTGAAAAACAATCAAGCCAGGATTAGACTGTCTGACTTGTTGTATATCCAAGGCATAAAAAAAGTTGCACAAGGACAGAAACTTGCAGAAAAATGAAAACAAAACTGCGAAGGCTTGGGATCCGAACTTGAAATCTTTCCTTCTCTCAGCTCTGGTTTTGGGCATGTTAGAGCTGATTCTTCTTTCTTCTTTGCTAGTCCAGATTTTGAGCATGTTAGGACCAGCTGCTTTAATTTCTTTGGCTCAGGTTTTGAGCTTATTAGAGCCAATCTTTTGCACATCGGAGGTTCATGTTTTAAGCATGTTTGAACCTCCCCTTTTCATCTATTTTTTGAAACATTTTTCTTTTCCTTGAAAATAAAAAGCTGCAATGGTATGTACAATGGAAATGAAGCTGGAAATTGTGATTAGCAGAAGTAGTGTTTGAGCATCCTGCCATTTATAGGACCCCCAAACAGCTCTGTACCATCTAGTTCTTGTAAGAAAAAAGCATTTGGACCCACAGTGGCCTGGATGAGGTATGGACCTTGCCACAAACTGTCAAATTTGCTGTGCTTTCCTTTATCCTCTCTTCTCGAATCCCACTTCAAAACCTTATCTCCAACTTTGAAATTAGCATCTTTGGTTCTTTTGTCAAACAATTTCTTTATGTTCTCTTGAACTTTCACTGCTCTATTGTAGACCTCTTCCCTTGTTTGTTAAAGATGGATTGTTTGGTTTATTCTCCTCACCATACTATCTTCTTCTGTTTAGATCTCCTGGACCAGCCTGATCATTGGTATCCCAAGGCTGGTAGGGAATACTGCTTTTGTTCCATAGACAAGCTGGAATGGTGACATGCCAATGGAATTTTTTGTTGTAAGCCTGTCAGCCCACAAAGCATGCACTAGCTTATTATGCCAGGATTTTTTGTTCTCCGTAACGTGTGTGAAGTTCAGAGGTCTGGATGGGTGACTGTTCATGCTCTGTTTCTTGTTCACTCGGGGTTAGGTCTCCACCGCATATCCTACATGTGTCGTTGCAGTTTTCCTCTTCGTTATCCTCTAAATCCAGAGCATCCATTATGTTAAAGTCCATGGATTCTGCCTCTCTGTTTGTATCTTTGTTTTGGGACTCTGACCCTTCCAAGGATGCATCATTACAAAAGATGAAGGAGTCAAGGTCTGTATGTACAGAATAAACAGGTGAATTTTCTGGTTTTTCGGGGCAAATGACTAGGAATTTCATCTGTGTTTCCCTATACAGTTTTCTAAGTTGGCCGAAGATTGGGATTGTGGCATATGAACCATCCATCTGCATTGTACCCTGCAGCTTGGCTCCCCATGATCTTGACAGTAGCATGCCATACTTGGGTGGCACATCTGCCACCACAACATCCATAACCATGCATTTAGCTGGGATTTGAGTTAAGCTCACACACAAATCTTTGATTAGGCCTAGGCATTTTACTCTGCTAGAGTCGAAAGAGTATAGATCTTTGTAGGGTCTGGTTATCACTAGACCTAGTCTTTCCATAAATACCTTAGTCATTAGGTTGTGGGATGCTCCAGAATCATGCATTGCATTGTGCAGGATCTTGTCATGAATGTTGAGACTGATATAGAAAGGTGGAACTACCCCCTCCTGAAACTTCCCCTCTATATTAGGACCAAACAAGAGGGTAGGTTGATCATCATTCAAATTGACAGAGTCACCATTCTCACCTAAGTTCAAAGCTCTCATAATATGGCCTTTATATACATCCTGAGTGGCTAGCTCAGAAAGTGGGACAGAGATTTTAATTCTTTCAATCTCACTTTCCAAATTGAAAGTGGATTGACTCTTAGGCACGCTCATCTATGTTATATTTGCTATTGCCTTAGTAGCTGAATCCGTGGGCTGATTCTCATTATGTACAGTGTTGGTGACAGTTTTATCAGGAGCACTAATTGCAGTGCTAGTGTTGCTAGCTGGTTTACCATGTGCATTAATGTTTTGGTTGTCTTTTTCTCTATTCCTTCCAGAACTCTCAGCTGCTGATTTTTTGGTTTCAGCAGTTGCTTTAGAAGTTTTCTTAGGTCTCTTCTTGATGGTAGTCTCAAAAGCTGTGGTTTTGGCAATTTCTTGACTCTTTTTGCTTCTAAGTTCATACTGTTCTCTGACCTGCATCATGGCATTTTCAAATGCTAATCTGTAATCTTCAGATCCCAACCATTCCTCCTCCCAACCAGAGGGTGAAGGCTGGTCTTCTTCTGAATAACAGTTGTGGATCGACTCCTCTGTTTCAAACATGTTTATTGTGTTTCCCTCAGACTCTTCTATGATTCCCTCACCTTCATCAAGAAAATTCTCTTGGAATGGGGGAATAACTTGCTAGTCTGACTCTCTTTGTATGTTGGGAGTGTTATTGTTTATTCTAAAGTTATGGTTCTGGTTTTGGTTTCTGTTCTGGTTACTGACCGTGAAAACCTTTTTTTCCATCATTTTTTGTAACCTATCCACATTTTTAGACGCTTATCATAATTTTGGTCGGATGTGGAGGCTACATGGTCATCTCTGTATGTTACCTTTCTCTCGGCTTTCAGTCTTGCTCTTTTCTCAATCAGGTTGGCCTCTATATTCACTGTTCCTTTCTGCATGTCCTCCAATGTGTTGTATTCCTTGTCTCTAAGCTCATAGGCCATGTCGGCATCAAAACCCTCAGGGTATTTTGCTAGGGCCATACCTTGTGGAGGTTTCATATGTGGAGGGAGAGAATTATATATGCTGTTAAATCTTGTTGTGTAATTGTGAACACTCTCTCCTATGTTTCTTTCAAGGGTCATGTATTCTGCTATGAGTTGGCGAGGATTAGCCCTAGTTTCCAATTTGTTTACGAAGGTCTAATACAAAGCTGGAATATTGTTGATGCTGCCTGGAGGTAGGCCCTTAAACCATTTCTTCACATCACCCCCTAAGCTTTGGGCAAAGATTCTCATTTTGACTGTATCATCATCAATTTCCATGTAGTCAAAAGAATCTTCCATCTTATCTACATGTTGTTGGGCTGTGATGGACTCTTTTGCAGTGAAGTGTGGAATCTTAGACTGATAATCGTTTGGTAAGGGTACTAGAGGTTGGGGTAAAACCAGAGGTGCGTACGAAGCTGCCATGATGATGTTTTGATGAGCTAAAGGGGCTTGGGCAGTAGGTATATGGATGATAGAGATATTATGACCAACAAAGGACTGATGAGCAGACCTAGGGTGACTGAGCCCCAAGTTTTGTATGAAGTGTAGATCAGGAGGTGTAGATGGAGGGGTCTGTCTATTCCCAAGGTGTCTACCACCTAGCTGTGGTGAATCAGGAAACTCAAGGTCTGGCTGGTCTAAGCTACTGAATGACCTAGTTCTAGATAAGCTGTTAGGTAGGTCTAGGTCAAGGTGAAAGTGTGATAGAGTTGCAAGATCTTCTGGTGCAGAATTAGCTCTATGGATGTGTTTGGAAATAGTTGACCTTTTAGGTGTATGAGCTTCCTTGAGGATGCTCTTAGGGTTTTCAACTATTTCAGGTGGGTTTGGGTCAGGGTAAGCTCTTGTATGAATGGTTCTAGAAGAAAGAATGTTGTTTCTGACCAAGCAGCTTAACCCCACTTGTTACTTCTACTGCGGTTGATGTTATTAAAGAGGCTAGTCTTCCAGTGGAGTATAATGTGAACTAAGATAATCAGTAGGCCTACTGATCACCAGTGGAGTCTTTGAGCATTTAAGGAACTATGGAGTCACCAGGTGGAGGGTTTAGGAAGTTTTTTGGAGGGTACACTGTCCAGCACAGTGCTTATGAGGTGTCCTCTTTCGAGGATATCTCCAAAACACAAAAAACTCTAACCAGAGATTGACTGGGAGGGCATTTACCAGATATGTCACCTCTGAAAGAGTGTGAGACCCGGAGGCTACCTGGCCCTTTCCAGACTCTGTCCAAGAGTATGGGAAAACACAATAAGTGGTGTAGAGGTTGATGTGAGAATAGGAGTGTTTTTAACTGCCAACCTAACCAAAGATTGTAGGTCTTGAAAGCTTAAGAATATTCAAGGTGTAATGCACTTAGAATGTTCCCCAGTGGAGTCGCCATTATGTTGGGGTTCCCATGTTTTGGCCAGATTGGCAAGACCAAAAGATGAGACAACATCAGAACCACTTTCAGACCTCAGGATCTAGCCCTCCTGAGTCTAGAGAGGGATCTCTCTATATGAGCAAAGGTTTATGTCAATGAAGCTCAAAGTTTAAGATGTTAGGCTAGTTATAGGCACAAGGTTTGTTTGTTTTGGTTGTTGGTTATCAGGAAAGAAGAGTTCAATGTAAGACCAGGATGAGCAAAGAGGGATAAGGCAGAGGTGAAACATTCCAGGAAATATTCAAAACCATTGGGAAATGGAGTCAGGAAAGGATTTGCTTGCTACTCAATAGGCAGGCTTTCAATTGGGCTAGTCATCTGAAACTTAGGATCTTCAAGATGATTGTGTGATATGGAAAGTAGGAGGGGAGGAGATAACACAGATTTCAGAGCACAAAGTTACAGATTAGCAGGTCGCACAAGGATCCTAGTGGACAGGGCTCACACTAATCCCCAGTGTTCCCAAATCTTCCAACTGAATCTATAACAAGAAGCATCTAAGAATTGAATTCATTTAATTCATACATCAGAGAGCAGGCAATAACATCCACTACACTGGTTAAACCAACTGAAATCATTTCTCAGATAACACATTCAGAAGAGAAACATAGATGGCAAGGAAAGCAGCAACATAGGGTACCTAACAAGGGTAAATCCTATGCAAAAATTCTGATGCAAGCCAGTAGAAATGAAATGAAATGAACGTAAACACAGAGATAGGAAAACATCAACGCTGCTTCAGATCAGGATCCAAAGAAATGTGCTTGTCATATTAAGTAACAATACCAATCAAGTACAACATCGCTAATAGTTGAATACTCAGTCTGAAAACATGTCCTTCAACCTATCTTACAATCTTTACACAGAGACTGTGTCTCAAAAGAAAATACTTGCAGTTCTCTGATAACTGATCAACAACCATTCCAATGAGTTCTTCATGAATTTATAACTCTGGAGGAGTGGAGGAGGTAGGTGGAGAACTAAATGCAGTATTAAACTTCTGAAAAGAAAGTGGGTCGAAACCCATTCTATATAGATCCTGTGCATTAATATCTGGTGTTATTTGGGTGAATGAATGATCTTCTCAGACTGCGGATTATTCTGATATGACTCCCAAGTGTTCTGACTGCCATACTGTGTGGTGCTATTGGTGAATAAACAACAGGAAAAGAAATGATAAAGAAATCTTCCATACTGACGAAGTAAATGCTCTAATAGTACTAGGGTTGTTACAGGGTAGGAAATCTCTCAAAAACACGGCATAGATTGAATACTGCATGGGTGCCCTGTCCTTCATGGAGGGAAAAACATTCTGCTGCTGTATAAACCCCTGATTTGCATTGATTTCAGCGTGCTGTACCTTTGCATGATTTGTGGGATCTTTGATCTGGTGCTTTGCCTCTAAGCTGCTGTATTAGACTTAAAACACTCATTTCCAATGCTGGAATCCTTGATCTTGAGCCGGTTTTTTCCCTCTGCTCCATAAATGCCTCGATTCTACAGGATCTGAGCTTTGATGGCGCCGGAAAAAGGTCTGCGAAGTTTCAAACTTTTTCCTTTGATGGAATTTATACCTCCACCACCTTTCTTGACATACGCTGTAGTACCAGCTTCCAAATTTAGCTCTCTGTCTGCACAAGACGCCATTAAAGAAGTACATGTTCACCATGGTGGTTTTCTGCCTCTTTCAAACCCTACAAAATACGAACGAAAACATGTTAAGAAAACAATGGGGGTGGTGGATGCAACGGGGTGGCTAGAATGATGATGCAGACTAGTTTGATGGTGAAACTATCGTGAATGACCTGCAGTGTGGTGGAAACGATGAAGAATACAGTCAGAAGGTGGCACAGGGGAAAAATGAACGAAAAACCTTTGAATCTCTGACCTTTGAATGAATATGTAAGACGGGAGGGAGACTGTACGGTGGACACGTGGAGGTGACGTGGCGGAACCGGTTGACAGCGGAACGGTCAATAGTGGGAGAAGACCAATCTGGACCGTCATATCTCACGAGAGATCGATGGTGAGAAACACGGCGGAGAACGACGAACGGTGGGCCAAGTGTACAGCGATCAGGAGTTAAACTACGTGTGGCTTCGAGAAGAGACAACCGTTGGATGAGCTGCTCCAGATCCAACGATTCACAACAATGTCGCTGGTCGTCCTGAATCGAAAGTTAATGCGCGATGGACAAGCGGTTTTGAAACCGTACAGGAGCCACGCGTCAATCGCTGTATTGAATCGCTGGCCGATGGGAAAATAGCGCCAGCTCTCGGATGGTGGTGCGGTGAAAACCGGGCTGTTTCGGACGGGCACGCATGGGGACCACAGGGGCAGGTGGACTCCGGGCCGTCAAATCACAATTTAAATGGACGGTGATTGCCCTGTCGGGGTTATAACGGGAAAACACGGAAGGTTGTGGGGTCGACGATCATCGTCCGATCAATAAGATCAACGGTCGATGCTGCACCCGATACACATTGGAGATAGGCGCTTTTCAGTGTTGGCGGGTGGTTCCGGCGCTGGATCACGTGGAGGAAGAGGTGCAGGGCTGAGTGGGAAAGGGGCTAGGCCTGATATAATGCTTCAAGTGGGTTTTTAAACATTTTTATTGCATTTTAAAGCCTAAAAAGGGTAACGATAGAGAGACAAAGGGGGATTTTGAGGAAACCAAGGGTAAGGGTAGGATTCAAAGGGGAAAATGGGGAAAAATGGGATGGAAAAGGAATTTTGTGAAGGGGAAGAGAGGTGCCACATGGAGAGTTATGCAGAGGGAAATTTATCAACGGAAAAGGCATAGGAGACCTCAAGGATGATGTGTCTCCGGAGAGATGCATTCTTTGAAGGCTCCAAAACAAACTAGCCCCTTGCTTGATTGTCAAGAATTTCATAGGGGGGCTAACAGGATCAAGATGGATCTATAATGTATAGCAAGCTTCTGATGGGAGTGTGGAGAAATAAAAGGCCAGATTTGTGGCTAGGGGATTCTCACAGATCGAGGGGATCGATTATGATGAGACTTTTGCACCTGTTTCAAGGCACTCTTCCATTAGATCCATCCTTGGAATCTCAGTGCATATGGGCTGGCACATTCATTAAATGGATGTGAAAATTGTGTTTCTCAATGGAGTGATTGAGGAAGAAGTGTACATAGAGAAACCTAAAGGTTTCAAGATATTCAACAGTGAGTCGAATGTGTGTCGACTCAAGAAAGCCCTGTATGGGCTGAAGCAAGCACCTCGTCCTTGGTACACTCAAATAGACAACTATTTCACCGGACTGGGCTTCACCAAAAGTGAAGTTGATGTAAACTTGTACCAAATTGTGGTTGAGGGTAAGATATTGATTATTTTTCTTTATGTTGATGATATAATTTTGACTGGTGATGAGCAGCTGATACACTCATGCAAGGAGGATCTTGCAAGGGTGTTTGAAATGAAGGACATGGGACTCCATTATTTCATTGGATTGGAAATATGGCAGTGGGATGGTGAAATTTTTGTTTCTCAAGGAAAGTACGCCAAAGAGATACTGGGTAAGTTTCACATGGAGAGCTGCAAAACCATGGACACTCCTCTTCTAGGAAATTGGAGGAAAGAGGATGCTACTTTTGGAAAGGTAGTGGATGTTATTGTCTACAGGCAATTAGTTGGTTCACTAATATATCTAGTGAACACCATACCAGAAATTTGCTACGCAGTTAACCAACCAAGTCAAGCTATGGTTAAGCCTACCAAGCTCTTTTGGAAGGTGGGGAAGCATGTATTGAGATACCTGAGGGGCACATCAAAGTATGGTCTATGGTATAAACATAAAAAGGGAGTGAAGCTTCAAGGCTTCACAAATGCAGATTGGGCAGACAGTCCATCACACAGAAAGAACACACTAGGAGGGATCTTTAGCATAGGACCGACAACAGTTTCTTGGTACAATAGGAAGCAACGATCTTTGTCACTCATCTCGGCAGAAGAAGAATACATGGAAGCAAGTCAAGCTGCAGTGAGGCTATCTGAATGAAAAATATTTTGGTTGGTTTTTTTGGTTCTCAGATGGATCCGACAGTGATACATTATGATAATCAGAGTTGCATTAAACTCTCGATTAATCCCATGATTCATGAAATTCCCAAGCAAAAATATATCTAGTACCACCATCTCAGAGATTGTGTGCGAAGGCGGATAATGTTACTTCAATACATTCCCACAGATGATCAGGATGAAGATATTCTGACGAAGGTACTCACTAGGAGAAAATTTGAATACCATAGAGGCAGGACCAAGGTGAAGGATAATCCCTTCTTCTTGAGAGAGAGTGTTGAAGTTCAAAAAGAAATTTCAGCACCCATATTAGTGTGGTTCCAGGAGGTCCAAGCAGCATCTACACCAGTGTGGGACCACAGGTCTTAGCAGCACCTACATTGGAGTGGGCTAAATTTGGTGCATGTCTATTTTAGTTATTTCTTAATTAAGATGGAAAATAAAATGTAATATAATCTCAAAATAACTTTTAATAGTTCACTAAGTGTGATAAACTCATTTAGCTCATGAATTTTAATTAATTCAAAATCATTGATCTCATATGAAACAGAGAATTTACTATTATTAGTTGCATGCATGTCAGATCCAATGGAGATCCAGTTGAGATCTAGGTTAAAGGGAACTTGACTATCAATCTTAGGATTATTGGGTTGCACCCATGCAACCAAAAACCCATTGGATTTCCCATAATCCTTGTGCAGTTTAGACAGGCCAAAAATTCTTATGGAATAGGGATTGCATTCCACACAAATTGCGCAAGCAAGGTAGGCTATCTGGAGGCAGTAAATTGGCTAAGTATTGTTTAGTTTCATATGAGACAGTGTGAGAAAATTAGTTGAGTAGATGAGGGCTCTTGTGAGAAGAGTCTTATGTAATTGTTTCATGTATCCATGCTAAATATACAATAGAAGATAATGGGGTTTTGAGCAGCAAGCTTTCCCTGATAAATTATCTGTGTTATGGTTTGATTGATTCTTCTTTGCTTCATGTGATTGGCGATTGTGTTTTTAACTCCGCAATTTATTTGTAGAAGTGATTCAGTATTTAAATTTAGTACATTGTTAGATCGGATTGAATCCATGACATACATGCTTGTTGTATAATTTCTACAAAAAAAACTAGATCTTCCACCTAGAAATCCTAAGCAACTCAATGCTTGCCAGGCATTGATTTACACTTTTCTCTATTTTCCTCAAGCTGCACTTGTACTCTTGACGTACATGTTGCATATGTTTAGTGACATGCTTGAATTTTTCCACATTGTTATGGTCATTTTTTCACAATCATTATTTAAATATAAAATTCACAAACAAGCTTCATATAGAAATACTTGTATAGGTGAGTGCTTTACACATTTGTAGACATGTTTGATGAAATGCAAATGCTCATCCCAAAAGTACCATACAAGTTGACTCGTCATCAAGCCAAAACAAAATAATATGCCAAAGAAAACAAATTTGCTGTAGATAAGTGTTTTTTACTTGAATTCACTTTACAAAGTACCCAGAAGAGAATATACGAGAAGTAATTACAATTTTACAAAGCAAGCTAACTATACAAAATAGTCTACCCATTCTTTTCCTAACCAGGCTTATGGGTTCTCTATTTGCACCCACTCAACTTCAAAGGCTTCTTCGGGAACTACGTCAGTTTCCAATTTTCCACCTATCACTTTCCTTGTAGGGGATCACTTGACCTCTATGTCCTTCTTGGGATGAAGTTTAGGATGGATTTTCCAACACTTTTCAATATGGTTCCCATTCATGCTACAATAGGTACGCAAATACTTACGCATGCCCATCTAAAATGAATTCTTCATACTTGGGAGAGTTTCCTCATATCTTGTCCCAAGGATTTGATTCATTTTCTTGACCATCTCGTTACGTTGCTCACACTTAGCCACATAATGGTCAGATGCATCAAAACATGTACAAGGAAACATCTCCCATAAATGATCAAAGTCACCAACATTTGTAGAATCCCCATGACGTTTATACCTATCTCTTGGGTTATGAATTTGATAAGCATAATTGGACTTTGCATTTCCTTTAAAACATTCATTTCTCTGCGAAGACAATTTTTCACCATCAGTACCATCATGTTGGGTTGTACCATCACTTGATGATTTCTTTGCCTCAATTTTTTTGGAGAAACCTCCAATTTATTCATGGCCATAACCCAATCCTTCATATTGTGGTTGTTCTTTCACTTCGATAGGATTAGTGTTGCCTTGGCCATTGAATCTAAGGTGTATTCCATCATAACCCATATGAGTTAAAAACTTCATACCAATACCCTTGGTATGCTTTTCAAAAGCTGCAAAAGATGTGTTATCAACATTAGTTGAAGGAGCAGAAATATAAATACTAATTACCCCCTTTGGCCAACCACTCATATTTTTCATTTCATATGTTGACGAAGAAGTGGATGATGACTCTAGAAAACCACTTTTACCAATGGGCACATAGGTAGAATCCTTCAGATGCCTACAAAAATAACAAGAATCATTCTCAACATAAGGTCTATATCTTGTATATGGACCATGACCAAAAATTGGTTGCATCCTTGAGGGACTCGTTGTTGCTTCTGGGGTGGAACACTCACCAGTTTTTTCCTCCAGAATATGTTTCAATTTCTAGCACATTTTCCTTTTCTCTTCCTCTGAAACTTAAAACAATTTCCCTAGATCGAAATTCTCCATTCGAAGAGATAGATTTATCTCCTCCAACTCTTGGAGTCTTTCAAATTTCATTTTCTTGCCCATACTTGAAATTTGGTCAGAACCCACTCTAATACCATGTGATCTGAAAATGGAGGAAAACTTTGAGCATCTTCTGACACTTTAAAAGTTATAACAAAATGGGTCTTTACAGGTAAAATTATTTTCACAACCTATTCAAAGATGATGATTTATGTTTTCACATGGACTTAAAAGTGAAACAAATTCACATGCAACCCAAGATGACAATCATGAAGAGACAAAACTAGAAAGTGATAACGAAGTTCACCCCTCCTAGGCTACGTCTTTGGGCCTGCTCTAATGGCCATATCGATTTATTGATTTCAACAAAAATTGATCACATTACAAATTTTTGACTCTAGAGTGGCATATATCACAATGAAATGTTCTCCTACAAAGAACTCTCACCAAAAAATATGACTCCCTACAACAAGTCACGATTATCAACAAAAAAAGTACTCTCTCATAATAGGTCCTTGTAATCCACTTGAAATAAAAAAGCATAAACTTACAACTACTTCACAATGAAGAGTTGAAAAGGGTTTCTCTCATAAGCACATTGAGAAAATACTAAAAGAGAGTTTCTCTACTGAAGTAAGAAATACTGTAAATGAAACTGGAAGGCTATAAACCTCCAACTAGGCTCTCTCCATGCTCAAATATGCCTCCATCTTGCTTCAAAATTGTCTCTGCCTCTAGCACTAAAATATTTGACTCTAAAAATATTTCATCATACAGTTCTCAAATCAGAAATATGAGGCTTCCATTGAGTTTAGGACACTCAAAACCATCTATCTAGAGGCTCTTCTTGAGCTCAAAAAGATTAAAAAATGAGCAATATATGCTTCTTCGAGCCAAAATTTGCCATCTGTCCTGCAAATTGGTAAAAATTTCTAACTACACGATGATTTCACCCTTTACACTGTCCATCGAGTGAAATTTTTTCCTGGGATTAGCGATATTCTTACTGTAAAAGTTGAAATTTTTCACATCGTTAAATTGCGCCATAAACACTAAGCGTCAAGTTAGGTTCATGTGGATGCAATGTGGTTGGGGGCCAGGGCTAACCACCTTCCCATGCCAGTTCAACCCTCCTTTCTGTCAGCATGGTCATATGCATGTTAATATGGCCGGGGGTCAAGGCCAACTTTCCGCCCTACCGGCTAAACACCCTCAGCTATGCTTTTGGTCATATGAGTTAGCATGGGATTGGGGGCCGGCGAGGTTAGAGGCCACTTGATCTTCTCCCTTTGCCGATAGGTAAGGTCACATGGTACCGATGGAATCAGGGCTAGGGCCAAGTGACCCACCCCTCTTACTAACTCACGCCATCAGTTGTATGGGTAACCATGAAACCTGGGGCTAGGGATTCCTGCCCGCCCCTCTCTACTCTACTTGCACCATGGGAATATGGGTATGCAATGTGACCTGGAGCCAGGGCTAACCACTTGACCCCTCCTCCCAATCCAATGACAATGTTAATTTAAATTTAACCAGTGCCCTATATATATTAATAACTAATGTGATGGCTTGGTGGTAGAGAATTGTGTTGTGTCGCAAGAGGTTTAGGGGCCAGACCCCATCGAGGCCCTTCGACCCTTATACAAAAATTTTAGCCAATAAATGAGGGTCATGTGGTGCCTCATGATTAGTCCACCCAATCAACAACAACCAATAAAATCGTGCCACTTGCACCTATATGACTGAGCCATGTGTCGAGGCCAGATTAGTCCACTGTCATCTGTACCCTGCACAGTCAGCTGATGACGTCAATTGTACGGACTTCCCAGTCAAACTTGCTGCCTATTTTTGATCTTCGTATCATTCAAAGAAGGTAGAAATAGAACCATATAATATGATAGATTTTTGCGGGATGCAAGGTAAAATGTGGCAGCCCCCATATCACAACTAATGCAGAGGAGTTCACTTGATAGGTATACTGGGTACATGGCTCTCATGATAGAGCTCATCGAGACAGAGCCTTACCCATTTGAGAAAGAAGTTTCTCAACCAATTTGGGTTGATTTCATGGTGGAAGAATATGAATCCATTATGAAGAACAATGTATGGGAGGTGGTTCTGACACCAGAAGGGAAATCGATGGTTGGTTTGAGATGGATCTACAAAGTGAAGCATGTAGTGAATGGGAGCATCAAGAAATACAAGGTCAGATTTGTGGCCAAGGATTCTCTCAGATAGAGGGAGTGGACTATGAGGAAAAATCTTCACCAATTGCAAGATATTCCTCAGTCAAATCCATTCTAGCATTGGCTACACAGATGGGGTGGAAATCCACCAGATGGATGTGAAGAGTGCCTTTCTCAATAGTGTTGTTGAGGAGGAAATTTACATAGGGCATCTAGAAGGATTTGAGACATATGATCGAGATTGACACGTGTGTAGAATCAAGGGAGAATTGTATGGTATCAAATAGGTGCCCCGAGCATGGTACACTCATATCAAGATTTATCTCATTGGATTGGGCTTCACCAAAAGTGAAGTAGATGTGAACCTCCATCACATTGTGGTAGATGGTAAGTTGCTTATTCTTTTTTTGTATGTTGATGATTTAATATTGACAAGTGATGAGAAGAAAATACACTCTTGCAAATAGGATATTACAAGAGAATTTAAAATGAAATAAATGGGCCTCATGCATTACTTCCTCAGGCTGGAATTATGGCAGGGTGATGGTGAATTGTTTGTGTCTTAAGGAAAGTATGCTACTAAGGTACTTCAGATATTTCACATGGAGAATTTTAATCCCATGGAAACACTTCTAGCTACAAATTGGAGGAAGAAGAATGCCACTTCAGGTGAAGAGGTTGATGCTACCATTTATAGGCATATTATGGATTCATTGATGTACCTTGTGAACATACGACCCGAAATGTGCTATGCAGTCAGCCAACTTAGCCAAGCTATAGTGAGGCCTACCAAATTATTTTGGAAGGAAACAAATCATGTGTTATGGTACATCAGAGGAACTACCCAATGTGGATTATGGTACAAATGGATAGAGGGAGTGAAGTTGCAAGGCCTCACTGATGCAGATTGGGCAGGGATTCCATCCGATAGGAAATGAACATAAGGTGTTATATTTAGTGTTGGGTTCCCAACTATTTCCTGGTACAACATGAAGTAGAGGTCTATGGCGCTCAACTCAACAGAGGTTGAATACATGGCTACAATTCAAGCCACATGTGAGGCCATATGGATGAGGATAATACTTGTGGGTCTTATCAGTTAAGAGATGGATCCAACAATGATATATTGTGATAATCATAGTTGCATTAAGCTCTCTGAGAATTTTGTATTTCATGACAGATCCAAGCACATTGATATCTGGTATCATCATTTGTGAGACTGTGTGCATAGGAGAATTATGTTGGTACAATACATTCCAAATGAGGAGAAAGATGTTGATATCTTGACAAAGGCATTGTCAAGAGGTAAATTTGAATTCCACAGGTGCCAGATTGGGGTGGTGGAAAATCCTTTTCTTCCTAAGAGGGAGTGTTGAAAAAATGTAGCAAGAAAGGCTCAATTTGACTTTAGCCTTATTCAAATTGAGTAAAATCGAATTTCCACATCAGCAAGACAAATTGGAGGTAGTTAACTAGTGTGACATGGATATTTTCACTCATTTAGCGCAATAAATTCAAGTTAGAGGGCTTGTAGTTTAGTTATGCATGTGTGATTGCTAAAGTTTAGTAATAAAATTCATTTATTTTCAGTTGTATTCAGTAAAATGGCCTCTAACTACTAATAGAATCAGTTGAAGGTCAATTATGCAGTGGGACAACAATCTTACTTAGAGATTTTCCAGTTAACTTATTAATTAGCTAAAAATAGTTAGTGCAGGTAAGGAATTTGAATTCTTCAGTTGAAGTGGATATGACAAGGCACTGTAGCATTAGTTGTAGACTATTCTTGAGTGTACATGTGTTGCATGCAATCAATTATTAATCCTTGGGAATTGCGCAATCAATTTTGAGGAAATTCCTAAATAATACGTGAAAATTTCCTCAGGATTTACACAAGGAAATAGGAGGCGAGGTGAGAAAATATTTGGCTAAGTGTTGGTCAGAGTTTCTCATTGAGCAAAGAGAAAAAATATTATTTTGCAAGTTGAGCTTAGAGTTAGAGCTATCAATTGTAATATATTCTCTATTTATCTGATTAATGCAAAGAGGATTGAGGGTTTTTTCCTAATTGGGTTCCCCTAGAAATCACTGTGTATTTGTGGTTTTTGTTATTGCATGTCTATGCATGTTGTTATAAATTGTGAAATTCATTCCACATATCAGTAGAGTAGAATTGTGTCTCTTGATTTTAGATTAAATTTCTTGAGAAGTTGTAATTCTATCAAATATCTACAATTATTTCTTTCTAATTTAGTTCTTTTTCCTCTTGTACTCCTTTAGAATCACCCTTAGGTGATTAGTAATATTTGCCTCTTCGATATTGAAAATAATCTTGTCTCTAACATATACAAGAATGTAAGCATTTAAGTATTTTTTTAAATTAAATGGAGTATTGTTTAACTCGAGATTTGTTTGTAGTCATTCTTCTTTGCCACCATATTTTTCTTCCAGGACTTCCTTAACATCTTTCTTAGTTACATGCTCATCATCAAACTTGTACCACTGATTTGAGATTGGATGTCCTGATAAATGCATAATAATGGCCACCCTAAATACCCTTGCTATGAACCAATATCCTATACATAATGTGGAAATTATGCACACTCTTGTCTACATCTTGAGAAAGATATTTTCCATCCTCATAATGAGATCCAATAGAAGTTTTCCCATTTGTTACCTTTCTGGAACAAGAGATAGGTTCACCAATTTTACCATAAGCATCACAGACATCATTAGTAGAAATTGGGATGCTAGAATTGTTCGACATGTGGAGCCCATAATTTTGATTTATAATGTTTTCACTACTTGTTACAATAGTATGTCACCTTAGAGTGTCCTATTCCTTGAGAAGACCATCCCGCTCTTTATTTCATCTTTATTGGTAATACAGTTGCCTTCAACATTGCTACCACTATTTATGGTTTCTTCTATACAATTTTCCTCCCCCTGAGACATTGCATCCCCTTTGTTTCAAGCCTGTAATCTTTCAAGGTCTTCCATTTGTTGTTCCTTTGTTCTTTCTTCCTCTCCTAGCCATATTTTTGTGGTCATCAATAGAATGTTGGCCACTAGGTTTCTCATATATTTCTTCATCTAATAAACTATTATATTGTTCCATATCATGATCAACACTCACTGCAATCTAAAAATATTCCTTTGACCACTTCATAGTAGATCATGCAATACTCTTAGTGGAAATGTCAATACCACAATATGTTGTCTTTGTGCTTGCTTCCTGTTTAGCAATGGTATCTTTTTATGCAGTGCCTTCACCCTTCATATTACCTTATAATATTATATATTTGTTATTTCCTTCTCCCATGGCAATGGTATCCTCACAAATCCTTGACCATACTCTATTATTACTTGTACTATCCAACTATCTTAATTCACCTAAAATATCAACATTTGTTGTTAAGTTGTACTCAAGGTGAAACCTCGTAGATGAAGGAATTTTCTTCCCACTATTAGAGGGGTCACTATTGTCTTTACCTTCCTCTATACCCAAAATACTTTCATTCTCTCCTTTAGTATTCAACATATCTGAAATTTGAATGAGGTTGCTATAAAAAAAAGGTGACCCCTTCATCAATATGACCATTTTGTTCCCTTAGATTTGGTTGTTTTATTTCATCTTCATTGGTAATATAGTTACCCTTAGCAACATTACCTCTAGGTATGGTTTCACCTTTAGGGTTTTCATTTTTTTTTAGGAGGATATAACCATGACCACTCTTTCAGGTATGCCTTTACCCTTGCATAAAATTATGCTTGTACTTTTTTTTTTGTCTTGGGCTTACCATCAATCTTACCAGATTTGTTTATCTTGTAACTAGCCTAAAAATCATTCAATTTCCTTATGTTTGTTTTCTGTTATTCGCCCTCATCATCAGGTTTAAGAGATCGATCTAAATTTTATTTACAGGAATGTATAGTCACATATTGTCCTAGGTATGTCTTCTCCTCTTCAAACATAATTTATATATATTTTAAATAAAATATTTATATTTAATATTTTATTATTTAATCCTCTATCGGGGTGATTCCTTAGTAAAACAGCCACGCGTGGAGATACCTTCATCTATGATTACTGACATGGGATGAAGGGCAGAGGATTCACTGCACCAACATCTAATTGCTTCTATCAAAATTAATATGGGAAAAGCATGCACATTCTAGCCTTAGTTCCACCACCTTAATGCCTTGTCATGCAAGTTTCCGTCTGGCTGCAAAGCGCATTGCTTGGCTAAAGGATAGTTCCAAACAATCCTATGGCCTGCATCACTTCGTAGTTGTTTCCTTTGCAGTATGGGGAGATCAATGGTCATTTTTAGAACCCTTTGCTTGCACCCTCATAATGACCCTTTTCTTTCACTCTCATCATGGTCCTTATGTGCATGTTTGAGCCCCACTTTAGACCACATGACCCCCTGTCACAATCCCCTCACCCTCCCCGCCGCCCTCCTGGTGGCTCCTTCTCACTGTAATGAGTCAGCATGGGTCACAAAGGGCATAAGAGTAAAATAAGAATAGAATTAGCCACCCACATTGAATATGATGCAACTAAGGTGGCTTTGGAATTTAACACCTTCACTTCGACACATAAAAGGTCAAGCATCAGAAAATTATAAAGCTAGACCCATGATATTTTTCAACTCAATCATCATGAGTAGCTCGATCAAGAAGGGGCTACCTATATGCAAGATCAAGGGATGTGCATATCCTCAGGGGCTTGAGACACCAAGCTACAGAACACCATAAAATTTTATTAGCATACGAAAACGATGGTAGCGAAGGCCATCAACAAGAAATATGATCAACAAGGTATGAAAGAGCACATGGAATTTTTAGAGAATGAGAATATATTCAACTCCACATTTCTGGCATAGCTCATTAAAAAACATGATGATATAGTGCAAGTGCCACCTCCTAGTGGTTTTCTGAAAACAACACCCAATAAAGGCCTTAGTATGTCTAAGGTTGATCCTATCACCCTCGTAATGCCTATGCACCAACTTTTTGTCTCTAGCTTATATAATGAAAAAATTGCTAGTGTTGTTACACAACCAATATGTTATGTGTTTTTGACGTAATTATAGGATATACTTTGTTGGTCTATTGAGTTTGTTTTGATCTAGTCTTTTGTTTTGATGAGCTCTTCTGCACCTTGGTTTCCCGCTTGGATTAGGTATGTCTCTTTTTGAAAATTTTAGGCACCAATAGGCATTCCATACTATAAAAAATGTAACTAATGAAAAAATGTAAATAAAATCTTCATATGTGTGTGTGTGTGTGTGTGTGTGTGTGTAAAGAATCCATTTTTTTGAAAGGAAATATATTGAATGAATATTATCAATTTGATGTTGTATTTTTAAAGTAGGGTCTAGGAATCACCAAAAACAACCAAGTATAAGCTTATACACTTCTGCAAGGTCTCTGTCTAGCTATGAAGAGAAACATTCAAGATCTCATTATCATTGGTGATTTTGAAATAATATTGTGCCACCTCATTAATGTATCTCTCCCATCTAACATCAAACTCCAAGTTATTGTAAAAATGATTTATCATCTATTAGGGAGCTTTCACTCCAAATCATTTATTCATGTCCATGGGAACAACAACAAAAAGGAGAACCTCCTCACAAATGAGGTGGTCCATATAATATAATTAAACCTCAAAGTGGATGGGGTTCGAAGCTTAACCACAGTTCCTTAAGCCTACCTGCAAACCATGTCCTTAAGCCTAGTTTCTTAAGCCTTCTTGCAAACCATGTTTTGTAATTGTTAATTTTTAGCTGGTATTTTTTGGAGGATCTATAAGATAAAATTTTTAGAACTATGTAATGCACTTGTTCCTAATCCAGAGCTCAGTTTTGGATCATATTTTAGAACGTTGTTTCTTACTATAGTGTTGATCAATCATAACCAATAGGGAATACTTATAAAGGATATATAGTTGTGCCCCCCATAAGGTCGCCACTTAGTCAACCTGTGTCATAGCATCTATGTTCATGGCATATTAAAGAATACTTATAACCTCACTAGATATTGATAAAATCTTGCTAAAATCATTTTATTTTACCCCCCTAATAAAAATAACTCCTATTTTATCAAATCTCCATTTTTATACCCCTTAATACCTAGAAACCGCCCTACTCCATATCATAACCCCTAATACCTACAATATATTGACTCTATTTCCACAGTTTGAAAAACCCCTTAATGAATGAACATGGTAAGATATTGGTAAATAGAGTGAAGCCCCCATGGTGCCCCCCAACATAGACTTTTATGAAATATAAATACATTTTGGTTTGGTTTAAAAAAAAGGTATTTATATTAATATTTCCCATGATGGGGTGATTTGTGCAAGACACATGGGAGAAGCATTATTGTTGCCCCACCCATTAATATATGGGGTGGAAACACCCCCCCCTAAAAATAGTGCAGCATACATCTCATCAACCTCAGAGGCTCTGCTCCTTAATTTGGTGCACTTGATGAAGGAATCGTACATGTGATGTCATTTAATTCCTTAACTCTCTCAATGCACTCGTGGATTAAGCTGGTTTAACTTTGTTTTCCCTCATTGGTTGATTTCCACTCTTAAACCTATGCTCATGAAGCATATTTTTCATTCAAGGAGGTGGACCCTTATCATAATGCATAGAGAAAACTCTAGGCATGTGAGTTCCATTTATTTGTATTCACATGTGAGATCATTTTGATGGTTATGGTTAATCATGGAAAAATTGGGTATTGTTTGACTGTTGGGGAACCAAGTATTTATATGGATTAATTTCTCGTTGTTTTTTTTTTTCATTTCCTCTCTTTCTTATCTCGATGATGGCTTGGGACTCCCGGGTTGTTTCCTTTTGTAGTTTCTAGTTTTTTATTCATAATCAAGCTTGTCCCATCTTCAAGTTGCAGGCTCGCCTGACCCATCCTCTAGGTCTCGCCTCAACTAGGTTGTTTCCTCTTAGATTTTGCATCTCCCTCCATGTCCCTTATTCAACCCACCTCTCCTTGGCCCCTTCCCTCACTTTAGTTGCTCCTTATTTGGCCTTTGCTCTCTAACCTCCTTCAATGTTGTCCTTTATCCCTTCTCTTGACCCATATCCTCTCTCATATTGTATCTCATAATGCCTCATCAACAGACTAGTTTAAGGTGAGGTACTGCTTACTACCGAGAAATGGGTGGATTCTGGGCCCAACATAGAGCAAAAATATCTACTTCTTGCTTCCATGCGTATAATTTACCACATATCCAAGAAAACATTTCTCGTGCAAAGCGAGAAATTTCTGATAAATTCCAATTCCTGATGGATTTTGAAGTGTTAGCAAAGGTGGAAAATTGGGTTCTAGATATAGGAAACTCATGAGGCTGCTTTAACTAATACATGCATATTGTTTATCTCTAATGGAATTTAGAAGCACTACCAGGTAGAGTGTTGATCAAAAGGAATGAAGCTCAAGAAGATATCCTCCTCTAA
Organism: Pinus albicaulis; assembly: GCA_034641835.2. NCBI lineage: Eukaryota > Viridiplantae > Streptophyta > Pinopsida > Pinales > Pinaceae > Pinus > Pinus albicaulis. The sequence continues at coordinate 343,337,984 of CM076576.1, forward strand.
TTGGACATAATTCAGGTGCTCTTGTGCTCTATGGAATACAAATTAATTAAAATTGAAGCTCACCTTATTTTATCTCCTATTCCCACACTATTCGCTAGAAGGCACCAAGGACCCCATCATAATTCAAGCCTCTAACTCTAATAAATTCAATTTTCTCTCTAGGTTAGCTAGTTTTTTTATTTCATATACTTAGATTTTTCTAGTTCAATGGTTAAAAATGGTCTTGTTGGCTTAGTATTTATATTTGTTTTTCTTATGTTTTGGTTCAAATTCAACAAACTCTTCATATGGCTACCATGGAAATTGAAATTCCATGTCTGTTCTAGTTTCCCCAGTGGAAAACCAATATTAAATTCTATGATTTTGATGTAATTTTTTCGTTATAGGAATGGAAACTTTTTTTTTTGTTTGCTAAGTTATGTGAGTCCTGAGATGATTGCATGCTTAATATTTTTCTTGAGAAAACACAAACCAAGGGTATCTAATATTTCAAAATCACCCAAGGATTGCACCTGGCCTGGGGTGCACCAACCCTTAACATGGATGGATTTTTGCCCACGAAGTTTCTAACTAGTGACCTTCACATCACAAAGTGCCTTAATAGTACACCCCAACACCATTTATTTTACACCCTATGGGCTACAAGAATGGAAAACTTAACTTCACGATATATATATATATATATATATATATATATATATATATATATATATATATATATATATATATATATATATATATATATATATATATATATATATATATATATCAAGATTAATTAAATTAAGTATTTGATACTCCATCCATTCACTATGATCCATATTTTAAACAAAAAAAAATCAATAAAAAAAAATAAAACATAAAAATATTTAAACTTATTTCTAACATCGATTCTATATATTTCTAAATTAAAATAAATCTATATTAATTTTTACTCTAACATAAAATACATAAAGTGTTTATTTCTCACACTTCATATTTTAGTATGATTTTTAATACTAATGACATGAATAAATAAACTTTAAATATGGACAAATTTTCTATGTAAATTAACAAGAAGATATTGAATGACAATGTATAATGGTGTAGTCTAACTAAAAGACAAAATCACTTTTTGGCTAGAATTCAACAATACAATTTCTAAAGAGATTGTGATTTATTGTTGTTTAAAACACAATTTTTAATACCTAAATGGATTCAACACCCCGAAAAACCCCTAAGACACTCAATCTTTGGAAATTAAACAACTTAAACTTATGATTTTTAAAAATTTGTGCCAGATTTTGAACAAAATTAATAAAGTTCTCTCCCTCTCCCTCTTTATATATATGTGTGTGTGTTTAGTCTCACTAGCACAACCAGTTGAGGATGGACCTTGTTAGCAATGCGACCTACGATCAAACCTCACGGGGGGTGGTTGTGCCCTGTGCTAGGGGAAGGAGACATGCTAAAAAAATATAGTCATTTTAAGGCTGGTGTGGCCCAGGCCTGGTGTGATCCTCGAGTGACTTTGATGGATTAGATGCCCCTGGGTCACGGTTTCTCAAGCCACAGGTCAAGCCTAGAGGATCAAAGACAACTTGAAAAACTAATATATATATATAAAGCTTGGTATTACCTCCTTTTTCATTAATTTTAATAGCAAGTTACAACTAGATGAATTTTGTTAGTGGCCTCAACTTTCCCTGCAGGAAACCAAGTCTATTGGCCACCTAACGACATGGTATGCCATCCAAAAAATATAAATCTGAGTCTATCTATCCAAGCTATATATGAATGTATGTTTTTACATATCCTATCATCTACTTTCCTATTGGCATGACTGTCAATACATGGAAAATTAAAAGTTATCCGCATGAAAACAATATACTCAAAAAACTACATCATGAAACTTCATAATTTCTAATCTACTTCCTCAGCCGAGGCAAATTATATCAGTGTTAGATCCTGGACATTAGTTCCCAATAGTTCATTCAGAGTGAGGATGCATGGTAGGTGGTTTTCAATGTGCCGAAGGTGCCCATCTTGCTTCTAGCGTATTTGGAACTAGATTTTCTCAAATTATTTTCTATAGTCTAAGAATACCTATATTAATGTGGCTATGCTCATAGATATTTGTTCCAGGGCCTTGCCTAGAATTCCTTTCATGGATCAATAAAGAAAGAGGGTATGTTTAAACTGCGTTACATGACCACGAGTTTGCTCGGGGTCAGGCACAAAGGCCATCCAGTCATCTGCTTCTATCTCCATTGAGCCTGCTTGGCGGTTTAAATATGCCTCCCATTTTTCTATTAGCTTCCTTATATCTTCAATTTTATTCTCATGATAGGCCTTCACAACATCTTTAATGATGCTCAAAATGGGTATTCTTCCTCTTGGCTTGCCTATGGATGAACTGGGTTGCCCCTCAGATCCCTTCCCTTTGCTATTTTGGCACAACTCCTCTAAGAAGGGCTCTTAGAATGAGCCATGTCAACTTTATCATAGGCTAGAGGAATATAATGTGACTGAGATTTCTCAAGAGGAAGCCTAAGCCATAGGTAGTTCAACTGTTAGGACTTGTTTCCAATCTTCCTACATGTCCAAGTATCAACATAGGGGCGTAATTCCAGAGCATGGGTCGGTCTAAGCTTGCATTCACCACATAAACAATTAACCTTGTTCCATGAAATGAGTAGGGGGTCTTTCTCTCGAAACCAAAGCGATCAAATATCATGCAAAAAATTAGAGCATACCCTACAGTACTGCTAAGTGTCATGAATTTTATTGTGGTTACATAGGCTCAACATCGTAAAGATTTCATGGGGAAGGTTGATCAGGTCCATCTTTTGTTTATCCCCACTAGTGATAGTGTTATTCCCCGAAAAAAATATGGGTTACTTCTCTTGAAGCCCAGACCAAAAATTACCATTCAAACCATTAGCACTGACCCAACAAGGCTGTTAGGCATCAGACCCATTATGGTTAAGACACAAAAAAAAAACCAATATACTTGCACGGGGAGGGTCAACTAGGTTGTGCCTGCAGGGCCTGGTCTAAGGAGTCTTGATTGCATCTAAACCCATCACCATCAACAGAAACATTTACATAGACATCTCACGCCATCCTGACTCAGCTACCTAGGAATAAAAAGCCTCAAACCCCCCAGAACTATCCTAATGACTAACCAGGTTCACCCAAGGCTACTTGAGAGCCGAGGGGATGACCACAATGAGGAATTGAAGCTACAAGCCATACTAGGCAGAATCAGAGACAATATCAATGCAATTGCCATAATTCTTCCTATAGGTAGACGTTTTCAAGGTTGGGACAAAACCAATACCCTCAAAATCCCTCAAATTTTAGTCATATTGACCAAATTCTCTTACATCAAAGAATATCATGGTGAAAAATGGGGGATAACAAACTACATACCAGGTATCCAACGCTGCAGAGTGTTGAGAGCTCGCTGATGTCGGCTTCCCAGCATCACAATTTACTGATATCTCCACTTTGACACTGAAGCTTAACATGTAGACCTACATATGCTCAATCCTTAAATGGCTCCTTCTACCGTCACCCACTATCTTATTCCCCCGCTGCATGCCAGAGGCGGCCCTGCCATCCTTGCCACACATGTGGAAGTTGGTGGGCTTATCCTTCGAGGTGTCCACCATTCATTACGATGGGTATGACGTAGAGAAAGTACACAACCTAATCGAGGGATATATATATATGTGTGTGTGTGTGTAAATTAATTAAATTACTTATGATGGATTTTCTGGTTTTCATTCTCTAAGATTTTGGCAACAATGGCTTTCACTTCAGTGAGATTTTCTATGGTTTAGGTTGCAAACAACGTCATCATGGAACCGAAAATAGGATCTAGCTGATGTAATGGTTTTGGGATCAACTGTCAACTTGTCTACACTGGAAAAGTTTCATCATTTGTTTGGGGCAACATTTATCCCAATTAAGCCATTTTCCTTATGCTTTGGACGGGTATACCAAAAGAATTGGAAAAACACTTTTTTCGACCCCATTTTTTCTATTGAATTGAATTGAGAAGGTATAGGAAATTTTGGGTCAAAATATTAGACCGAAGCCCATACAAACTTTGTAGCTCTCTGTATAGTGCACATCTCTTAGAAAAATCCTCCTGTTCACACCAATTTAACTTCGGTGGAGGAAAGGATGAGTTGAAACAGGAGGAATTTCATATTTTTATTAAGTCCTTAAACATAAAGTCTTTCCTTTTCTAGGTCACAAATTTAGACTCAATGGAAAAGTTAAAGTAGAGTATTCCCACAAATATACAATGTTTTATTTATGAAGGGAATTGGCTTAAGGATCTATCTTAGATGAAGGATTACCACATTTTAAGAAACTCCACCATAATCTTGAACCTCAAGTTGCATGGAGGTGCTTTAAGATCTAAGAATGTTTTATGAATGGAGTTATTGCTCCGAGATATCATGCCTAATTGAGATCACCATACAAAAAAAGAGAATGTCTAAGACAATCTAATAAAAATATTCAATCCAAATGGCCATGCATGCAGTTTCGATGCAATTTTTGATGCCACAAAGTATGAGAAAGTACCTTTCCTCCTCGCAGGTTGGTGAAGGGTTTTGGGTTTGATGCAGAATCCTTGCACTCCAATGAAGCGATATATTTCATCCACTCTTGATCCAAATCCTGCACACAAACATTAACAAATAGAGACGACAAGTGATCTTCCACAGAAGATTGTTACCTCAAAACATCTAGAAATCACACACAAAAATTACTGCAAAAATGATATAAGAGGAAGGAACATATATTTTTATTAACCATATAAGTGCAAGCACATCAATATACCTTCAATAAATAAGATCCTCTCCTCAATCTTGGAGCATGGTCTCCTCTCCCACTACAAAAAAACTCCCGCGCTATAGTTTGGATACTTCTTTTTATCCCCTTTCCTCTTGGTGAGATTATATAGGTTCATTTTATCCTCTATGAGAATGTATCTAGACACCTAGGGGATTGAGAAGTTAGGAAAATTATATAATAATGGACCCCTAGCCAACTCATACACAAGTGGGTCAAGTTGATCTCCTTGGGAATGACAAAATCTAGAAAACTTTTTCACAATTATGAGCTTTTTCCCAATTATCTCAATTATCTCAATTATGAAATAATTATTATCTCATAATTATAATATTTTGGAAAAATAATTATGATAAATTTCTAAATTATATAATTCGACCTTTTATCATGGGATAAATCTCACATAAGTAAAAGAAAAGGTGAAAAGGGATGCATTTTAGCCAAACAACTGAGGTAAGTTGATATTGGTTTTCTCTCACTATAATGGAGTGGAAAATAGGGTTATAACATGTTCCCCCTAATGCATGAGGTCAGAAGAGAAAATTATGGCTGAAATGCATTATAATAATACTCAAAGCTCAAAATGGGAGGAAGGAGCTAAGACCACAAAGCTGGATCAAAGGAACTCAAGTGTTGAAGTCTCAACTCTGTTGATATCATCCCCGAGGTGGGCATACCCATACTCGATCATAAAGAGATACTAAACATGGCCGCTAAAACATACACTGCGGATCCATGACTGAAATTATAGAACATGGACGAATACAGACGATGGATCCATGTGACTCAATAGATAGAGCATAGCCACCTGCAAATACAATGTGGATCTATGTCACATTATGCATTAGTAGGACTATGTACATATTCATATAGAGATGTGTATCAGATAGTCCTCAAAATACATAAATTATACATAACTCCAACACAACCTGATGGTATGAATCTACATCATGAGAATATATGAGCTGATGTCGATCATGTTAGAAACTGTCTTATTACTAGCCAATGATGTAAACCAGTAACATACACGAGGAAATCCACCAATGAGGAAAATGGTCCCCAAGGTACCTAGTGCAGTCCACTAAGTGTGAATATATGAGCTGATTTCGAATGCTAGTGAACTCAACCAATCAAGATCCAATGATGTAAACCAACTGTTGATCGCGAGATAGCTTTCCACTGAAGTCTGCAAGCTCCAAGGTACTATTGATTCCTACATCAAGTTCATGGATAATGAGTTGAAGTCGACATGACAAGATCCATCGAAGGAGTTCCTTAAGGCATCCTCCATCAATCAACATAGAACATAATATGATGATATGATGTATGGAAGAAGTCATGAAATGATGAATTTACAACTAACATAGGGATGGACAACTCAAAAAGGTCAACATACTACTGTAGATGGCCGACACATGCTAATACTTCCCTTGAACATATAATGACATGACATAAGGGTGACTTGGAAACATGACTAATGAGCACCAAAGAGGCATTGAGGCATGCTCCATATGACTGGAAGGGTAACCAGCCGGAGGAGTAAAGAGACTCATATGAATGGTATGGCTCCTAGGCAAGCTAAAGCCTAATTGTAATATAATGAAGCAGACAAGTGCCATGTTCAAGGGAGACACAAATGGTGCTATTGTTTGATGACTAATGGAAATAAATGTTCCCTCCCTTCTCTTTTTATAAGTTCATTTTTTGTAAAGTTGTCCCCCAAGCCTGAAAAGGAGAAAAAAGTATACAAGGGGGAATCTCCTAGCCAAAGTGGACTAGGGTATTCCTTTTTCATAACTAATTTATCCTAATCCGAAAAAGGGTTAAATTTATACTGGGTAGATGACTCTTCAATTAATTTTACAAGCATGAAGGGGAAAATCTCACTCAGCAATATTTTCTAAATTAAGGAGTCTGAAAATATCTTAAGGAAAATCCTCCTAGAGACACGAGTGGTATAAAGGATAGAAACTAGTTTCGGTAATGGTGGAACTACTCATGTCATAAAGAGGACTTAGGTTGGCTAATAGGATCACTCATCGCAATAGTTCCTCCAAGAAAAGATAAAACAACAAGTGAAAATGAATGGTTGGTCAAGAAAGTGATGATGATGGAAAAGAGAAACCAAGGCTCAATATGAAAAAATAGGCTGATAAAAAATGGAAATCACAAGGGATAAAGTGGTAGAATCCTCAAGGGGTAAGGCCAGAAAAGAGACGAATAAGAGGACACGAGGCTTAGATTTTAAGTCATTGTGGGTCAAAAGGAGGGATTCCAAAAATAGAATAAAAATGAATGCATGGACACCAAGACGAAAAAGAAGTGCTAACTATGGTATCCATGAGCCGGTAAGCTCTACTTCCAAGTAATGACATGCATAAATGGAAGAGGCTAAAATCACAACTTGACAGGGTCAGACCTTAGGCATTAATATGGCACTAACATTCAAAATGAAATGAGTATGATGATAATGACCTACCTCTATGTGCCAAGTTCAAGAGAAACATAGCTAAGGTCCAATTAATGTTGAAATAAAAATGCCACCCTATCCTGTAAAAACCATCCAACAAGACTAGACCCATGGTTAAATCAAATAAGGAAAGAAATAATCATGGATGAGGGAAAAACAAGACATATTTTTGGTTTTTTTTATTTTTATAATTTTTTGGATTTTGGCATAAATAAGGCACGACGAATACTCGCATCACACACCAAACCAAAAAAGGTATAAAGCATCACACTCCTATGTACAATATATACAAACACAACACAGTCTAGTAGGTCACACTAAAGTGTGCCCACAACCGAGCACAAGCCAAGGGTTTCTATACACTAACTCATGGAGGGTGAGGGGACCATATGGCTCACCAATGTGGGGCCATGCCAAAGGAAGTCAAACTATCCAATCTGGAAATGTTGACCATGCCAAGGACATTGTTACACAGTCACATTTTCAAAACGAACCTAAGGACATAAGGGAGGATCAAGAAATAGAGGGGGTACATGATGCTCATCTGTTAGGTCCCTATATCACTAGTATAGTCCCTTATTATTGTTAGTGTAACTCCCTTATTGTTATTATTGAACCCTTGTAACCCCCATTTTGTTATTATTGTGCCCTTAAATTAGTATTGTTAGGTCGGCTAGGATTACATTGTGGCCCACTAGATTACATTATGGCCCCATGGACTCCTATATATAGAAAGGAGGTTTTGTTCATTTGTATCATCCAAGCATTGTTCATTTATGTAATGTATTGGAGGTTTCCCCCTCGAAGTGGCTTATTTCTAAGGCGTTGATATATTTTTATTCTATTTTTGGAGCTGGTTACACAACATTTGGTATAAGAGGTTTGGATTCTAGGGTTTCGCTGCTCCAAACAGGTCATCGTGGAATTTTCGCTATAACTTTTTTTCTACGAAGCTTTAGAAGCTGAAATTTTTAGGGTGTGAAGCTGAAATATTGAGGAAGTTTTTTTAAAAATTTCAGAGCTTGGTTCGCAATATTTTTGGAGATATGATCTGTGGAAGTTAGGTTTTTTTTCAGGCTCCTAAACAGGTCATCGTGGAATTTTCGCTATAAAACAATTTCTACGAAGGTTCAGAATCTGAAATTCATATGGTACGAAGCTGAAATCCTGAGGAAATTTTTCAAAACATTTCAGAGCTTGGTTCACAATAAGTTTGGAGATATGATCTGTGGAAGGTAGTGCTTTTTCAGGCTCTTGAATTTCATCTCAAAGAGGTGATCGTGGGAAAAGTTCAATAAATCTCTCTCTGGGCATCAGATTGGAGTGCCGTAAAAAGTTTTCACAAGTACACAGACTTTAGTTTCTTGGCTATCAATTTCAGAGACAAAGGACGAAACAGTGACACGTGGCTAGTCGTACAAGTTCGCTCTACTGAACCAATCCATAATTAGGTCATTGTGGGAGATTGGACACAACTTTGTCTTGGAGAATCCAAATCAGGTCAGACTTGTGGCATTCAAAATAGAATCTTGTGAGGGTTATCAATTTACTCAGATAGCTAAGATCTGCACTCTAGGGATAATTCAATTTTAATATAAATCTCCTCAAAATCAAGTAAAAGGTGTGTATATTTTTTTCCCGAATTGCATAAGTCTTGTTGAAGAATCAAGTTGAATTGATTCCAAGGGCATATTGTAGAATATATATCAGTATTAGATTCTAAAATGGCCCCTAAAAATAATTCAACACCCATTAAGCCTTTAGAAGGCTCTACTATGACTCATGAAGACGAAGAATGGCAACATGACATATCAAAATTACAAGAGCAAGTGCAACAAATTTCGCTCTCACAAAGAACAACAAAAAATGAAATGGAAGTTTTGAAGAAAGGTGTGGAAACTAAGATGGATGGTTTGAAGAAAGGTGTGGAAGCTAAGATGAATGGTTTGGAAGCTAAGATGGATGGTATGGAAGTGGGCATGGAAGCTAAGATGGATGACATGGAAGCTAAGATCGATGAAAAAATGAAAGACAACATGGAAAACATGAAGAAATATCTAAAAGTAGACATCGAAGGTTTGGGAAAGTTGATACAAGAAATGTTTCCTAATGGTGAAAAGATAGTAGAGGAAACTCATGATGAGAACAAAATAAATGTTAATCGTGATTTCATAAACTCTAATGTTGGAGGGAAGAACCACCATATTCCAAAAATGGATATGAGGAAGTTTGATGGAAGGGATCCTGTAACATGGATACTACAGATGGAGCAATATTTTGATCTCCATAATGTGCAAAACACACAAAAGGTACGCATTGCAACTTTACATTTAGAACAAAATACATTTGTATGGTATCGATGGCTTTGCTCCCGTAAAAAAATTGTCACTTGGTCAATTTTTACCGAGGAAATGATAGCACATTATGAGGATACAAAGAGCAACACCTTCTTTAGCCAATTGATAAATCTCAAACAAAAGGGTTTAGTGGGGCAGCACATTGAGGACTTCCCAAAATTGAATATAAGGGTAACTGATATTCCAGAGGAACACAGGATCGATCTCTTCATAGGCACTTTAAAGGATAACATCCAACATGAAGTTCGTTTTTTGGAACCAGATTCATTGGAGAAGGCATTCAGGTTGGCAAGAAAAGTTGAATGTAAAATAATGGCGACAAGGAAGCCTACCACTCAATTCTATAAAGAAGGAAGTGTTGCTACGTCTAGATTTCCACAACCTACAAGGTTGACACCACAACAATTGGAAGAAAAGAGAGCAAAAGGGCTTTGCTACAGTTGTGATAGCAAATACACTAAAGGTCATAAGTGTGCTGAGAAGAAATTATTTTACATAGATTGTGAAGAAGAAGAAGAAAATGAACAAGAAGAGGATATACACCAGGAACCACCCCTAGAAGAGGAAGAAATGAATCCGACCATCTCGTGTAATGCACTGGCAGGAATTACCACTCCTCAAACTCTCAAGATAGAAGGACATATAAAGAAGAAAAGGGTAATAGTGTTGATTGATTCAGGTAGCACCCATAATTTTATTCATTATAAGGTAGCCAAGGAATTAAATTGTTTCCTATAACCAGCACCAGAATGTCAAGTGATGGTTGCAAATGGAGGAACTATAAATTGCTCTGGAAAATGCCATAATATCAAGCTAACCATGGGGAATATGTATTGACTAGTCCAATGCTTTCCATTCCTATGGGAGGTGCTGATGTTGTACTAGGAGTACAATGGTTACAATCTTTGGGGACGGTAGCTTTTAATTTTCAAGAACTTTTCTTGAAATTCTTTTCAGAAGGAAAGGAAGTCGAATTACTGGGTATTGAAGGGAAGCCAGGAAGGATAATAAGCTCTAATGGCATGACAAAGCTTCTAAAGAAAGAACAACGAGGCGTAATTGCACAATTATGCTCACTAGAAGTTCCAACATCAAAATCATCTATTTCTGCAGATCTCCAAAAAGTCTTGGACAATCATTCCAAGGTGTTTGAAACTCCCAAAGGACTTCCACCTATTCGTGATCATGATCATGCTATTCATTTGATTCCAGGAAGTGTTCCTCCAAACATCAGGCCTTATAGATATCCTTACTTCCAAAAGAGCGAAATTGAACGTATGATTGCAGAAATGTTAGAGGCGGTATAATTCAACCTAGTCAAAGTTCTTTCTCTGCTCCTGTAGTATTGGTACACAAGAAGGATGGATCATGGCGCATGTGTCTGGCTTATAGGGAGCTCAATAAGCTCACCATTAAAGATAAATTTCCCATTCCTGTGATTGATGAATTATTGGATGAATTACATGGAGCAATTTATTTTACCAAGTTGAATCTTCGTTCAGGATATCATCAAATTAGAATGAAGACTGAAGATATTCCAAAAAAAGCATTTCGAACTCATGAGGGTCATTATGAATTTTTGGTCATGCCTTTGGTCTTACCAATGCACCTTCTACATTTCAAGGGTTGATGAATTCCATTTTCAAACCCTTCCTTAGAAAATTTGCGCTAGTATTTTTTGATGATATACTAATCTACAGCAGGTCTTGGAAGGATCATGTTGAACATGTTGACAGGGTGCTCAAACTATTGTAGGAGAAACAATTATATGAAAAAACATCCAAATGTTTCTTTGGAGTACAAGAGGTGGAATATCTGGGTCATATTGTATCTCACGAGGGTGTTAAGGTAGACCCTAACAAAATTAAAGCTATTAAGGAATGGAAAGTCCCCACAACCATAAAGCAGTTGTGAGGATTTCTCAGGTTAACAGGGTATTATCGCAAGTTTTTTAAGAATTACGGGAGAATAGCAGCACCTCTAACAACATTATTGAATAAAGATACATTTTCATGGACTCCTGAAGCAACTAAGGCCTTTGAACATCTTAAAGAGGCAATGTGCCTAGCACCGGTCTTAGCTACGCCAGACTTCACAAAAACCTCTATTGTGGAATGTGATGCCTCAGGAAATGGAATTGGTGCAGTTTTAATGCAGGAAGGAAGACCCATTGCTTTTGAAAGTCGTCCAATCAAAGGAAAGGATTTACAAGAACCTATTTATGAGAAGGAAATGTTAGCAATACTGCATGCACTAAAGAAATGGCGAACTTACCTAATGGGAAGACACTTCAAGGTAAAAACTGATCATGATAGTCTTAAACACTTTTTGGAACAAAGACTATCTTCAGAAGAGCAGCAAAAATGGGTCACAAAGATGTTGGGTTATGACTCTGAAATAATCTACAAAAAAGGAAAGCTTAATGTTATTGCAGATGCACTCTCAAGAAATAATGAAGAGGTAGAAGCATTTCTTTGTGCCATTTCTATTATCCAACCAGATTGGATAACCGAAGCAAGAGATGAATGGAAGAAGGACAAAGATGTATGGACACTCATTCAAAAGTTGCAGCAAGATCTTAGTACATCTGATACATTTAGTTGGAAAAATGATTCCTTATGGTACAAAGATCGCTTATATCTTTGTAAGAATTCCCAACTAAAACAAAAGATTCTTCTGGAATTGCACACTTCTCCTTTAGAAGGACACTCAGGATTTTTAAAAACTTACCACAGGGTGAAGAAAGAATTTTTTTGGGATGGCCTTAAATCTGATATTCAAAAGTTTGTGACGGAATGTTTGGTTTGCCAGCAGAATAAAGTTGAGACAATTAAGACCCCGGGACTTCTACAACCTTATCCATTCCAAGTCAACGTTGGGAGGAGATTTCAATGGATTTTATCACAGGTTTACCTAAGTCCGAAGGAAAGAATGTCATCATGGTGGTAGTTGATAGACTTACCAAGTATGCACACTTTTGTGCATTATCTCATCCATTTAAAGCAATTACAGTTGCTACTACATTTATGGATAGAATTAAAAAGCTGCATGGAAGCCCAAGGGTTATTGTGAGTGACAGAGATCCCATTTTTACTCGAAATTTTTGGACGGAGTTATTTTCTTGTTTGGGTACTCAATTAGCTCATAGCTCATCTTATCATCCTCAATCTGATGGTCAAACTGAGATCGTAAATAAATGTTTAGAAGGATATCTTCGTTGTTTTGTATCTGATAAACAAACATAATGGGTCAAGTGGTTACCTCTTGCTGAATGGTGGTATAACACTTCCTTCCATACTGCAGCAAAAATGACCCCATTTATGGCACTTTATGGATATCATCCACCATCCATCACATCATATTTAAGAGAAAATTCGAAGGTTCAAGCAGTGGAAGAACACATCGAGCATCAGCAAGAAGTTCTCCAACTCTTAAAGGATAACCTGAATTTGGCACAAAATCGAATGAAACAACAGGCAGATCAACATCGCAGCGAGAGAAGTTTTGATGTAGGAGATTGGGTATTTTTACGGCTACAACCATACAAACAAATGTCCCTCAAGCAAGCTAAGAAGGATAATAAATTATCACTAAAGTACTATGGTCCTTACAAGGTGTTGCAAAAGATTGGTTCTATGGCATACAAATTAGAGCTTCATGCTTCTTCGCGAGTACATCCAGTTTTCCATGTTTCATGCTTAAAAAAGGTTATAGGTGAAAATCTTCCAGTTCAAACAATATTGCCAGAACTTGATGAGGAAGGAAAAATCATATTGGAACCTGAAGCGGTCATGGAAACAAGAACTCGACATCTACGGAATCGATCAATTTCAGAGTATCTCATCAAGTGGAAGAACTTACCCACTGAAGATTCTACATGGGAGGATGAGAATTTTATACAGAAGCACCCAGAGCTACTCAAGCGTTGAGGACAACACTTTTTTGAAGGAGAGGGGTATGTTAGGTCCCTATATTACTAGTATAGTCCCTTATTGTTGTTAGTGTAACCCCCTTATTGTTATTATTGTACCCTTGTAACCCCCATTTGTTATTATTGTGCCCTTAAATTATTATTGTTAGGTCGGCTAGGATTACATTGTGGCCCACTAGGATTACATTATGGCCCCATGGACTCCTATATATAGAAAGGAGGTTTTGTTCATTTGTATCATCCAAGAATTGTTCATTTATGTAATGTATTGGAGGTTGCCCCCTCGAAGTGGCTCATTTCTAAGGCATTGATATCTCTTTTCTTCTCTTTTTGGAGTTGGTTACACAACATCATCAACAGGTGGTAAGGAGTTGGAAAATTCATTGACAAGTTTGGTAGTAGAAACCCGAGACTTGAATCAGTCCATGGGTGGAATTTCCATAGAAGGCCGAGGAGATGCCCACTGGGCTGATTCAAGATTTATTTTTCCAAGCTCTACTTGTTCCGAATCGGGGAGACTAGAGGAAGAAAGAGGCATGATCTCCCTCTAATTATCAATAAGTAGATCCATGACCTCCAATTTAACTAGTCGGGGAGGTTTGTCATCAAGGGAGTCATGTGGAATAGGTGAAGGGATGGCTCACGTGGAAAAATAATATTCAATATTAGGATGGAGTTTTTAACCAAATTCATGAGGTACTGATGGGACTACCGAAGAGGAAATATCTTCTAAAACAAGTTGCGGAGGGCATCCACTAGATTTATCATCTTCTATAAAAACATGTGACACCACCCACAGATCAGAAGGTTTATGGGGTCCATAGGTCCAAGAAGAGATCATATGCATATGAGTCTTAGACGAAGAGATAGAGGGAGTGTTAGGTGGGGGTAGATGAGGGAAAAATCCCATAAGAGCTGAAATTTTGAACAACCCCGCATCAATACTCTAGAAATGACCCAGGTTATCTCCCACGAGTGGGACTGAATTCCCCATAACTGATATTTGAGCCAATGGCACACGATAGTCAAGCTGGTCAATGGTGATAATATTTCATTCGTGAGGAAATCAAAGCACACAGAATACAGATGAGACAACTGTGGTCATGGCATAGAACCAACTATGACCAAGGAGAATATTATAGTGCAAAGGAGAGTTGATAACTTCAACATTGTTAAGTCCTTATATTACTAGTTTAGTCCCTTATTGTTATTAGTGTAGCCCCTTTATTTTTATTGTTGTACCCCTATAACCCCAATATTTTTATTATTGTGCTCTTATATTATTATTCTTAGGTCGGCTAGGATTATATTGTGACCCCATGGACTCCTATATATAGAAGGAGGTTTTTTCATTTTTATCATCCAAGAATTGTTCATTTATGTAATGTAAAGGAGGTTTCCCCCTCGAAGTGGCTGAATTATAAGGCGTTGATCTCTCTTTTCTTCTATTTTTGGAGCTGGTTTCATAACATTTGGTATTATAGCTTTGGATTCTAGGGTTTCGCTGCTCCAAATAAGTCATCGTGGAATTTTCTCTATAAATTTTTTTCTACGAAGGCTCAAAAGCTGAAATTTGTACAGAGGGAAGCTGAAATTCCGAGGAACGTTGTGTAAAAATTTCAGATCTTGGTTCAAAACATTTTCGAAGATATGATCTGTAGAAGTTAGGGTTTTTTCAGGCTCCTGAATTTCACCTAAACAGGTAATCGTGGAATTTTTGCCATAACTTTGTTTCTACAAAGGTTTAGACGCTGAATGTTTTATAGAGCGAAAAAAAAATCCTGAGGAACGTCGTGTAAAAATTGAATATAAGGGTAACTGATATTCTAGAGGAACACGTGATTGATGTCTTCATAGGGACTTTAAAGGATAACATCCAACACGAGGCTCGCGTTTGGGAACCTGATTCATTGGAGAAGGCATTTAGGCTGGCAAGAAAAATTGAATGTAAAATTATGGTGACAAGGAAGCCTACCACTCACATATATAAATATGGAAGTGTTTCTACTCCTAGAATTCCACAACCTACAAGGTTGACACCACAAAAATTCGAAGAAAAAAGAGAAAAAGGGTTTTGCTACAGTTGTGATAGAAAATACACTAAAGGTCATAAGTGTGCTGAGAAGAAATTATTTTACACAGATTGTGAAGAGGAGGAAGAAAATGAACAAGAATCTTCAAAAGAAGAGGATATACACCAGGAACCAACGCTAAAATAAGAAGTAATGAGTCCGACCATATTGTGTAATGCATTGGCAGGAATTACCACTCCTCAAAACTCTCAAGATAGAAGGACAAATCAAGAAGAAAAATATAATAGTGTTGATTGATTCGGGTAGTACCCATAATTTTATTCATTGTAAGGTAGCCAAGGAATTGAATTGTTTCTTATATCCAGCACTAGAGTGTCAAGTGATGGCTTCAAATGGAGGAACTATAAATTGCTCTAGAAAATGCCATAATATCAAACTAACCATGAAGGAATATGTAATGAATATTCCAATGCTTTCCATTCCAATGGGACGTGTTGATGTTGTACTAGGAGTACAAAGGTTACAATCTTTGGGGACGATAGCTTTTAATTTTCAAGAACTTTTCTTGAATTTTTTTTCAGAAGGAAAGGAAGTCTAATTATGGGGTATCACAAGGAAGCTGTGAAATATAATAAACTCCAATGTCATGAAAAGCTTCTGAAGAAAGAACAATGAGGCATAATTGCACAATTATGCTCAGTAGAAGTTCCAACATCAAATCCATCTATTTCTCTAGATCTCCAAAAATTCTTGGACAATCATTCCAAGGTGTTTGAAACTCCCAAAGGACTCCCAGCTATTCGTGATCATGATCATGCTATTCATTTGATTCTAGGAAGTGTTCCTCCAAACATCAAGCCATATAGTTATCCCTATGTTCAAAAGAGAAAAATTGAACGTATGATTGCAGAAATGTTAAAGGATGGTATAATTCAACCTAGTTAAATTTCTTTCTCTGCTCTAGTAGTATTGGTGCACAAGAAGGATGGATCATGGTGCATGTCTCCGGATTATAGGGAGCTCAATAAGCTCACTATTAAAGATAAATTTCTCATTCTTGTGATTGATGAATTATTGGATGAATTACATGGAGCAATTTATTTTACCAAGTTGGATCTTCATTCAGGATATCATCAAATTAGAAGGAAGACTGAAGATATTCCGAAAACAACATTTCGTAGTCATGAGGGTCATTATGAATTTTTGGCCACGAATTTTGGCCTTACCAATGCACCTTCTACATTTCAAGGGTTGATGAATTCCATTTTTAAACCCTTAGAAAATTTTTTCTAGTAGTTTTTTGATGATATACTAATCTACAACAGGCCTTGGAAGGATCATGTTCAACATGTTGACAGGGTGCTCAAACTATTGGAGGAGAAACAATTATATGCAAAAGCATCAAAATGTTTCTTTGGAGTACAAGAGGTGGAATATCTTGATCATATTGTATCTCATGAGGGTATTAAGGTAGACCCTAACAAAATTAAAGCCATTAAGAAATGGAAAGTCCCCACAACCATAAAGCAGTTGGGAGTATTTCTCGGGTTAACAAGGTATTATCGCAAGTTTTTTAAGAATTATGGTACAATAGCAACACCTCTAACAACATTATTGAAGAAAGATGTATTTTCATGGAATCCTGAAGAAACTAAGGCCTTTGAACATATTAAAGAGGCAATGCGCCTAGCACTGGTCTTAGCTACGCTTGACTTCACAAAAACCTTTATTGTGGAATGTGATGGCCTAGGAAATGGAATTGGTGTTATTTTAATGCAAGAAGGAAGACCCATTTCTTTTGAAAGCCATCCAATCAAAGGAAAGTATTTACAGAAAGCTATTTATGAGAAGGAAATGTTAGCAATACTACATGGACTAAAAAATGACGACCTTACCTAATGTGAAGACACTTCAAGGTAAAAAATGATCATGATAGTCTTAAACACTTTTTGGAACAAAGGTTATCTTCAGAAGAGAAGCAAAAAAGGGTCACAAAGTTGTTGAAATATGACTTTGAAATCATCTACAAAAAAGGGAAGCTAAATGTTTTGGCAGATGCACTCTCAAGAATGAATGAAGAGTTGGAAGCATTTATTTGTGCCATTTCTATTATCCAACCAGATTGGATAACCGAAGCAAGGGATGAATGGAAGAGGGAAGAAGAAGTGTGGACACTCATTCAAAAGTTGCAGCAAGATCATAGTACATCTGATACATTTGGTTGGAAAAATGATTCCTTATGGTACAAATATTGCTTATATCTTTGTAATAATTCCCAACTAAAACAAAAGATTCTTTTGGAATTGCACACTTCTCCTTTAGGAGGACACTTAGGACTTTTAAAAACTTACCACAGGGTGAAGAAATAATTTTTTTTTGGGATGGCCTTAAATCTGATATTTAAAATTTTGTGGCTGAATATTTGCTTTTCCAGCGAAATATAGTTGAGAAAATTAAGACATCGAGTCTTCTACAACCTTTATCCATTCCAAGTCAACATTGGGAGGATATTTCAATGGATTTTATCACATGTTTACCTAAGTCCGAAGGAAAGAGTGACATCATGGTGGTATTTGATAGACTTACCAAGTATGCACACTTCTGTGCATTATCTCATCCATTTAAAGAAAGTACAGTTGCTACTACATTTATGGACACAATTCAAAAGCTACATGGAAACCCAAATATTATTGTGAGTGACAAAGATCCCATTTTTACTGGAAATCTGGACGGAGTTATTTTTTTGTTTGGGTAATCAACTAGCTCATAACTCATCTTATCAACCTTAATTCGATGATAAAACTGAGATAGTGAATAAATGTTTGGAAGGATATATTCGTTGTTTTGTATCTGATAAACAAACACAATGGGTCAAGTGGTTACCTCTCGCTGAATGGTGGAATAATACTTTCTTCCATATTGTAGAAAAAATAACGCAATTTATGGCACTTTATGGATATCATCCACTATCAATCACACCATATTTAAGAGAAAATTCTAAGGTTCAAGTGATGAAAGATCGCATCGAGCATCAACAAGAAGTTCTCCAACTCTTAAAGGATAACCTAAATTTGACACAAAATCGAATGAAACAACAAGCATATCAACATCACAGCGGGAGAATTTTTATGTAGGATATTGGGCATTTTTACAGCTACAACCATACAAACAAATGTCCCTAAAGCAAGCTAATAAGGATAATAAACTATCGCCAAATTACTATGGTCCTTACAAGGTGTTGTGAAAGATTGGTACTACGACTTACAAATTAGAGCTTCCTGCTTCTTCGCGAGTGCATCCAGTTTTCCATGTTTCATGCTTAAAGAAGGTTATAGGTGAAATTTTTTTAGTTCAAAAAATATTTCTAGAACCTGATGAGGAAGGAAAAATCATATTGGAACTTGAAGCAGTCACGAAAATAAGAACTCGACAGCCACGAAATCGATCAATTTTAGAGTATCACATCAAGTGGAAGAACTTACCCACTGAAGATTCTACATGGGAGGTTGAGAATTTTATACAAAAGCACCCAGAGCTACTCAAGCATTGAGGACAACACTTTGTTGAAGGAGAGGGGCATGTTAGGTTCCTATATTACTATTTTAGTCCCTTATTGTTATTAGTGTAACCCGCTTATTGTTATTTTTGTACCCATGTAACCCCAATATTGTTATTATTTTTCCCTTACATTATTATTGTTAGGTCGGCTAAGGTTATATTGTGACCCCATGGACTCCTATATATAGACGGAGGTTTTTTCATTTTTATCATCCAAGAACTATTCATTTATATAATGTAAAGGAGGTTTCCCCCTCGAAGTGGCTGAATTCTAAGGCGTTGATCTCTCTTTTCTTCTATTTTTTGAGTTGGTTTCATAACAAACATCGACATGGATAGTATTCCCCCCCCAACTCAATGTAAAACTTGGGAAGAACCCCCTTAGGTACAAATTTATGCCCATCAAAGGCTTGAAGAGTAGTGTTATACTTGTCGAGAACTAGAGAGACGAGAGCCTTCCAGCATGTTTCTAACATGACACGAGTGGAAAAGCCTTCATCCACCAAAGTGCGAGGAATATTCCTATGGAATATACACATAATAATATGAAAAATGATATAGTGGGAAAGGCAAGGAGAAACCTTGTTAGAATTAAAATCAATAAGGCTAGATTCAGATGGATCTACTCCACCAATCACAGAAAACAAGGCCTTGCCCTACTAAGGACAATTTTGAAAAACCTCCAGGGTAGACATGGAAGAAGGATCCCCGGCAAGATCTTCAACAATATTGTAATGTTGAGTAGCCCAGGAAGAGGGATTGTATGTTTCCTTATGGACGACTCCCTTGGGGGGTGATAAACAGGTTCCAAAGGCTTATCTAACATGTGAGGTCCAGTTGAAGTAGGTGGAGTGGGTGAGTCCTTAGAAGAATAACTCGACTCAGAAACATCATATGATTTGGCTCGCGTAGTCACATTCACATCTTCTTTGCACATAAAGACAGATTAAATGTGGGTGGAATGAGAAAATAACCCCTCATTTACCCCTTGCATAGGTAGAGGAAGCTGAGAAACCATCTATTGTTGAGGTTGTGCAGGGAATGGATTAGTCAAAATGACGGGATGTTGAGTAGATGTTGGTGAAAGGAGCTTATGGATTTCATCTATCTGTTAGGTCCCTATATTACTAGTATAGTCCCTTATTGTTATTAGTGTAACCCCCTTATTGTTATTATTATACCCTTGTAACCCCCATTTTGTTATTATTGTGCCCTTAAATTATTATTGTTAGGTCGGCTAGGATTACATTCCCACTAGGATTACATTATGGCCACATGGACTCCTATATATAGAAAGGAGGTTTTGTAAATTGTGTCATCCAAGAATTGTTCATTTATGTAATGTATTGGAGATTTCCCTCTCGAAGTGGCTTATTTCTAAGGCGTTGATATCTTTTTTCTTCTATTTTTGGAGCTGGTTACACAACATTTGGTATCAGAGCTTTGGATTCTAGGGTTTCGCTGCTCCAAACAGGTCATCGTGGCATTTTCGCTATAACTTTTTTTCTACGAAGTTTCAGAAGCTGAAATTTTTAGGGTGCGAAGATGAAATCCTGAGGAAGATCCTCTAAAATTTTCAGAGCTTGGTTCATAATATTTTAGGAGATACGATCTGTGGAAGTTGGGTCTATTTTCAGGCTCCTAAACAGGTCATCGTGGAATTTGCGCTATAATGTTTTTTCTACAAAGGTTCAGAATCTGAAATTTTTAGGGTACAAATCCGAAAGCCTGAGGAAACTTCTCAAAAAATTTCAGAGCTTGGTTCGCAACATTTTAGGATATATGATCTGTGGAAGGTAGTGCTTTTTCAGGCTCCTGAATTTCATCTCAAAGAGGTGATCATGGGAAAATATACATAACTCTCTCTCTGAGCATCGGATTGGAATGCCGTAAAAAGTGGTCACAATTACATGGACTGTAGTTTCTTGGCTATCAATTTCAGAGCTGAAGGATGAAACAGTGACACATGGTAAGTCGTACAAGTTTTCTCTACTGAACTATTCCATAATTAGGTCATTGTGGTAGAATTGGACACAACTTTGTCTTGGAGAATCCAAATCAGGTTGGACCTGTGGAATTCAAAAGAGAACTCAGAGGGCTAGGTCGGTACCGAAATTCAAATATTGAAGTGCTACAATCACAGAGATAATCCAATTTCAATATCGACCTCCTCAAAAGCAAGAAAAAGGTGTGTATTTTTTTTATTTTTTTATTCCGAATTGCATAAGTCTTGTTTGAAGAATCAATTTAAATTGATTCCAAGGGCATATTGTAGAATAGATATCAGTATTGGATTCTAAAAGATGCCCTGTAAAAATAATTCAATACCCATTAAGCCTTCAGAAGGCTCTACTATGACTCATGAAGATGAATAATTGCAACATGATCTACTGTACCTATAAAGAGCAAGTGCATCACTATCTTTAAAGAGCAACAAAAATGAAATGGAAGTTTTGAAGAAAGGCGTGGAAGCTTAATATGGATGGCATGGAAGCTAAGATGGATGGCATGGAAGCTAAGATGGATGACATGAAAGACAACATGGAAAACATGAAGAAGGATCTAAAAGCAGTCATGGAAGGTTTGACAAAGTTGATACAAGAAATGTTTCATAATGGTGAAAAGATAGTAGAAGAAACTCATGATGAGAACAAAATAAATGTTAATCGTGATTTCATAAACTCTAATGTTGGCGGGAAGAACCACCATATTCAAAAAATGGAGATGAGGAAGTTTGATGGAAAGGATCCTGTAACATGGATACTACAGATGGAGCAATATTTTGATCTCCATAATGTGCAAAACACACAAAAGGTACGCATTGCAACTTTACATTTAGAACAAAATACATTTGTATGGTATCGATGGCTTTGCTCCCGTAAATTTTTTTTCACTTGGTCAATTTTTACGGAGGAAATGATAGCACATTATGAGGATACAAAGAGCAACACCTTCTTTAGCCAATTGATAAATCTCAAACAAAAGGGTTTAGTGGGGGAGCACATTGAGGACTTCCAAAAATTGAATATAAGGGTAATTGATATTCTAGAGGAACACAGGATTGATCTTTTCATATGCACTTTAAAGGATAAAATCCAACATGAAGTTCGCGTTTTGGAACCTGATTCATTAGAGAAGGCATTCAGGTTGGCAAGAAAAATTGAATGTAAAATGATGGCGACAAGGAAGCCTACCACTCACTTCTATAAAGAAGAAAGTGTTTCCACGCCTAGATTTTCACAACCTACAAGGTTGACACCACAACAATTGGAAGAAAAAAGAGCAAAAGGGCTTTGCTACAGTTGTGATAGAAAATACACTAAAGGTCATAAGTGTGCTAAGAAGAAATTATTTTACAGAGATTGTGAAGAGGAAGAAGAAAATGAACAAGAAGAGGATATACACCAGGAACCAACCCTAGAAGAGGAAGAAATGAATCCGACCATATCGTGTAATGCACTGGCAGGAATTACCACTCCTCAAACTCTCAAGATACAAGGACAAATCAAGAAGAAAAGGTAATAGTGTTGATTGATTCAGGTAGCACCCATAATTTTATTCATTGTAAGGTAGCCAAGGAATTAAATTGTTTCCTATACCCAGCACCAGAATGTCAAGTGATGGTTGCAAATAGAGGAACTATAAATTGCTCTGGAAAATGCCATAATATCAAGCTAACCATGGGGGAATATGTATTGACTAGTCCAATGCTTTCCATTCCTATGGAAGGTGCTGATGTTGTACTAGGAGTACAATGGTTACAATCTTTGGGGACGGTAGCTTTTAATTTTCAAGAACTTTTCTTGAAATTTTTTTCAGAAGGAAAGGAAGTCGAATTACGGGGTATTGAAGGGAAGCCGGGAAGGATAATAAGCTCTAATGTCATGACAAAGCTTCTAAAGAAGGAACAACGAGGCGTAATTGCACAATTATGCTCACTAGAAGTTCCGACATCAAAATCATCTATTTCTGCAGATCTCCAACAAGTCTTGGACAATCATTCCAAGGTGTTTGGAACTCCCAAAGGACTCCCACCTATTCGTGATCATGATCATGCTATTCATTTGATTCCAGGAAGTGTTCCTCCAAACATCAGGCCTTATAGATATCCTTACTTCCAAAAGAGCGAAATTGAACGTATGATTGCAGAAATGTTAGAGGCGGGTATAATTCAACCTAGTCAAAGTTCTTTCTCTGCCCCTGTAGTATTGGTACACAAGAAGGATGGATCATGGCGAATGTGTCCGGATTATAGGGAGCTCAATAAGCTCACCATTAAAGATAAATTTCACATTCCTATGATTGATGAATTATTGGATGAATTACATGGAGCAATTTATTTTACCAAGTTGGATCTTCGTTCAGGATATCATCAAATTAGAATGAAGACCGAAGATATTCCAAAAACAGCATTTCGAACTCATGAGGGTCATTATGAATTTTTGGTCATGCCTTTTGGCCTTACCAATGCACCTTCTACATTTCAAGGGTTGATGAATTCCATTTTCAAACCCTTCCTTGGAAAATTTGTGCTAGTATTTTTTGATGATATGCTAATCTACAACATGTCTTGGAAGGATCATGTTGAACATGTTGACAGGGTGCTCAAACTATTGCAAGAGAAACAATTATTTGCAAAAACATCCAAATGTTTCTTTGGAGTACAAGAGGTGGAATATCTGGGTCATATTGTATCTCACGAGGGTGTTAAAGTAGACCCTAACAAAATTAAAGCCATTAAGGAATGGAAAGTCCCTACAACCATAAAGCAGTTGCGAGGATTTCTCGGGTTAACAGGGTATTATCGCAAGTTTGTTAAGAATTATGGGAGAATAGCAGCACCTCTAACAACATTATTGAATAAATATGCATTTTCATGGACTCCTGAAGCAACTAAGGCCTTTGAACGTCTTAAAGAGGCAATGTGCCTAGCACCGGTCTTAGCTACGCTAGACTTCACAAAAACCTTTATTGTGGAATGTGATGCCTCAGGAAATGGAATTGGTGCAGTTTTAATGCAGGAAGGAAGACCCATTGCTTTTGAAAGTCGTCCAATCAAAGGAAAGTATTTACAGAAACCTATTTATGAGAAGGAAATGTTAGAAATATTGCATGCACTAAAGAAATGGCGAACTTACCTAATGGGAAGACACTTCAAGGTAAAAACTGATCATGATAGTCTTAAACACTTTTTGGAACAAAGACTATCTTCAGAAGAGCAGCAAAAATGGGTCACAAAGAAGTTGGGTTATGACTTTGAAATAATCTACAAAAAAAGAAAGCTTAATGTTGTTGCAGATGCACTCTCAAGAAAGAATGAAGAGGTCGAAGCATTGCTTTGTGCCATTTCTATTATCCAACCAGATTGGATAACCAAAGCAAGAGATGAATGGAAGAAGGAAAAAGATGTATGGACACTCATTCAAAAGTTGCAGCAAGATCCTAGTACATATGATACATTTAGTTGGAAAAATGATTCCTTATGGTACAAATATATCTTATATATTTGTAAGAATTCCCAACTAAAACAAAAGATTCTTCTGGAATTGCACACTTCTCCTTTAGGAGGACACTCAGGATTTTTAAAAACTTACCACAGGGTGAAGAAAGAATTTTTTTGGGATGCCCTTAAATCTGATATTCAAAAGTTTGTGGCGGAATGTTTGGTTTGCCAGCAGAAAAAAGTTGAGAAAATTAAGACCCCGAGACTTCTACAACCTTTATCCATTCCAAGTCAACATTGGGAGGAGATTTCAATGGATTTTATGATAGGTTTACCTAAGTCCGAAGGAAAGAGTGTCATCATGGTGGTAGTTGATAGACTTACGAAGTATGCACACTTTTTTGCATTATCTCATCCATTTAAAGCAAGTACAGTTGCTACTACATTTATGGACATAATTAAAAAGCTAAATGAAAGCCCAAGGGTTATTGTGAGCGACAGAGATCCCATTTTTACTGGAAATTTTTGGACGGAGTTATTTTCTTGTTTGGGTACTCAATTAGCTCATAGCTCATCTTATCATCCTCAATCTGATGGTCAAACTGAGATAGTAAATAAATGTTTGGAAGGATATATTCGTTGTTTTGTATTTGATAAACAAACACAATGGGTCAAGTGGTTACCTCTTGTTGAATGGTGGTATAACACTTCCTTCCATACTGCAGCAAAAATGACCCCATTTATGGCACTTTATGGATATCATCCACCATCCATCACATCATCTTTAAGGGAAAACTCGAAGGTTCAAGCAGTGGAAGATCACATCGAGCATCAGCAAGAAGTTCTCAAACTCTTAAAGGATAACCTGAATTTGGCACAAAATCGAATGAAACAACAGGCAGATCAACATCACAGCGAGAGAAGTTTTGATGTAGGAGATTGGGTATTTTTACGGCTACAACCATATAAAAAAATGTCCCTCAAGCAAGCTAAGAAGGACAATAAATTATCGCCAAAGTACTATGGTCCTTACAAGGTGTTGCAAAATATTGGTACTATGGCATACAAATTGGAGCTTCCTGCTTCTTCGCGAGTACATCCAGTTTTCCATGTTTCATGCTTAAAGAAGGTTATAGGTGAAAATCTTCCGGTTCAAACAATATTTCCAGAACTTGATGAGGAAGGAAAAATCATATTGGAACCTGAAGCGGTCACGGAAACAAGAACTCGACAGCTACGGAATCGATCAATTTTAGAGTATCTCATCAAGTGGAAGAACTTACCCACTGAAGATTCTACATGGGAGGATGAGAAGTTTATACAGAAGCACCCAGAGCTACTCAAACGTTGAGGACAACACTTTTTTGAAGGAGAGGGGCATGTTAGGTCCCTATATTACTAGTATAGTCCCTTATTGTTATTAGTGTAAACCCCTTATTGTTATTATTGTACCCTTGTAACCCCCATTTTGTTATTATTGTGCCCTTAAATTATTATTGTTAGGTCGGCTAGGATTACATTGTGGCCACTAGGATTACATTATGGCCACATGGACTCCTATATATAGAAAGGAGGTTTTGTAAATTGTATCATCCAAGAATTGTTCATTTATGTAATGTATTGGAGGTTGCCCCCTTGAAGTGGCTTATTTCTAAGGCGTTGATATCTCTTTTCTTCTATTTTGGGAGCTGGTTACACAACACTATCCGAGGGCACTCATGAGTGAGGTGTTCAACTTGACAAATTTTACAAGGAAATTTGATTTTATGACGACGTTCACTGGTGCCCCCATCCTGTTTTCCACTCCATTATAGTGAAAGAAACCCAATATCAACTTACCTCAGTTGTTTGGATAAAATTCATCCATTTTAATGTTTTCTTTTACTTATTTGAGATTTATCCCATGATAAAAGGGTAAAATTATATAATTAAGCAATTTCTCATAACTATTTTTCCAAAATATTATAATTTTGAGATAATAATTATTTCATAATTGAGATAACTGAGAGAAAACTCATAATTGTGAAAAATATTTCTATAGTTTTTCATTCCCAATGAGATCAAATTCACCCACTTGTGTATGAGTTTTCTAGGGGTCCATTATTGTATGAGTTTCCTACGATATAGGCCATTATGGTTACCACCGACAATAACATGACCTAGGGGGACAATCACAGGATAAATTTACTTTAAAGTGAGGAAAATTAACTCAGAGAGCTAAGACCAAAACCTCCTTGAGATTTTCCTCCCAAGTGGTCCCCATGTGCTACAACAAAAACTGATAACACCGTTTTTATGCGTGAAAATTTTGCTATATCGCGCCTGTTATGTCCCTATATTACTAGTGTAGTCCCTTATTGTTGTTGGAATCACCCCCTTATTGTTATTGTTGTACCATGTTGTCCCCATATTGTTATCATTGTGCCTCATAAAACCCCACTATTGTTATTGTTGTGCCCTTACATTATTATTGTTAGGCTGACTAGGATTATATTGTGACCCAATGGACTCCTATATATAGAAAGGAGGCTTTGTCATTTGAATCATCCAATAATTGTTCATTTACGTAATGTAAAGGAGGTTTCCCCCTAGAAGTGGCTGATTTATAAGGCGTTGATCTCTCTTTTATTCTATTTTTGGAGCTGGTTTCATAACATTTGGTATCAGAGCTTTGGATTCTAGGGTTTCACTGCTTCAAACGAGTCATTGTGGAATTTTTGCTATAATTTTTTTTCTACGAAGGTTCAAAAGCTAAAAAAAACCCATTTGCGAAGAAAGCCTGAGGAACGTCTTGTAAAAATTTCAGATCTTGGTTCGCAATATTGTCGGAGATATGATATGTGGAAGTTAGGGTTTTTGAAGGCTCCTGAATTTCATCTCAAAGATGTGGCCTTGGAAAATAAGTCTATGTAATTATCTCTCTGAGAATGGGATTGGAATTCTGTAAAAAGTGGCTGAAAGTACAGGGACTTTAGTTTCTTTTCTATCAATTTTAGATCTGAAGGAGGAAACAATTACACATGGCACATGGTACAAGTTCACTCTATTGAACCGAGTCTATAATTAGGACATTGTGGGAGATTGGGCATAAATTTTCCTTGAAGTATCCAAACCAGGTCAGACCTATGGCATTGGAAAGAAGACACAGAGCGATACTACAAGACCGAAGATAAACTGCTTGGAGATACTAAATCACAAAGTATTGATTTAAATATTGAGCTCATTAAACGAAAAACGTGTGTATTGTTTTTAAAATTACATATGCCTTGTTTGAAAAATGAGTTCTCGAAGGGATTCCAAGGAGCATATTGAAGCACATATATATGAGTGTAGTTCACTGATGGGCCATAAAATAATTTACTTACCATTAAGCCTAGAAGGCTCTACTATGTCTCACATGAAGGAAAAAGTGCAACATGATATATCAAAATTGCAAGACCAAATTTTAATTGCTATCTAAAAAACAACAAAAAAATGAAATGGAAGTTTTGAAAGGTGTGGAAGATAAGATGGATGTTGAATAAATGCGTGGAAGTTTTGAAGAATGCCATGGAATCTAAGATGGATGACATGGAAGCTAAGATTGATGAGAAAATGGAAAACATGAAGAATGATCTAAAAACGGACATGGAAGGTTTGAAAAATTTGATACAATAAATGTTTCCTAATGGTGAAAATATAGTAGAGGAAACTCATGATGAGAACAAAATAAATGTTATTCGTGATTTCATAAAATCTAATGTTGGCGGGAAGAACCACCATATTCCAAAAATGGATATGAGGAAGTTTGATGGAAAGGATCCTGTAACATGGATACTACGGATGGAGCAATATTTTGATCTCCATAACGTGCAAAACACACAAAAGGTACGCATTGCAACTTTACATTTAGAACAAAATACATTTGTATGGTATCGATGGCTTTGCTCCCGTAAAAAAATTATCACTTGGTTAATTTTTACGGAGGAAATGATAGCACATTATGAGGATACAAAGAGCAACACCTTCTTTAGCCAATTGATAAATCTCAAACAAAAGGGTTCAGTGGTGGAGCACATTGAGGACTTCCAAAAATTGAATATAAGGGTAACTGATATTCCAGAGGAACACGGGATTGATGTCTTCATAGGGACTTTAAAGGATAACATACAACATGAAGTTCGCGTTTGGGAACCTAATTCATTGGAGAAGGCATTCAAGTTGGCAAGAAAAATTGAATGTAAAATTATGGCGAAAAGGAAGCCTACCACTCACATCTATAAAGATGGAAGTTTTTCTACTCCTAGACTTCCACAACATCTGATTGGCTACAACAATTGGAAAAAAAAAGAGCAAAAGGGCTTTGCTACAGTTGTGATAGCGAATACACTAAAGGTCATAAGTGTGCTGAGAAGAAATTATTTTACATAGATTGTGAAGAGGAGGAAGAAAATGAACAAGAAACTTCAAAAGAAGAGGATATGCACCAGGAAATAACTCTATAAGAAGAAGAAATGAGTTCGACCATATCGTGTAATGCATTGGCAGGAATTACAACTCCTCCAACTCTCAATATAGAAGGACACATCAAGAAGAAAAAGGTGATAGTGTTGATTGATTCGGATAGTACCCATAATTTTATTCATTATAAGGTAGCCAAGGAATTGAATTTCTTCCTATACGCAACACCAGAATGTAAAGTAATGGTTGCAAATGGAGGGACTATAAATTTCTCTGGAAAATTCCATAATATCAAGCTAACCACGGGGTAATATGTATTGAATATTCCAATGCTTTCCATTCCAATGGGAGGTGTTGACGTTGTACTAGGAGTACAATGGTTACAATCTTTGGGGATGGTAGCTTTTAATTTTCAAGAACTTTTCTTAAATTTTTTTGGAAGAAGGAAGTTGAATTATGTGGTATCACGAGAAAATCGGGAAGAAATGTAGCTATAATTTCTGACAAAAGCACGAAGAAGAACAACGGTATAATTTGCAATTATTCCTCCTTAGAAGTTCCAACATCAAAATCATCTAATTCTCCATCTCCAAAACGCCTTGGACAATCATTCCAAGGTGTTTGAAACTCCAAAAGGACTCCCACTCATTCGTGATCATGATCATGCTATTCATTTGATTCTAAAGGTTCCCTCCAAACATTAGGCCTTACATATATCCTTATGTCCAAAAGAGTGAAATTGAATGTATGATTGTAGGAATGTTAGAGGTTGGTGTAATTCAACCTAGTCAAAGTTCTTTCTCAACTCCAGTAGTATTGATGCACAATAAGGATGGATCATGGCGCATGTGTCCTGATTATAGGGACCTAAATAATCTCACTATTAAAGATAAATTTCCCATTCCTGTGATTGATGAATTATTGGATGAATTACATGGAGCAATTTATTTTACCAAGTTGGATCTTCGTTCAGGATATGATCAAATTAGAATGAAGACTGAAGATATTCCGAAAACAAGATTTTGAACTCATGAGGGTCATTATGAATTTTTGGTCATGCCATTTGGCCTTACCAATAAACCTTATACATTTCAAGGGTTGATGAATTCCATCTTTAAACCCTTCCTTAGAAAATTTGTGTTAGTATTTTTTGATGATATACTAATCTATAGCAAGTCTTGGAAGGATCATGTTCAACATGTTGACAGGGTGTTCAAACTATTGGAGGATAAAAAATTATATGCAAAAACCTCCAAATTTTTCTTTGAAGTAAAAGAGGTGGAATATCTGGGTCATATGCTATCTTAGGAGGGTGTTAAGGTAGACCCTAACAAAATTAAAGCCAATAATGAATGGAAAGTCCCCACAACAATAAAGCAGTTGCGAGGATTTCTCGAGTGAACAGGGTATTATCACAAGTTTGTTAAGAATTATGGGAGAATAGCATCATTTCTGACAACATTATTAAATAAATATGCATTTTCATGGACTCCTAAAGCAACTAAGGCCTTTGAACATCTTAAAAAGGCAATGTTCCTAGCACCGGTCTTAGCTACGCTAGATTTCAAAAAAACCTTTATTTTGGAATGTGATGCCTATGGAAATGGAATTGGTGTTGTTTTAATGTAAGAAGGAAGAACCATTGCTTTTGAAAGTCCTCAAATCAAAGGAAAGTATTTACAGAAAGCTATTTATGAGAAGGAAATGTTGGCAATACTACATGCACTAAAGAAATGGCAACTTTACCTAATGGGAAGAAACTTCAATGTAAAAACTGATCATGATAGTCTTAAATAGTTTTTGGAAAAAATACTGTCTTTAGAAGAGCAGAAAAAATGGGTGAAAAAGATGTTGGGTTATGACTTTGAAATCATCTACAGAAAAGGGAAGCTAAATTTTGTTGTAGATGCAATCTCAAGAAAGTATGAGGAGGTGGAAGAGTTGCTTTGTGCCATTTCTATTATCTAACTAGATTGGATAACCGAAGCAAGGGAGGAATGGAAGAATAATGAAGAAGGGTGGACGATTATTCAAAAGTAGCAGCAAGATCCCAATATATATGATACATTTAGTTGGAAAAATGATTCCTTATGGTACAAAGATCACTTATATATTTTTAAGAATTACCAAATAAAACAAAAGATTCTTTTGGAATTGCACACCTCTCCCATAGGAGGACACTTAGGATTTTAAAAAACTTACCACTGGGTGAAGAAATATTTTTTTGGGATGGCCTTAAATCTGATATTCAAAATTTTGTAGCAGAATGTTTGGTTTTCCAGCAAAATAAAGTTGAGACAATTAAGACCTTAGGTCTGCTACAACTTTTACCCATTCCAATTCAACGTTGGGAGGAGGTTTCAATGGATTTGATCACAGGTTTACCTAAGTCCGAAGGAAAGAGTATCATCATGGTGGCAGTTGATAGACTTACCAAGTATGCACACTTTTGTGCACTATCTCATCCATTTAAAGCAAGTACAGTTGCTACTGCATTTATGGAAACAATTCAAAAGCTACATGGAAACCCAAAGATTATTGTAAGCAATAGAGATCCCATTTTCAATGGAAATTTTTGGATGGAATTATTTTCTTGTTTGGGTACTCAACTAGCCCATAGCTCATCTTATCATCCTCAATCCGATGGGAAAGCTGAGATAGTGAACAAATTTTTGGAAGGATATCTTCGTTGTTTTGTATCTGATAAACAAAAACAATGGGTCAAGTGGTTACCTTTGGCTGAATGGTGGTATTATAACCCTTCCTTCCATAATGCAGAAAAAATGACCCCATTTATGGAACTTTATGGATATCATCCACCGTCCATCACATCATCTTTAAGAGAAAATTCTAAGTCTCAAGTAGTGGAAGATCACATAGAGCATCAACAACAAGTTCTCCAACTCTTAAAGGATAACCTAAATTTGGCACAAAATCGAATGAAACAATAGGCAGATCAACATCGCAGCGAGAGAAGTTTTGATGTAGGAGACTAGGTAATTTTACGGCTACAACCATACAAACAAATGTCCCTCAAGAAATCTAAGAAGGATAATAAATGATCAGGAGATCATCTCCAAGTTATGCAATTTTTGCTCAAAAATGAAAGTGTTCAGTAAACTCCATTTTTTAGTTGACTAAGTTTGACTTTCAAACTTTGGGAAAATTAAAAAAGAATATTCCAAAGAATATTCCAGGAATATCCTTTGGAATATTCCCCATAATATTCCATTTAGGTGAGTCAAACGAGGACAAGTGGTAGCACTAGATTCGTTAATGGTTTGACTGTGTTACAATGGACCAATAGCAGGCCACCAGGTGGCAGGCCCAGAGGCCGCCACGTGGCCCAAGAACTGTAATACAAAATTTTTTTGGAGGCACGGGGTTTCCAACACCCAACCTCCTATTATCAAAGCCAGCGTCAGACCAAATCACCTGCACTTGGTTCATAACATTACAGTGTAGCAGATTTAATTTATATTATATGGTCTTTGCATTCGGCGGGGGGGAGGGCTAGCCCCCAAGTGTAAATACATACCATATGACTTGTCCGCCGTGACCAGGGGGCTTAAC
Organism: Pinus albicaulis; assembly: GCA_034641835.2. Taxonomy (NCBI): domain Eukaryota; kingdom Viridiplantae; phylum Streptophyta; class Pinopsida; order Pinales; family Pinaceae; genus Pinus; species Pinus albicaulis. Next base: position 343,370,640 of record CM076576.1, read on the forward strand.
ACCAGGCGGAATTGCTGACAGTTAACATTAATCATTAGCTTGTATACATGTGAACACACAGAGCTTAAAACTAAATGCCATGATTTTTTGCAACAGTTATGGGCCGTGGTTTCCCCGACGGTTTGGGTGGCTAACCTTTATTGAAACATTTAATGCCACCACTAATTATAGTGCCGATTTTGATATTTTTGGGAAATTTCCGAATTTAGTTGGCTAACTAGCAGTTGCTCCACAATTAGTGGGGTTTTTGGGGGACATTGGGCATTTTTCTTGCAGAAGCCATAAATCCCTCATTTTTGAACCAAATTGGACAAAATTTTAGTCAATTTTGGGTCTCTTAGACCTCCGGAGCACTTTCAAACATGGTTTAGGTCGAATGGAGGTGATATTCAACAGATTTTACTTCAGGGAAGATGAAGGAGCCATCAGGGCCACCATGAGACAAATTCAGTTTGAGGCCTAACCAGGGGATTTAGAGTCATTTTCTAGAGTTCCAATAGGTTAAATTGGATAATTCAGATTCTATGAATCTGATGAGATGGTTTAAAGAGCATGTAGAAAATTTTTGAAGGCTGAAAAGCTTCGGTAAAGTTCAGGGGTCATTAGTGCCGACTTTTGCAGCGGAGTGCAGGCTTAGAAAGAGCTTTTTTTGAGACCATTTGCAGTGAACCAGTGGTCATTATTGAATGAAAAAATCATTTTTAATCTATTTACAGAGGTTTTAGCAAGTGCTAAATACTTTTAGAGGTCTAAAACTCAGAAGAGAAGTTTTCCTTGACCCTAGTGCTAGGGGTGCCGATAGGTGATTGAGGCGAAACCGGAGCAGCCGGAGGCCATTTTTGATGAAAAAAAACACTATATTGACTATTTCAGTCATTTTGGAACTAGTGGAAGTAGTTTCAGAATATTTTGAGAACTTCTAGAGCTCGAAAAGCTGATGTGAAGTTCTGGGCAGCCTTGGGAAAACCGTGGAGGATAGCCTATTTGGGGAATGCAATGCTCAATTTGAGAAATTTATCAGTTGATATTTTATTTCTGATGTATATTGGATACAACAAGAGTGGTTTCAGTGACATAAACAGATTTATAAGGGAGTTTGTGCCATTTAGAAGCTCAAAGTAGCTTAGTGCACTGATAGAAGGAGTCGTGTCAACAAGAGCCTAACACTGTTTTAAAAAGTTCGGACAGCCAATTGAGGGATATTTATGGTATTTTCAGTCCTTTGGATAATTTTTTTATTCATTGGAATTAATTATTTACTTGTAAAAATACTTACCATAATCCCAAAGAGCTAAGTCATGATGACAAAACTCAAAGGAGACGTAGCCCACGAGATTTCGAGTGAACTCATAGATTAAAAATGCTGTTGTGTTTGAATGATTATTTTCTGCATTATGTTGTTTTCATACATGTTAAATTACAACAAGAAAAAATGAAGTTAAGACACATAAACAGTAAAAATTCATACACCACTTTCAAGTAAATAATTCCGAAAAATTGTCAAGTACAAGCTAGATTTTAATTTAAACTGAGTGGTAGGTTCTTGAAATACATACAAGTTATGCAGACCATTTTTAGATCAATAAATTATCGCCAAAGTACTATGGTCCTGAGAAGGTGTTGCAAAATATTTTTACTATGGCATACAAATTGGAGCTTCCTTCTTCTTCTTTAGTGCACCCCGTTTTCCATGTTTCATTATTAAAGAAGGTTATAGGTGACAAAATTCCAGTTCAAAAAATATTTCTAGAACTTGATGAGGAAGGAAACATCATATTGTAACCTCAAGCAGTCACAGAAACAAGAACTCGACAACTATGAAATCGATCAATTTAAAAGTATCTCATCAAGTGGAAGAAATTACCCATTGAATATTCCACATGGGAGGATGAGAATTTTATACATAAGCATCCAGAGCTACTCAAGCATTGAGGACAACACTTTTTTGAAAGAGAGGGACATGTTAGGTCCCTATATTACTAATGTACTCCCTTATTGTTATTGCTGTACCCCTCTAGTCCCCATATTGATATTATTGTGCCCCATAAAACCCCACTATTGTTATTTTTGTGCCCTTACATTATTATTGTTAGGTTGGCTAGGATTATATTGTGACCCCATGGACTCCTTTATATAGAAATGAGGTTTTGTCATTTGAATCATCCACGAATTGTTCATTTATGTAATGTAAAGGAGGTTTCCCTGTCGAAGTGGTTGATTTATAAGGTGTTGATCTCTCTTTTATTCTATTTTTGGAGCTGGTTTTATAACAAAGCCACATGAAACTAAGAGAAATGGGTCATGTCACCCCGCCTATCCTAAGTGTTACCTCGTTTTTAACCCTCTTTTTAGAAGGGCTTCCTAGTCCACACTAATGCAAATGGATTTATGTCCCTACTGCAAGATGCTAAGTTTATTTTGTAGTCTTGGAGTAGTTAACTCGCTGTCCTATATCCAAGACCCTAGCCTAAGTAGTGTTGGTGTACTACCAATAAAAATAAAAGACAAATCTAGTTAATTTTATTAACACGTTGATTTTAAATAGTTTTTATTTACACAGTTGGGATGCAACATGAAACTTAGATGGTGTGAATGACTCTTGTTAGTCAACCTAATGCAGCTATATGGATTTTTTCTTTTCACTTCAACGAGGGTAAGATTTTTCACAACACACCAATGCCTATTGTGATGCACCTCTCACTAAATTCTCTTAAATGAGAATTATCCATTTTTTTTTTTTAGATTGATGACTCAAAAACAAACCAAAAAGGTAAATCAAAGTAATAGAGAAGAGACCAAAGAAAATTTCCCAAGCAAGAACGCAAAGGACTCCAAAACTGTCATAACTAAGAAAACAAGTCCAAACAAATAAACACACTCAAAATGATCAAACCAAAAGTTGAAAGTTAGAGAAGGAAGATAATTTAAACAATGCTAGGGTTGTAGCACAATGGCTCAACCAATGCCAATGTTCTACAAAGGTCAAAACCAGACCCTAGAGGCAGGAGGGCCTAAAAAAGATCAGATGATGGTGATAAAAAGTAATGAAAACACACTCAAAAGAACTTCTCTAGATGACAACTACACAACCAATCACAACACCACCAATTATGGAGGAAAAAAACAAGAAAGAGATCACTAAAAAACAAGTGAAAAAAAGTGCACAAATGACACAAACATCTGAAAATTAGATATGAAGCAAATCCAAGTAGTCACCAAAAGAAGCCAAACAGATCTGAAATTGAGATCTAGAGATGAGAACAATAGTTCTCAACCAAAGCACACAAAGAATCCTTCAAGGGAACCTTGAAGAACACAAGCAATGGAAGATCCTAACCAATGAATAAGAAATGGATCAAATATAATAGAGATCAATATCTAACAATGGCCAAAACAAGTATATCCAACAAATATCTAATAGATCAGCAAAGAACAAGAAGATCAATTCCTAATATAAGACAAAAAATCTCTCCCATTGAAGGACATCAAAACTAAGGAAATCAAGCAAAGGAAAACAGATATGGACCAGATCCAGCCAGTAAACAGAGAGCTCAGGAAGATCAAGGATAGAAACATAAACTTCTAAGGACAAAAACTGATTTTTCAAGGCTAAAAGCTCGGTCGCATGCCCAAGATAGGAAAAATATAGCCGGTCACTCTCTTTGTGACAGTAAGCCAGTGAATGTGATCCTCTGCTCACATGGATGACTCCCTATGGGAGCATCTGGGGAAAAAAATTTAGCTAGATAACTTCAATCAGCTATAAAATCCTCATACGAAGTCCTTTTTCAGTGATTTTGTTTTTTTTAGAACGAAATTCCGAGAGGAATCCAAAAGTGTGGTCAATTTAATCAAATTATATACATAAAATTCCATAATTTCATTTTAAATGCACAATTTATTATTCCCTCATATAGAAAACAAAAACAAAATTCAAGATCTAAGATCAACTTAGATCTAAAGTAAGTAAAATCAATGGATATCAAATGAATCCAACAAACTACAGAGAAATCAATGGGAGACAAAAAAACCAGATACAAAGCAAAAGAGAAGAGATCTAAAGACAAAGAGGGAAAAAGAAAAATTCTCTCATTGAAAGCACCAATTTTGTTGTATTTAATTATGAAAGGAGTTTTTTCTCCACGATCTCATGCTTAATTGATATCACAAGACAACGAAATTGAATATATAATACAATATAATAACAATCCCCAGTCCAAATGGTCATGCATGCAGTTTCGATGCAATTTCTAATGCTACAAAGTATGAGCAAGTGCCTTTCCTCCTCGCAGGTTGGTGAAGGGTTTTGGGCATGATGTATAATCCTTGCACTCCAATCAAGTAACCTCTTTCATCCACTCCCGATCCAAAGCCTACACACAAACATAACCAAACATAGACGACAAGTTATCTTCTGCAGAAGATTGTCAACTCAAAACTTCTGTAAATCACACATATAAATTACTGCAAAATCAATATAAGAGGAAGGAACATAAATTTTTAGTAACAATATAAGTGAAAGTACATCAATATACCTTCAACAGATAAGATCCTCTCCTCAAGCTTGTAGCATGGTCTCTTCTCCCAATACAACAAAGCTATCACGTTATAGTTTGGATACTTCTTCTTACCCACTTTCCTCTTGGTGAGAATATATAGGGTCATTCTATCCTCTAGGATAATATATTTGGACACCTAGGGGCTTGAGAAGTTAGGAAAATTCTACAATAATGGACCCCTAGCCAACACATACACAAGTGGGTCAAGTTGATCTCCTTGGGAATGAAAAACTTTAGAAACCTTTTTCACAATTATGAGATTTTTCTCAATTATCTCAATTATGAAATAATTATTATCTCATAATTATAACATTTTGGAAAAAATTTATGAGAAATTTCTCAATTATATAATTCAACCCTTTTATTATGGGACAAATCTCACATAAGTAAAAGAAAAGGTGAAAAGGGATGCATTTTAGCCAAACAACTAAGGTAAGTTGATATTGGGTTTCTCTCACTATAATGGAGTGGAAAATAGGGTTATAACAAGGAAGCTTAGAGGTTCAGTCCCATTTATTGATGTGATGCAATGGGAGGGATCAAATCCATCAGATCTACCATAGTACAACCCTATACCTTATATTGTTGAACAAATGCAACACGATGTTTCCATGGAGGTAAACCTAATAGAGGTAAATCAAACTCTTTTTGTTCTTTAATCCAAGGAAGTGATTTGCAGATTCAATGATTTTTGGCCCATATCTGATTCTTTTCATCAGTGGTTTTTAAAACCTAGACCAAAAACTGTGACATATACCTTCGCTCAAAAGGTTTCTTCATTGTTCACTTTGATACAGGAAGAAGTGGATAAAACATTAAAACAAGGGCCTTGGTTTTGGGGAAATGAAGGGATCTTCATTACCCCTTGTATCCCAGGTTTTGATGCCACAACAATGATAGTCACAATAATTCTAGTATAGGTGAGGCTACCAAATCTTCCCCTTCCCTTCTAGCATCACAAGATTCTTGAGGAAATTGGAACTTACCTTGGGGGAATTCAAAAATATGGACCTCAACAAAATGAAGAAAGGGGTATTTACCTTCACCAAAATTTGTGTAGAAATTGACTTAAGTAAAGGTATACCTGACTGCGTTCAGCTAAAACATAAAAACTTCTAGTAGACCCAACTTTTGGATTATGAAAATACAACATTCATATTTCGATCATGTTACCAAATACGACACTCGCAAAATACATGCCCTCAGGTAGAAGACAAATCAAAAAAGAAAAAGGGGCATGCTCATTAAAAAAAAGCATGGAAGCCTTCTGATCCTTACCTCATGGAGAAGGAAGAAGAAGAAATCACAGAGAACCCTCCAAAACAAGAAGAAGGATACTCATCCCCAAAATAATAATGTAACCCATAAGAAGAATGGTACAGAATCATAAGTGATCCATGAACCATAGTAATAGAAAAAAGTGGCACACAAAGAGGATGGGACGATGGGCACAAAAAAGTTCATGTTTCAGAAAGTTTAGATTCAGACAAAGAACTCCCACCGAAGATAACGAGAAGCGATTTGGAAATGGTTCTAGTCAACCCCAACATAGGGGGATGGAAAAAGGTCTAGAAAAATAAAGGTAAGAAAGAGAAATTAAGTGATTATTATCACACTTAACTTCACATGTTTTTGTTGTTTTCTTTTTTTAGTTATTTTTTAATGCACATACGACGAGAGTTTTCTCTTACTAAATGCGGTTCACATCTACAAAATGTAATTTTATTCCTTTTCTTAAAAAAATAGTAAAATTAGTCCACGGGGTCTTGGATAGATAAGGATAAGGTGTTATCTTAAGGTACTCCTTGATGTGAATTCATCGGTTCAATTCCCTTCCCTAATTGGGGTGATATATTGGGCATGATGAAGATGTAGTCCCATCAAACTTTTTAAAAAAATTAGTAAAATTACTATTTTTTTTGGAAAAAATAAATAAATTATTAAGAATTATATTTAATTGAATATAATTTATTTATTTATTATTATTTTTTTCAAGTAACAAAATATGATTGATATGCAATATTAAGTTATTTCATAATAAGTAAATGCCATATAATAAGACTCAAAGTTATGAATTCATTAATCTCGTTTTGGCGATTAAATTTGGATGACAATTCCTCTTAAACATTCACATAAATTCAATTAGCAATTTATTTACTCTTTATATTTTAATGTATAATAATTTTTATTAACAAATTTTAAAAAATAAAAAATAAAAAATTCTTAAAATACTATTAAATAGTACAACCACATTAAAAATATCAACCAAAAAAACTATTGCAACAAACAAATTATTGCAATACTAAGAGTGCCTTACCAATTCACACATTTCCCTGATTAACCATGCATAAAAAGGCTATGGGTCAACTTTAAGAGAAAAAAAAGGGAATTACACATCTTATCGTAAAATGTATCATTTTGCTAAATAATTTTTTTTTATATGAATGTTATATATAATAATGAGGAACTTATCATGGAGGAACTTATTAGGATTGAAATAATCTCAAATCCCTAGGAAATTGGTGGGGTCGGAGCCACCTGACACAATTTTAATTTTTAAAATTTATTAAAAGTAATGGACCATTTTTCTAAATAAAATTTTCTTATACATAAATGAATGTTATAAATAATAATGAGGAACTAATTATGGAGAAAATTATTAGAATTGGAATACTCTCAAATCCCTTGGAAATTGGTGGAATGGGAGCACAAATCTAATTTTTTAAATTTATTAGAAGTCAATGCAAGCTAACAAACTATGTAACACACTATAGTTGTTGATAAGAATTCAGACTAAGAATATGGTGAGCATATTCCCTTGAAAATCAATCTAGGCCGTCAACTAAAAAATAAATAAAAAATCAACAGATCCTCATCCACCTTAAGTTGAAATAAGAAGCCTTAAGAAAATGTTTCTATTTCATAATTAATAGTTCATATATTAGCTAATTTTTTTATAATTTAAAATAAATATGGATCAATCAAACGTTCCATTAATTTAAGGTGTATTAACGTAAGAAAATAGTTTTAAATTTATGTTCAATTTACTATGAAATAATTTAAAAATTTTAATAATATTAAAAATATTTACGCTGTAAAGCATCCCTCTTTGAAAACAAATCCCCTCAAGTGCCACTTGTACCATTGTGTACCGTTGAATTTGATGTTAGATGATTGAAATAATATCTACCTTAGGATTGAATATTATTATTAATTAGTTACAAAAATAACAGAAATAATGAAATCCGTTTTAGTTCCTCCAAACAACTGCACTGTGCGTATGAAATTGGAAGAAATGCCAAGGAAAAATGTCTTTGCACGTTCACTGTCATATAAGTAGAGGGCATTGGCTCCTGGACACCATTACCAGACTTAGATTTGACATCTTCTACAAGGAACTGTCGGTGGTACGCCTCTTATTTTCCTTCATTCCTTTGTTCCTTTACAAGGGTTTGAAAGATTATTTCCACAATTTCATTAGATTGTTGCATTTTGTTAGGTTAATGAACATATTCATGAATTCACAAGTGCTAGAGGATTTAATACATGGAGATCGAGCTCTGTTTGAGAAGCACCCAGATCTAGAGAGCGCTTTGGTTTGGGTATATTTTCATTCAAATGTTAAAGAATTCAAACATGTGGTTGACTCCTTCATAATCTAGGATTTCGTTGAAATTCGAATATGGGTGTTATATTCGAAATTATATTCTTTTTCAAATCTCAGGTGGAACGAAGATGCAGGATGGGAAACTTGTGTGGTTGTGGCAGACTTCGATTGGAAATGAATTGCATAGCCTTTTATGAAACTATATACTGAAGCTACAGATGGATCTGGAATAGAACAAAGGAGAGTGCTTTGGTTTGCCATTATCAGGATGTTGACCCAGATTTTGGATCCTTTCAGGCAAAGGAACTATTAGATCATCTTGAGAGTGTGCTTGCAAATGAGCCTATTTTTGTCAAGAGTGGTCAACATCTTGTAGAATTTAAACCTCACGTATGAAGATATCCATATTTCAAGTTTATTTTCTGATGGCCTGTGTCTAGAAGGTTACTCACATAATTACTAGGTATTGTTAATATGCAAGGTGTTAGCAAAGGCCTTGTAGCAGAGCAACTTCTCTCGAGAATGGTACAGAGAGGCACATTACCAGAATTTGTTTTATGTATTGGTGATGACAGATTTGATGAAGACATGTTTGAGTGTATTATGAGTGTCATGTTAAGACCTTCTCTCTCCCCTACAACAGAAGTGTTTGCATGTACAGTGGGACAGAATACTAGTAAAGCCAAATATTATCTAGATGATACAGGAGAGATCACCAGAATGCTTCAGGGCTTGGCTTCAGATTTAGATCAAGAAACATGGAATCCATATTCTCATGTTCCTCTTTGATAACCCACATTAAATTGTTGCATTTAAATTTAAGGTTTTACTATCATTCTGTAAACAACATCAAATTGGTCATTGAAGCATGTCTGACTTTTGAAGAGGATCACGATGAAATTTGGAAGAGGAAAGAATGGAGTTGTATGAGGTGCTTAATGTGATGGACTAATACAATCTAGTAGTAGATGCACGTAAACTACTCCAGTTATTTTGGAAGCATAAGTTGAGGAATTGTAGTTGCAGATGGATGAGTTCTTTGATTTTGTAAATACGAGTGTGACATTCTGTTCAGCATATGGAATTTTATCATTGCTTTGGTTTATTTATATGCCAAATTTGCATGCTTTTGGTCTTGAAAATCCTTGTAGACTTATTTTCTGTGTACTTAGACCAGGTCCAGGGATGTGAAATAGTGGTCTTACGCTAATGTACATTGTGATTCATGAATCTATCTATACTATAGAATCTATAGATTAGGATGTGGAGCAGCACTTTGAGAATGTTAGCCATGGTGTTAATATCACATTTATAGTTGATGTCTAATGGAAAATTAGTTCAGTTATTGCACATGTTCTATTTTGAATCTCCGTTGTGTTCGATAGAACAACTCATGTATTGCACATGAGCACTACTACACCTGTAACAGGCTGACTAAAAAAATATCAGAATTTCATGCGTTCTTATAACCCCTTGTCAGTTGCATTGATACCCAAAACATCCTTTACAAATGAAAATTGTTGCACCACTTCCCTCTCCTCTTTTGACAACCTCCTAGACAATTAAAATTCCTGAATTGCTGCATCGATACTTCAAAATAATTTCACCCTTGCCATAATCAGACCCGTACTCAGCTGCACCCATGCAACACTGGTTGGAATTATTATTCAAACCTTACTGATGAGAAATGATAGTATTTTTTTTTTCCAATTATCTACAATCATTTAGAGCATTATAATTTGTAAAATAACATCAAAGAGTATCTGCGTCAAGAGTTTCATCTCTTTTTCTATATTATCCATTATTGCATCTATAATTTCACAGATTCATTCCTAATATGATTCTTCAATTTGTTGTTAGATGTGGTTTCATTGTTTGCGGACTGCTTCCAAACCTCATCTTTCAATCTTGCAGAGATTTTTCCTGTTGTATGGTTGTTGTTCACTAATCTCCCATCTTACACCTGGGAATAAACTGAGTAATTTTATGGAGATAAATCATAACATTTTACTAAAATATGTTTCAAACTTGAAAGGCTAACACTTTGAGGAAAATAGTTATTATATATGAATTTATAGGCCTTTAATGTATAGTTGGATTAATAATGTTAATTTATGGGATGTGGTGTAAATTCATAATTAAATTTAATTCCATATTATTTTTTAGAAATGTTATATAACCTTTTGTACAATTTAAAATGGGTCTACGTTATATTTTATAATTTTAGTGATAAGTTTTTTTTTTCAAATTTCTTGATTATCAAACTGTGTGTTATATTTCCCGATTATCAAACTTGTGTGTTATCCATGATGATTGCACCGACATGTTATAAAATTATTGGTCAAAATCGATCGTGAAAATTGAGTACAAGCTCAACCCATCGATCAATTCCTCACTTTGAATTGTTTTGAAACCCTATAAGAATGAATGGTTACAATTGAGGATCCAAATATTAAAATAAGATGTAAACACTTTTTTTTTATTAGCCATTTTATTATTTTGAAATCCCACAATGAAATCACAAGAAAGTGTTAATAGATTTATATAAAAATTGAATTTATCATGTTATTACAATGAAAAAATATATTAAGCTAAATATACAAGGTTATGATGCATATGTTGATGGTAGTTTAGAGTTATTGTGACATTTTTTTGGGGTTATACTTAATTCAAAATCTAAGCATACCAATCGCACCTACAATTTTGCAAATCAGTTTCATTTTATACATTTTCCATGTGGCCCATAGTGCATAATCAGACATCACTATGAAAGGAAGAGTTTGCGTAGGTTATAAAAAAACCAAATTTTTTATCCAAACAATTCTCCAAACCTATAATTTCTTTTAAATAAAAAAATTCATATTTATAAGTTAAATATTCAATTAAATCACATAACATATCACATATTTTTTCCTCTATACTACTCTTTCCTATGTTACTATTTTTTCCTTTGCATCATGGGAGGAAATGTGAAGCTAGGTTACACTTTTGTGAGAATCGGGGGCGGGAATTTTTTTTGGCAATAGTTTGGCTGAACCAATTATAAAGTTTGGCTGAAATATTTGATAGTTCAGCCGAAATTTATGAGAAAGTTTGGTCGAACTCGTGCTTCCATTTAGATTTACGACACACTAACGACGTGGGCAAACAAGATTTTTTTCAGAGATGGGAAAACTGGCAACAAAAGTTCGACTGGACTTTGAGTTCGACCGAAATTTTACTCTTAAAATAGTTCGGCCGAACTAGTTCTTATAAATATTTCACCCGTGAAGTTCATTTGTTTACTGTGTCTGTGTTTTCTTTGATCTGTTTGTTTGCATGTTTTTCTGTGTCTGTGCTGCTGCTAGTCTGGTGCCGCTTCCGTCTGCGCTGTTGCTGATTATCTGCGGCGATTTCAAGCGAGAAAACTACCAGGTATTTCTCCTCCTGCTCCTCCTTTGTTAAAAAAATGTTACACAAAATTCCAAACAAAGCATCTATGCTGTTAATTATGATTTAAATTTCATTACCTTTCTTTTTTCCAAGAAATTAATCGAACTTTTTATTAACATAAATAAAAAGTTACATAGTAGATGCGTTACGCATTCCTTTTATGGCTGTATGATTCCCAGATCATAGAGCTCACAGGATGAAAAGTACACTATCATATGTCAAATGCCTGAAGATAAACCACTGATCTGGTGTACATGCCTCCTCTATAAGAGGAAAATAGCCCATAGATCAGTTTATATGCAGAAAAACAAGTATGTGCATATGTTCATAAAACAGAAACAATTTTTTGTGTTAACCCGGGCCTCCTCAGAGAGGAAAACAACCCATACAGGATAAACAACAAATTAGAAGTATGAAAATAAATGCAAGTAAGAGTAACTTTCTAGGGCATGTATATCAAACCAAAAAACAAAACACTTTCTGATATAAAAACAGGAAGACAACAAAATAAAGTTATAAATATGGTGGTTGATCCGACACACAGATCACGCCCTGGTCCTCATCCTCTATCCTCCAATAGCTCATATCTTGTTTCAAACCCACTTTAGAAAGCTGGTATGCTGCATCATTGTGGTCCCTGTATATATGGTTTAAAGAAAAAACCTTAAAATTATGTTTTAAATGTTTTGTCTCTTTTAGTAAAGGAGATAAAATATAATTCCGACAACTGCTCTCTCCATTGAACCATTTAACGACATTCATAGAGTCCTTTTCTATGTTAACTTTGTACTATTACTGCAAATGCGCCTTTTGGAATTCTTGGTTTTAATTTGAGTTGATTGGTGTCATGTATAATTCAAGGCACTCATTGCTATAGAAATTTTGTCTTTACAACCAAGTGGGAACGAGAAACCCCAAAATTCCAAACAAAGCATCTATGTTGTTAATTATACTTTAAATTTCATAACCTTTTGCTGTAAGGTGTATGTTGAATTTCTGGTAGTATGATATGCATTCGGTTGTGTAGAAATTTTCTGAATAATGAAGATTTATCCACTGAGATTATCCTGATCACATACTAATTCGAATTCATATGCAACACATAATCTCTTCTACAATCAATCATCAATTTGCGGAAATAGAAATAGATATGACACATAAACACAATATGTAATGGGGAAAGCTTATAGCTGAAAACCCCTCAGCTATTCTGTATATTATATGGAGAGAACATGTAACATTACATAGCACAATACTCCTCACAAGTACTCAGTACTATCTCATAAAGTTACACACAAAATAGCTTGATTTTGAACAAGTCACAGGTTCAAAACTCAACCACTAATTGCCTGCCTCTATTGCGCAATCAAGGCTGGTCTAATGAGAGATCCAAGGTTCGAATCTCCTTGGCTTGAAAGCGCAATCATCATGGGAAATTGCCTCCAAGTGTGGTGCAAATCTCATGCACAACTAATGTCACAACTGATAGCTATCTCAACCCTTTCATCTACCTCTTTCACTGGTCTCCACTGAACTGTCCATGCACTGTAGTGAACTGATGTGTTCTTGAGTTGAATAATGAGTTATTAATTAGTGAATTAAATAATATTTAATTCACTCCACTCATAACTAGTTGATTAGCTAGTTAAACTAATCACAACTAGTTCAACTGTTGGAAACCGAACACAACCCACCAACTGCTCCCATCAACTCACCAAACTCTCATCTGAATTGTTAACTATGGACATGAGCTGCATTCGAACCCAAGAAATAGCCAATCTCTCTAGCCGTATAATCACATCCTTCAGACTCCAAATGAAGTGCTCCAAGAGAATAAACTAAAGTTTAGAGTCCAAATATTATTAAGGGCTAATAATATTTGACTGACCTATTTTTAGACAGGCAGTCTAAAAATAGACTTCGACCTGTATGTCTAAAAATAGAGGTCCATCTATTTTTACCAACTCGGACAATCATCCAAGAATAACATACTACAACTCCTGGACCATGCTCCATATGTCTAAAAATAGACATAGTCTAAAAATAGACTTTGCGCCAAAAATAGCCTGCGAGCCCACTTAGTGAAGGTGACTTCATTTCACTAAGCTCCATCATCTTGTTGCATTTTAAACACTCCCTCTCAACAAGATATGGATTATCTACAACCCCTATCCTCGCCTCCGTGGAATTCAAACTTGCTCCAAAGAGCTTCACGCTGGCATGCCGCATCCCGATCCTCCGTGGAACATATGAAAGCACGATTCTCCGCTGAACACAATCTCTGATATGATGATACCAGATGTCGATGTGTTTGGACCTATCATGAAATACTGGATTAGCCGAGAGTTTAATGCAACTCTGGTTATCACAGTAGATCACTGTAGGCTCCAAATGCAACCTGAACAATCCTGCGAGGATCTTCCTCATCTAAATAGCCTCGCCTGCAGCCAAGCTAGCTGCCATGTACTCGGCCTCTCGCCGAATCGGAAGGGCGACGGACTTCTCGCTTCCCTGCTCGCCCCCAGAAACCGTTGTCGATCCAACGCTACGAAAACTCCTCCAGATGTGCTCTTTCGGTCTGTTGGGCTCCCTACTCAATCTGCATCAGTGAAGCCAGAAAGCTTCGCTCCATCCTCCTGTCTGTACCATAGACCATATCCTGATGTGCCACTAAGATAACACAATACATGCTTGCCTGCCTTCCATAAGAGCTTGGTAGGCTTAACCATAGCTTGCGAAAGCTGGTTAACAAAGTATATGCTGGCACGTGGTCGTACTCATCAGACATGGCCCCCCCACCAACTGTCGATAGACAGTGGCATCCACTACCTCTGCTGAAGTAGCATCCTCCTTCCTCCAACCACCAGGAAGAGGAGTATCAACACGCTTGCAGCCATGCATGCCGAACCTCTCCAGAATCTCTCAGGCATACTTACCCTGAGAAAAAAACAGTCCTCCATTGCGCTGCCAAATCTGCAATCCCAGGAAATAATGAAGGAGGCCCAAATCCTTCATCTCGAACTCTCTAGCAAGGTCCTCCTTGCATGAAAGTATCAACAGCTCATCACCCATCAAAATCACATCATCTACATACAGTACAATGTTCAGCAGCTTCCCCTCCACCACAATCTGGTACAGGTTAGGATCCGCCTGACTCTTGGAAAATCCAAGCCCGGTGAAATAACTGTCAATCCGTGTGTACCAGGCACAAGGTGCTTGCTTCAGCCCGTACAGTGCTCTCTTGAGTCGGCACACATGCGACTCACTGCTGAAGATCTCGAAACCTCTAGGCTGCTCTATGTACACCTCCTCCTCAATGACTCCGTTGAGGAACGCAGTCTTCACATCCATCTGATGGATGTGCCATCCCATCTGCGCTGAGAGAGCAAGGATCGTCCATATGGAAGAGTACCTTGCGACAGGTGCAAAGGTCTCCTCATAGTCAATCCCCTCGATCCGTGAAAAGCCACGGGCGACAAATCTCGCCTTGTACTTCTCCACACTCCCGTCAGCTGCCTGCTTCACTTTGTAGATCCATCGCGAACCCACCACTGATTTCCTCTCCGGTCTTGGGACAATCTCCCATGCACTGTTTCTGACGATCGAATCATATTCTTCGATCATGGCATCTACCCATGTGGGTTCCTCCACAGATTCCTCAAAAGAGGATGGCTCCGTCATGACACATTGACTCACAAGAGCCATGTATCCAGTGTACCGATCCGGTGACTGCCTCTGTCTGCGCTGTGCTGTAGGTGGTCCTACAACCTTCTCTGCATCTCGAGCCAGTCGCTCAGCTTCTGTAGTGCGCATGCGCCCTCTGATGGTTGGCGCTACATGGGTGGTTTCTTCCACCTCCTAAACTTCCTCTTGTGGCTGATCCACATCCGGAAGCTCCTCCTTAGGAACTAACAGCTCCTCATCTGCATGCAAGTGTAGCTCCCTCTCAAGCGAACACTGCATGGCTTTCTCCTCCTGAAATTTTATATCCCGTCGCACAACAGTCTTTCGACTGTCTGACAAATACACCTGATATTTGTGAGGTGTATCAGTGTACCCCATAAATATTCCAACCTCAGCAGTTGGATCCAGCTTCCTTCTCACATCCTTCGTCACATGCATGTAGACAGGAGAACCAAAAATCCGCAAATGGGAAATATCAGGCCTCTTGCCAGAATAAGCCTCCTCCGGTGTACTCATGCCAAGAACCTTGTGAGGAAAACGGTTCTGCACATACACTGCTGTATTGCATGCCTCAGCCCACAAGTGAAGGGGTAGGCCCTGATCATGCAACATCGCCCGTGCAACACCCACGATCGTTCTGTTCTTCCGCTCAGCCACCCCGTTCTGCTGTGGGTTATGGGGTGCGATGAGCTCTCTCCGAATCCCTTCTCCGCTGCAAAAGTCCTTGAATTCAGTAGAGATGAATTCACCACCATTGTCGCTCCTGAGAGCCTTCACATGCTTCCCCGATTCCTTCTCAACCAGCGCCTTGAATTCACAGAACTTAGAAAATGTCTCGCTCTTCTTCTGCATGAAGAAGATCCAGCACTTCCAAGAGAAATCATCAACAAAGATCACATAGTACTTGTGCTTTGCTGTCGAAGCTACAGAGAAAGGACCACACACGTCTATGTGAACTCTCTCAAGGATCGTCGTGGCGCGACTATCCTTCTCGTGAAAGGTGGCTTTCACATACTTCCCCAAAGTACACCCCTTGCACTGATCTGACTGCGCAAGAGTGCCCTTAGGAAGCCCAGTAGAAATCTGCTGCAGGATCTTCAAAGCTCCATGGTGAAGGTGGCCCAATCTCCTGTGCCACAGCTCGCCATCATCATCCCATCTCACCACTTCCCCCGCCTTTCATGCCATTGCTGCGCAGCCATCTACTTGCAACTGATAAAGGTTCTTGACTCGAACCCTTATCTTCCGAGTCTCTCCAGTTGTCTTACTGTGCAGGAAAGCTTTTCCTTCGCTGAAGACCACATCATACCCCTTGTCTTCCAACATCGCCACAGAGATCAGATTCTTCATCAATCTTGGAACATGCAAAACTTCCTTCAATATGAAAGGTTTACCAGACTCCCTCTCAAAGGAAATGGTACCGATACCAGTCACACTGTATCTACCATCATCGCCCATCTCGATGTGCACTCCAAGATCTTTTTCCTCCAGATCTGAAAATAGATCTCGATCTCCAGTCATGTGAAATGACGCACCATTGTCCAAGAACCATACTGATCCCATCACAATTGAAACCAAGCATGCGATCAGTGAAAAATCCAGTTCGAATTGAGAAGCCAGTGCCTCTCCTGCTGCAGATCTAGCAGCCTTATTATTTTTCTTCTTCTGCGGACAATTTGTGGCATAGTGTCCGCGCTGGTGACAGTGAAAACACTTCACCTTGGACATGTCTTGCTTCTTTCCTTTCGCACCAGACTGAGAAGCTTTCTTGCTCTTCCCATTCTTTGCTTTGGCAGCCAAAGCGCAATTTTCTTCATCAGATACCTTTGATGAAGATCCGTCCCTGGTAGTCCTCCTTAGCTCCTCCTGCATGAGATCCGCCCAAAGGCGCTCCCATCCCGGCAACTTCTCCCAACCATTGACACTATCTTGATATGAATGCCAAGCCTTCGGAAGACCAAGGAGAGCCAGGTCCACCATATCCTCTTCTTCTGCTGGGGGCCACCCCCACACTTCCCAGCTCATCTCTGCATTGAGTGAACTTCGTGAGGTATTTGGCGACACTATCGCCTTTCTCCATCTTGATGTTCCTGAGCTTATCTTTGAGCGCCAGCTTCCTTTGGTCGCTCTTACTCCGGAATAGATCCGTCAAAGCTTTCCACATTAAATATGGAGAAGCCTTTCCATGCAGGCTGGATACAATATGATCCTTGACGCCCTCCAACAGGATCCTTCGACATTTCGCCATCTTCTTTTGCCATGCTTCGACTTCAGCAGGATCAGTGGGCCTTTGGACATCCGTATCTATGAACTCCTTCAGACCATTATCTTCTAATACTGCCTCCATGCGATCCTTCCATGCAACATAATTCGAACTGCCTTCAAGAGCATATTCGAGTTGCAAACCGTTGAAAGACATTTTCAACTCCGGCACCAAGAAAACAAACTGCTGCAAAATTTGAATTCCAAGCTCAAAAACTCAACTGCTTCTGGATCTGTGAGAACAAATTATTTCTAGCATAGAGATCGACTGTATGGGCATTTACTGGATATATCACCTTTCAGAGAAAGGATGGATCCAGAGGCTACCTGGCCCGATACAGACTCTGTCTACCGAAATAATATTGTAATCACTGCAATAGATCCCGATGATTGATTCGCTCCGATACCATGTATAAATTTGCTGAATAATGAAGAATTATCCATCGATATTATCCTGATCACATACTAATTCGAATTCATATGCAACACATAATATCTTCTACAATCAATCATCAATTTGCGGAAATAGAAACAGTCGCATGCGCACATAAACACAATATGTAATGGGGAAAGATTATAGCTGAAAACCCCTCAGCTATTCTGTATATTATATGGAGAGAACATGTAACATTACATAGCACAATACTCCTCACAAGTACTCAGTACTATCTCATTAAGTTACACACAAACTAGCTTGGTTTTGAACAAGTCACAGGTTCAAAACTCATCCACTAATTGCCCGCCTCTATTGCGCAATCAAGGCTGGTCTAATGAGAGATCCAAGGTTCGAATCTCCTTGGCTTGACAGCGCAATCATCATGGGAAATTCCTCCAAGTGTGGTGCAAATCTCATGCACAACTGATGTCGCCACTAATAGCTAACTCCACCCTTTCATCTACCTCTTTCACCGGTCTCCACTGAACTGATCATGCACTGTAGTGAACTGATGTGTTCTTGAGTTGAATAATGAGTTACTAATTAATGAATTAAATAATATTTAATTCACTCCACTCATTACTATTTGATTAGCTAGTTAAACTAATCTCAACTAGTTCAACTAAGTTAAACCGAACACAACTCCACCAATTGTCTCATCAACTCCACCAAACTTCTGCCACTGAAGTCCTAACTGAAGTCAACCATGCATGAGCTCACCAAACCCCAAGGAATAGCGTAATTCCTTCTGTCAGCTGCATGGGCCACATCTGTAGCTCCAACTAAAGTGCTCCAAGAGAATAAACTGAAGTTTATAGTCCAAATATTATTAAGGGCTAATAATATTTGACTGACCTATTTTTAGACAGGTAGTCTAAAAATAGGCTTCGACCTATATGTCTAAAAATAGAGGTCCATCTATTTTTACCAACTTGACCAATCATCCAATAATAACATACTGCAACTCCTGGACCATGCTCCATATGTCTAAAAATAGACATAGTCTAAAAATAGACTTTGCGCCAAAAATAGCCTGCGGGCCCACTTAGTGAAGGCGACTTCATTTCACTAAGCTCCATCATCTTGTTTCATTTTCAACAGGTTTTTGTAGTTGTTACTGTTCCTGTGGATCCATCAATTTCATCCGCTCTCGCTGATTCTCGCCTTGTGCATGGAAATTTACTACCACTATTAAGCTTATGCCGTTACTGAGCCTTCTCTCAATTCCTCAACGCTGGAATGATTGAACTAGAATGATCTACTGCTGTAATGTGACTACATATTGTCTTTTATACTGCTGTAATGTATTTCTGTAGTGTGACTACATATTGTCTTTTATATGTGACTACATACTATCTTTTATACTGCTGTAATGTATTTATGTATGAGACAGAATCTGATCTTTTATACTTGATAACCTGTTATGGGTATATCAAGAGGATTTTGCATATGAACTGTTATCAATATATGAAATAGGGTTTTTTCTCCTTTGAAAAAAGAGTTTAAATCATTCTAAATTCACATGTAATGTATTTATGTAATGTGACTACATATTGTCTTTTACACTGTTGTAATGTATTTCTGTATGAGACAGAATCTAATCTTTTATACTTGATAACCTGTTATGGGCATATCAAGAGGATTTTGTATATGAATTGTTATCAATATATGAAACATGGTTTTTTCTCCTTTGAAAAAAGATTTGAAATCATTCTAAATTCACATATGTCCAATGGTGTCACTGTTTATTATGTTGCTTACCTTGATGAACAGGTGGAACTCTGCTGGGAGGCCTCTCTATTTTTTGACTCTATCCTCATACTGTCAAAGGTCGTTATATGTTATATGGGCTAGACTGTATAGTTATCAGACTACATATCTTCATACTATTCTGAAAATAGTATGATGGAAACCAAACATAATAATGTATTAGGACATCACAACTTGCTAATTAGTTATTAGACTACATATCTTCATATAGAACTTGCAAATAGCATGATGCAAATGTGAACTTGCAAATAGTATGATGGAAATGTGGATCTCAAAGAAAAGTCATGATTAATGCTTCTAGAAACCAAACATAATAATGTATTAGGACATGCTCCTTTAACTTGCAAATAGTATGGTCGAAATGTGGATCTCATGACTCTTCATGACTAATGCTTCTAGAAACCAAACATAATTTAATGTATTAGGACATGCTCCTTTAGGCTTGGTGGAATTAACTTTGCTTTTTATTTCTCTCTTACACACACACACACACATATATATATGAAGAGATGATCCCATTTTTTTTATTCATAGATCAAACATCATTTAAATATAATATTTATCATAATGTAAAATGATTCATTCCATATTATTTATAAATTTTTTCATTAAAAAATGAACCCTTTAAATGATGAACCTAGTTAATGCTTCTTCTTCATGAAGAAGACTACTTGATCTTTCAATTTGAATTTGATGATGGTCCTTTGTTATCTTTCTTGACTACTTCAAATTATTGACACAATCATATGCTTCTTGTTACTCTTTTTATTCCTTCCTTATATTGTATTCTCCCCCTTATATATTGTGTACTCTCCCACATAGATATTGCACTCAATTTTGATGGTCCTTTGTTATCTTTCTTGACTACTTCAAATTATCAAATTATTGACACAATCATATAGATATTGCACTCAATTTTGATGGTCCTTTGTTATCTTTCTTTACTTCAAATTATTGACACTTAATCATATAGATATCATATAGATATTTCACTCAATTTTGATGATCCTTTGTTATCTTTCTTGACTACTTCAAATTATTGACACTTGATCATATAGATATTGCATTCAATTTTGATGGTCCTTTGTTATCTTTCCTGCCTACTTCAAATTATTGACACAATCATATGCTTTTACTTTAATATCTTGTAGAGCCCATTTCATCCAAAACACTCAAAAAGAAGTAACTACTAAGTATTCCACTTCTACTCTAGATAGAGAAAGTAACGACTCTTTCTTGCTTAACCATTAAACCAAAGACTCTTCTAAGTAGAATTATACATTGTCCACTTGTACTTTTCACAAGCCTAGTTGAATCTCTATATGTTGTCAATGTAAATTTCTCACAAGTAAATTTGTCAATGTAAATTTCTTAACTTCTACAAGTTTAATAGGTAGAGTCCGTAAAGGGCTAGGTAGCCTCTAGATCTCATCTTTTATGGAAGGTGACATATCTAGTAAATGCCCCTACATTCAATCTTTGGAATAGATCTAAATAGAAGTTCTTCATTTTAATATCCATAAAACACAACCACTTTAAGGTAAACTGTGCACATGTGTCATTTCTCCCACAAACTAAAGGCTTCCTCCCATTAATTTTAGATGTGAATTCTACCATAAAATTTTTAAGTCAAACTTTAAGATAAACCATGCACATGTAATTTGCAATAAATGTCAATTTAATATCTAAATTCACATATGTTTAGTGGTGTCATTGTTTCACTTCCGATATTATGTTGCTTACCTTGATGAACAGGTGGAACTCTGTTGGGAGGCCTCTCTTTTTTTTGACTCTTTGCTCATACTGTCAAAGGTCGTTATATGTTATATGGGCTATACTATATGTTATATGGGCTATATTGTATATTTATTAGACTACATATCTTCATATATAACTTGTAAATATTATGATGGAAACCAAACATAATAATGTTTTAGGACATCACAACTTGCTAATCAGTTATTAGACTACATATCTTCATATAGAACTTGCAAATAGCATGATGGAAATGTGAACTTGTAAATAGTATGATGGAAATGTGGATCGCAAAGAAAAGTCATGATTAATGCTTCTAGAAACCAAACATAATAATGTATTAGGACATGCTCCTTTAACTTGAAAATAGTACATGGTCGAAATGTGGATCTCATGACTTTTCATGATTAATGCTTCTATAAAACAAACATAATTTAATGTATTAGGACATGCTCCTTTAGGCTTGGTGGAATTACCTTTGCTTTCATGATTAATGCTTCTAGAAACCAAACATAATTTAATGTATTAGGACATGCTCCTTTAGGCTTGGTGGAATTACCTTTGCTTTTTATTTCTCTCTTACACACACATATATATATGAAGAGATGATCCCATTTTATTTTTTATTCATAGATCAAATTTCATTTAAATACAAGATTTATCATAATGTAAAATGATTCATTCCATATTATTCATAAATTTTTTCATTAAAAAATGAACCCTTTAAATGATGAACCGAGTTAATGCTTATTCTTCATGAAGAAGACTACTTGATCTTTCAATTTCAATTTGATGATGGTTCTTTTTTATCTTTCTTGACTACTTCAAATTATTGACACAATCATATGCTTCTTGTTACTATTTTTATTCCTTCCTTATATTGTATTCTCCCCCTTAGATATTGTGCACTCTCCCACATAGATATTGCACTCAATTTTGATGGTCCTTTGTTATCTTTCTTGACTACTTCAAATTATCAAATTATTGACACAATCATATAGATATTGCATTCAATTTTGATGGTCCTTTGTTATCTTTCTTTACTTCAAATTATTGACACTTGATCATATAGATATCATATAGATATTGCACTCAATTTTGATGGTCCTTTGTTATCTTTATTGACTACTTCAAATTATTGACACAATCATATGCTTTTTGTTACTCTTTCTATTCCTTCCTTATGTGTACTCTCCCCCTTAGATATTGTGTACTCTCCCACATAGATATTGCACTCAATTTCATAGGCTCTTCTTTTGAAGTCAAATAAGCGACAATAATTTACAAGAACTATCCCTAATTTGTTTCTCACATGTTCAAATGGTTCTCTAACAAGATAATTTACAAGAACTATTCCTAATTTGTTTCTCACATATTCAAATGCTTCTCTAACAAGAGGCTTTATGGGTATGTATTCCATCTTCACTATTTTCTCAAAGATTTGTTGTGTGAGGAAGTGGTACTTTATGATGATATGTAAATACTGATTGAAGGAAGTAGAATATTTTATTTTTGAAATTATTATTACACTTCTATTGAAACACTTAATAGATATATAGATTTACCTTAATATCTTGTAGAGCCCATTTCATCCAAAACACTAAAAAAGAAATTTACCTTACCTTAATATCTTGTAGAGCCCATTTCATCCAAAAAAATCAAAAATAAATTACCTTAATATCTTGTAGAGACCATTTCATCCAAAACACTCAAAAAAAAGTAATTGTACTATGTACATTCCACTTCTACTCACTCAAAAAGAAATTTACCTTAATATCTCGTAGAGCCCATTTCATCCAAAACACTCAAAAAGAAATAACTACTATGTATTCCACTTCTACTCTAGATAGAGAAAGTAACAACTCTTTCTTGCTTAACCATTAAACCAAAGACTCTTCTAAGTAGAATTATACATTGTCCACTTGTACTTTTCACAAGCCTAGTTGAATCTCTATATGTTGTCAATGTAAATTTCCCACAAGTAAATTTTTCAATGTGAATTTCTTAACTTCTACAAGTTTTATAGGCAGAGTCTGTAAAGGGCCAGGTAGCCTCTGGATCTCATCTTTTATGAAAGGTGACATATCTAGTAAAAGCCCCTATAGTCAATCTCTGGAATAGATCTAAATATAATTTCTTCATTTTAATATCCATAAAACACAACCACTTTAAGGTAAACTGTGTACATCTGTCATTTCTCCCATAAAATAAAGGCTTCCTCCCATTAATTTTAGATGTCAATTCTAGACCATAAAATTTTTAAGTCAAACTTTAAGATAAACCAAGATAAACCATGCACATGTCATTTACCTCATGATCTTGTGTCATTTCTCCCATGTCATATATATATATATATTTCAGGGATAAGAAAACCATTAATTATGGTTGAAAAATGGAAATTATGCATAGAAGTTTCTTGCTATCCCAATCCAGGGAACGTAGTGATTACATATGTGCTTTCCAATATTGCGACTAGCAAAGTCGTCCAAAGGAAAATGAATATACCGGGAAGAACAACAAACAACGAGACATATTATATTGGATTGATAGAAGACTTGGGAACAACGATGGAGTATGGATCAAATGGAGTTATAGTTTTCACCAATTATGAACTTGTGTGCAACCAGATGAATGGTGTGTGCCAAGTTAAGAAGGAGAGGCTAAAAGAACTGCATGGAATAGTAAACAATATTGTTAGCCAATTTCAATTTTTTAGTATAAGGCATTGTACAAATGTGAATAAGATGTCTGTTGATCTATTGCATGGGGCAATGCCAATTCATGATTCATCTATCAAAGATGAATTAGAATTATACAGAGGAATGCTAATGCAAGATTCATCTCTCAAAGATGAATTGGTTTTGAGATGTTCTTCTTCAAAAATTCAAGATTCATCTCTCAAAGATGAATTAGCGTTGAGATGTTCTCCTTCAAAATTTATTGATGGACATTGTAACATATCTTGGATATGTGTGTGTTGTGTACTTATAAATGCATCTTTTTTAATGACCATGTGCTTTTTTCAATTATATACCAAGTATGCTCCTGCCACACCATGTAAAGTGCAACTTGGTGAACTTCACATTTGCAACAAGTGGTGAAATTCACATTTTTATAAAATTAAAATGTGGAGACTTCAAATTTTTTTTGTTTAAATGGAGTTTGTTTAAATGCAGTTTCACTTATTTTTTAATGACCATATGTTTTTTTAAATTTTATACCAAGTGTGCTCCCACCATGTAAAGCGCAATTTGGTGAACTTATCATTTTTATAATTTCTTTTTTGCTTAAATTGAGTTTCACACATCAATTAGTGCTTTGAAAGTTGTGTTCTACATAATTTGTGCACACTAAATTACAAATTGATTTTCTAAAATTTATTTTGTGTCAATGTCCACCAATAGATATATATATCATGGAGGATGAATGATGAAGATCAACAGAATCCCATATGGGGGATCAGGGATTGGGGGATGTTCACGGTATTTAAATATAATCTTAAATCTCCATACATGTGTGTACATATGGAATTGATTTTTTATTAACTTTGTGAGTGAAATTAGTTGTTAATAAGTTTCATTTTTTATTTTTTAGGAGCGCAGAAGAGAAGGGTCTCTACTCCATCCATGGAGCGTGCCCATGGTTCACCCAGTCGTGGTATGGTTCACGCAATTTAATCAATGCGTATGTACATGTATTTATAGGTACACATGAATGTGTTTTTCAATTGATTATAAATTCATATTTGTTTATGAAGCTTCTCTCTCGTCTCGAGAGGTTGGTGGTGGTTCAAATCCCCATAGAGAGCCATCAATGAGTGGTAGCAGGTTGCGTGAAGGTGGTGATATTTATTACCTTGGAGGCCAATCAATGGCTGGTGGTGCTGGTTCTCAGCAGCGTCGTTTTGGGTCTGGTTCTCAGCAGGGTCGTTCTGGGTCTCAACAGTTTTCGGGTGGAGAAGATGCTAACCAACCACGTCAAGGTTGCCATCAATTTCAATATTTTTTTCATTGAATTTGTAACAAAAAAAATTACATGTGTTTTTTCTAATATACGAAATTTAATATATATTGATGCAGAGGCTGAAAATGTTCCAAATATTGGTCAAAATAGACGCAGGGCAGAACACTACATTCAAGAAGAAGGTTGTCTACCCACCACAACTTATCCAGTCGACATTTCTAATATACCATGGGAAACAAACATGGCACAATGCACCTTACAAAAGTGTGAAAAAATTCATGCAAAATTGCAGAGAGATCTCGTGGCTTTGACTCTACCTGCTGAGAGTCGACAAAGCCTCGAAATAGTTACACATTCATTGGGTGATATTGTAAATGTGTACAAAAATCTTGGGCCAACGACTGATACATTTGTAGAAGTGATGAGAAAGAGAAATGAAACAGTAATGAGTCCTGATAAATGAGAGGATGTAAAACAAAATGTTACAAGAGATATGGCGAAGTCAATATTTAATTTCAAAGAAGGGCTAAAAGGAAAAATGCTAAAGGTGCAATATTTCAAGCACCCAAATATAGCTCGCTATTTGTATGATAGACACCTTGCGGCCTATGGAAGGCTCCCATGGAACGACGAGATTCCTGTTTATTTTGCACAATTTTTTTACGCATAATTTTTTTTGGGTATGAAACCCAACTACAATGACCTTTCGTCAGAATTTTTGGTCTGAGGAAAGGTCGATTGTATGATTGTAAGGGCACTAAGCGAGATGTGGAGTTGCCTCGCCCTGAGCTGCCATTAGTGAGTCGACCTTTTTGGGTCAAAACTCTGCGATCAGAGATGGATGCGACTTCTCAAATAAGTTGAGAAGTAAGGGATGTCATGATCGACAATGTTTACAGCGGATTGAGTTGAGTCGATGCTTGTCTAAATCGACAAAGAGCACGTGAAAAAGCATGTGCCAATTTTTTGTATTGTGCAAATGAAGAGATTGACAACATGAATGTTGAAGGTCTCTGAATATATGAAAAAAATTGTCGCAATGGTTTTCAAGACCTAATTCTTCATGAGGAAGAGGGCACGGGTACAGTATGATTTAATGACCTTAGGGTTCAATTATTTTAACATGTATACATGTGTACAATTTATAATAAATACATGTGTATGTACATGTATACATTTATTTGTATGTACATTAATCTAACAAAAATGTATCATTATATGTTAAAACACCATTTGCAGTTGTCACGCATGATGAGTGACGAAAATGTTAATATCACGTTCGAGACCTCTGGTTCAAACAATGCAAATGGGTCTCACCATCAAGATATGTTGGAAAATGTTAGTGTTTTTTAAGTGATATTTTTAAAATAAATAATTGTGCACACATGTACATGTATGTATATATAATGATAAAATGTTTTAACAGATTCCAATTCCATCCGATGTTTTTGGGATGGTGGTACCTTCTTCTTCCTTGGGAGATGTATCTTATACTTCCTTAGGAGATGAGCCACAAGTATGAACAATTTTTTACTTTTAAAATTTATGTTTAAGTTATATATATATATATGCCACCTCAAAAATTTCCATTAAAAATTGAGATATATATATATATATATATATATATATATATATATATCTTGAGTTAATTAAATTTTTTTGAATTTAGGTTCCTATAGAAGATTTCTTTAATCCACAGACTCTAGCGACGGAGATAGGAACATCCACACCATTTCAACCATTTGAACAAGTTGTCTTTAACTTTTTTTTAATATTATTGAAAACAAGTTTATATATGTACACGTGCATTTTCATTTGAAATTTTTTAATATATATATATATATATATATTGTACAGTTTACCATTGCAGATGTTCCCATGGGGGGAAGGGGGGTGGGGAACTTGTAGCAGGTGAACAAATGGAGAGGGAACCTCATGAGGTATTGCATGATTTTTTTTATATTTTGTTTTTTACATGAAGTTCTATATATATATTCTCACTCATTTTTAAAACATCAAATTTTAATGTTCAAGTACATGTGCATTGTGTACAGGTTCCCATGCTTCGCATGATAGTGCGCGGATTGAGACCATGATAGGGAAGATGCTACATCCATCTCTATTTGATGGACCTGATTTGTAGATTTGATTTCAAGATTTAGATAGTCTTAAATTTAAATTTTTACATATTATCTAGATGCATTGTCATTCATATATATATATATATATATATATATATATATATATACAATTTCATACTTGTGAGATCTACAATTTTTGGACATATTTTATTACAGTGTTAATATAATTTGTTTTGTTCCAAAAAGTAAAGTTTTGGATGGTTTTAGTACTTTTGGCATGTGAATGTGAAGTAATGTTGTCATATAATTTGTTTGGTTTTTAAAACTTTTAAGTTTTGGATAATTGAACTACTAGTAATGTTGTCATCTATAAATTAATGTTTTTCTTTTGAACTACATTTGCCATGTTATGTAATGATGTGTTATAATTTGTTTTGTTTTTAAAATTTAAGTTTTGTTTTGCTTCTAAACTACATTTGGCATGTTATGTAATGATTTATTATAATTTGTTTTTTTTTTTAAGTTTAAGTTTTGGATGCTTGAAGTACATTTGGCATGTGAAGTAATGTTGTGATCTATAATTTTAATATATTAAAATTTAAGTTTTGGATGGTTTTAGTACTTTTGGCATGTGAATGTGAATTAATGTTGTTATCAAATTTGTTTGGTTTTTTAAACTTTTAAGTTTTGGATAGTTGAACTACTAGTAATGTTGTCATCTATAAATTAATGTTTTGCTTCTGAACTACATTTGGCATGTTTTGTAATGATGTGTTATAATTTGTTTTGTTTTTAAAACTTAATTTTTGGATGCTTGAAGTACATTTGGCATGTGAAGTAATGTTGTGATCTATAATTTTTTGTTAAATTAAAAGTTAAGTTTTGGATGGTTTCAATCTACATTTGGCATGTGATATAATGTTAAATGTTTTTATTGCATAGTTGAACTATAATTGGCATGGCATGTGAAGTAATGTTATGTATGATATAATCAAAAAGTTTTTAAAACTCAAGTTTTGGATGGTTTCAATCTACATTTGGCATGTAATATTTAATGTTAAATGTTTAATGTTTTAATGTTGCACGATATATAATCAAAAAGTTTTTAAATCTTTTAAGTTTTGGATGGTTTCAATCTACATTTGGCACATGTGATATAATGTTAAATGTTTCTATTGGATAGTTAAACTATAATTGTCATGGCATGTGAAGTAATGTTGCACAATATATTTAATTAAAAAGTTTTTAAAACTTAAGTTTTGGATGGTTTCAATCTACATTTGGCACATGTGATATAATATTAAATGTTTTTATTGGATAGTTGAACTACAATTGGATGGAATGTCAAGTAATGTTCTGATATAATCAAAAAGTTTTTAAAACCCAAGTTTTGGATGGTTGAAGTACATTAATCATGTGAAGTAATGTTGTGATATAATCAAAAAGTTTTAAAACTAAGTTTTGGATACCATTTTAATCTACATTTAATGTAAATCCCTTTAATTTTGATTTAATGTTAAATGTTTTAAATGTAAATCCCTTTAATTTTGATTTAATGTTAAATGTTTTGATCTAAGTTTTTGATGGTTTCAATCTACATTTGGCCTATGTAAGAATCACATGCGTAGGCATTGGATGCGTTGCAGAAGGGGAGGTGGGAGTAGGGGTGGAGGGGGCAGGAGTGCTAGCTCTCGCCCGCCTCTTTCAATCCATGACACAGGCAAGTACCCTCCTCCGGCAAGCAGTGTCGCACACTTTCACTTCACCAGCTCTATGGTCAGACCTTGAATTACAGCAACCATTTCTGTGTTTTTTTAGGAGGAGCCCCAAGATGAAGGTGCCTCTGGTTTTAGGAAGCGGCAGAGAAAGTCCACCATCCCAACCCATCAACCCCAAGACACTAGCAGCGGCAGCTCGGCCTGTGCGGAGAAAAAGCTCAAAGATGACTCTGGCTCCCCTTCCGCTTCAAATAGCTCCTCCCAGCACTCCAAGGGAGTAGCTGATGATCTGGAGGACTATAGTTGTCCAATTGTGGAGGAGAATCCTCCTACACACATCGATAGCTAGCCTGATGTCAGGTCCTCTTTAGCTTTTTTGAGCTTTTGTCATGTTTTGCAATCACTGTGCTTCTGAACACTCTATGTCTTCTGGTTTCCCGATATTGGGCAGCATCTTCTGGGCTAGTTTCCCGGTTATGGGCAGCCCCTTTTCTGTTTTTTTGATTCAGACCCCCTCTGATTGTTTTGATTTAATCAAAAAGAGTAAAGAAGTAGTTATATGTATTTATCCCTTTAATTTTGATTTAATGTTAAATGTTAAATGTTTTGATATAATGTTAAATGTTTTGATCTAAGTTTTGGATGGTTTCAATCTACATTTGGCCTATGGAAGACTCCCATGTGAAGTATTGTTTTGATTTAATCAAAAAGAGTAAAGAAGTTGTACATTATCTCTTTAATTTTGATTTAATATTAAATGTTAAATGTTTTGATATAATGTTAAATGTTTTGATCCAAGTTTTGGAAGGTTTCAATCTAAATTTGGCCTAGATGGAAGACTCCCATGTGAAGTATTGTTTTGATTTAATCAAAAAGTTTTCAAAATTCAAGTTTTGGATGGTTGAAGTACATTTGGCATCTTAAGATTGATTTTGATCTCTACATACTCTTGTTTGAGTGAAAAAAATTCCAATAGGAAGAACATAGCTTTTCAATGCAACTAACCATATCAATTGAGCTCTAATTGAAAAAAAAGTAAAGTACATATATGTATTTATCCCTTTAATTTTGATTGGAAATATAAGAAGTACATATATGTTTGTAGAATTCGGGTCAATGTCATTAATGCACTCAAATAGGTAGCCTTGTTGATTTATAAATTGGTAAATTAATGACATTTAGTTAATTGCATTCTAGAACATAGAACATATCCGACCATTGGACAGAAAAATTTTGTACTAGATTTTCAATTAGGAATAGAGATGTGGGTCAAATCCCACCAAAAGTTGGAGAAGTGCTCCAAGTCTCTTGTCTGAAAGGAATCTTCATACAAAACTGTATTGTGGATGATTTATTTACATTGTGGATCATTTTTATCAGAAATTCCCACAAGAAAAATTGGGCACATTTAGTTCATGTATATATCCAGTACGTGCAACATTTTTTATCAATGCACCTAGAAAAACTACTTTCAGTTAATTGCATTCTAGAACATATATATTGAGTACGTGAATCATTTTTCATCAATGCACATAATAAAACTACTTGAACAATTAATTGCATTCTATAATATATATATATATATATATATCCAATACATGTAACATTTTTCATCAATGCACATGTATAGAAAAGCTACTTTCAATTGGTACTAGAGCACATGCATGTACCAAAACAATTTGTACATGTGCAAACACTTGCACAAATAACATAAGCAGTTCAATTTTTAATTGAGTGCTGGAAGTTCTAAAACATATTTAATCCAAAGAGAATAAATTGTTGGGCAGTTCAATCAAAAAGATTCCAATGGAATTCCATCTTCAATAATCCGTTCATGATCGGATTTTGACATTTTCCATTTCTTATTTTCCGTTTTTTCTTTGATTGAACCTCTATCAACTTTATGCCTACTGCACACACCAAGTGACTATAGTGACAACTTTTGAAATCAGGTTCATAGTCTTCAAAGTAAACAAAATCCCCACTTTGATTAGTTTGTTTGAAAAAATAACCTTTCAGTATAATAGATCCTCTTTCATATTGAAATCCGTGATCATTATAGTTTTCTAATAATTTCATTTTTCATTCAGTGCAATGCATCAAATAATACTTCACATTTTCAGCGTTGTCAATAGGTGCAATTACAGTAAAAACATCTCTTGCACAATAAAACAAACTTAACAAAATTATATACATATTTAAATTTATTTCTAGATCTTTAAATCATTAGAAAGCAATTCAAATGTTACCTTCTCTAATAAGATCAGAAACTCGATCACCATCGAATGATATTGTAGTTTCCTCTGATTACATTTCTTCAAACATTGCAACAGACATTTTTCCCTTTGTATTTAGCTCTGTATGTTTCCAATCGTTTACATACATATTATTTTCACAAACGTCATTGGATTTTGTGTTGTCTATGCAAACATGACAAAAACAAGAATATTTTCTTTTATCCAATGCAAACACATTTATGGATGACTTTGTTTTAATTGAATGCAATTTTCGAGTCCCTTTTATTGTTTCAACGTCATTTCCAATCGATCTATCTATGTCTTCGATCCCAATATGCCAGAAAAACCTTTATATGGAAAATTCAAAGAAGAATGTAAATATGATATCAAAATACAATCAAAGATAATCATTGCATGATAAAATTAGATTTCCAATAAAAATTAAATTGAATGTACCTTCGCATTTCCATTGATGGGTTAGTCTCATGGCTTAGAGCAGCGATGCACCATTGAACAACTTCTTTCGTATCCATAAGTCGGCTTGCAAAGGGGTTCATTTGATATCTTTGAAGTGCTCGTTTTATGCATGCCCCTGCACCGTCATGTTCTCCTTTTCCATGGCTAGTCTCAAAGAAATTCCAACAATGTTTAATGCATGTTTTCTTATGAAGACAACACAACCAAAAGAATGATCGTGCATATTTGAATTGACCTACGCATTCGTCTGACCATATCCAATGTTCATTGAATGTTATTCCACGATTTTTCAAGGAATCATAAATTTTTCCAAAATAATTTTGTACAAAATGTATATCATGTGTATGATCGTCACTGATATAAAAGTGATATTATTTAATGATATGTCGATTTTCACTCATGATTTCTATATGATCGACGTTATGTTCAGCATGTCTATATAAAATATGGACGAGCATGGAGACTTGGTCAGAATGATAGTATTCACTCTGAATTTCTTTTTGTGGAACAAATGTGTAGTTTTCTGCGAAATCAATCACTGACAAAATGGTGCATGGTGGAAAAAATTCACGAGATTTTTTGAATTGCAAGTCTTTCCATCGAGCTCTATGGGAATGCTTGGTGTATTTGTAAATTTCTGCCTCAAACTTTTTCAAAAAGTATATCACAAAAATTTCGTCTTCTCGTAATTCAATTCTTTTAATACTATTTGCACCTTCAATCGATGTATGGATATATTCATATCTCTTCCATTTCACTTTCATGTTGGACAATGATTGATCATTTATATCAGTACGATATTTGTTTTGAAATTTAGTCAAATTTTCACAATCATCGCAGTTTTTACCACCAACACATTTCTTTTTGTAAAATAGTTCATCGCTTTCTCTTTCACATAGAATTTGAGATATGAAACCATGGATAGTGGAAGGAGGAGGTGAATCCTTCCATAATGTTCTACCAAAATCAAGGAATGTGTCATATTATAACTCAAATTCCACATGATAATGACAACAACAAGTGTCGTGTACGGTGATAGGTTTTACATATCATGGTTTTTGTTGAACAAAAGCACTGATTGAAACATGAATTTCACGATTCTCTTCTTTGAACTTGTTGAATAACTCTATCTGAGTGGTTTCCAAGAAATATTTTTCATGTTCTTCGTACTAATTTTGTGTTATACTTCTTCGCATCACATGCTTTGCAGTTGGAAAAACACATGAATTATTCTTCCAATATTCATATATTATTTGTTTAACATTTTCTCCAAGTCTATCTTTGTATGGTTGTCTATAAATAGCTCTCCAACAAGCGAGTTCATCATTTACATTTATTTGCAGCCGAAATTTCTGATGTTTGTGCAAATTTTTTCGTGACGTTCCTAATGCTCATACCATAGATGTTACCAAACAATTCTCTTTAATACTTGATGAAACCATTGCCATATGTATTCCTCTATGTACAATTGAAACATTTTTCTGTCTAGAGCTCCTACTCGAATTTATAGCATTACTTATATTTTGTATCACATTTTATTTCATTTTTTTATCTTTGGTTGATTTTCGAATACCCAGTAGTGTCGTAGCTTCTTTTAATTTCCTTAATGATAGGAGACCTTTCAACATTTGAGCTTGAACTATCCCTTGCTCCTTTATGAAATACGTTTCAAAAATGCGGTTAACACGATATCGTATATAATGGTCAGGTTTTTTATCTCCATATATGAGTGTTAACATTTTCTAACTTCTCATCATCGACACTGATTTCATCTGTATATATTCGAATAAATAGTACATAATAAGTTTACATATTCAATAAATAACTAAATTAATAAATATAAGTATAATTTCAATAATATGTGCATGTGTTCAATATATATATATACCTTGTGATTCAATTTCTTCACTTGAATTTCTTTCAATATTTTCACCATCTTCAATCATTGGTTCAATATCTCTTTCACTTTCTCTTTCAAAATTTTGTATTTCATCATCAATATTTTGAGGAATATTTCTCTCTGTTTACATTGCAAAATATTTTTCTTGAATTAGTTAATCAAATAAAAATTAAGCTTCACATTTTACACTAGGAAAATTTTAAATATATCAATAGATCATAATATTTACATTTACATACTTGCTTCAATTTCTAGTTGAGGTTGATTTTCCCCTTCAATATTTGAGAGTGCTTCTATCTTTATTTTGCGAGATTGTCTCATCTCTTCTCTACGTTCCTCAGGGTCTCTTTTTCGATCATATTTTCTCTCACAATTCCTTCGATTTCCCATGATAATAGAGTATGAAATTCAAAAAAATTCCTTCAAAAATTTAGACAATAACTCAATTAAAAAAAGCATCACAAAAGATTTAATTTAAAAAAACTCATTTTAAAATTTTTGCAAAAAATACATACTCCAATCCAAAACACTTACTTTAAAAAATCTGAGAAAAAAATGTCTTATAAAAATGATACGAAGCTCAAAATATTTACTTCAACTCAAAACACGTACTCTAAAAATTTGAAATTAAGCCCAAATCTGTACTTTAAAAAAAAATGAAGAACAAAAAACATCCAAAAAAATGTATCACATACCTCCAAGAAATGTCCTTTGAATGTACATCCAAGAAAATTTCTTAAACCCAAAACAATTCTTTGCAAAATCAGACCGCCTCCAACAAATGTCTTCCAAGAAAAGTCTTTAAACCTAAAACAATTCTTTGCAAAATTAGACTGCCTCCAAGAAATGTCCTTAAACCCAAATCTCCAGGAAAAGTCTTTAAAACCAAACCAAGACCTTTGTAAAATTAGACCAAAGATGAATATGGTGCAATTGCTAGTTAATTAGCTATTAGAGTGGGAAATTGCCAAGATGATTTGCTATGATCAGATACAGTCTAAAAATTAAAAAAAATGTCAAAATCCTTCATGGAAATTGTGAAAATAGTTCTTGAAAATGTAAAAACCTTTTGGTGAGTTTTTTTGAAATTACAACACTGTGAGCTACCATATTTTTATTCTTATAATGCTATTCGCCAACCCTATAATTGGATCCTAAAAATGTAAAAATCTCTTGGTGGGTCTCTTTTGAAATTCCAACACTGTCAACTACCATATTTTCATTCTTATAATGCTATTCGTCAACCCTATAATTATCATGCGCTAAAGTAGATCCATTTTAGGTGCAAAAATATTTTAGAGTGCAAAAGACAATGTGTAATTTTTTATTGTTTAAATTGTATTTGTGAATGCTATAAAGATTACAGCACATTAAACTTGTTTTTTTACTATTAATATATTTTTTAGTATACGCCAATATTAATTCATATTAAAATATTCTATTCCTAACTCACATTGGATATTTTATTCTATACAACATCAATATATATATATATATATATATATATATATATATATATATATATATATATATGAACTTGTTTTAATTACATTTTTTTTTTATTATAGTTGACCTTACTTTTCTATATAGAAAATATTTTATTTTCATTTTAAGAGAGACAAACATACGTACATATCACCTTCACATTGGGCTCAATAAGTATGTTCAATGAAATAAGTTTAGTTTCTATATAGAAAATGTTTTATTTTTGTTTTAAGAGAGACAAACACATCACCTTCACACTGGGCTCAATAAGCATGTTCAATGAAATATGTATTTTACTGGATATTTAATTGATCAGTAAGAAGAGAGGTAATGATATTTTAGAATAATTGTATTGCTTTATTTTATTACTAATATTTAATTGATTAGTCAAGAAGTGAGTAGGAAGAGAGGTGATGATATTTTAGAATAATTGTATTTCTTTATTTTATTATTAATATTTAATTGATTAGTAATAAAGTGAGGTAGTAATATTTTGAAAAATAATAGTGTTATATATATATATATATATATATATATATATATATATATATATATATATTGTAAACAATTTTCATTGTTTAAGTATTGAGGGGTTTGCAAATGGGGTAGCAAGTTAAGTGGGCTTGATTATGGGGAAAACTTCATAGTTAAGCACGCTTGAACCAAAGACGATCTGGGATGGTTGACCTCCTGGGAAGTCCTGGCTACCAGGTGCAAGCTCCGGAAGTGATGATTGACGCTATGTGATTCATTTAACTAGTTTCAATCTCACTTCTTCACCCCTGTGAGCATCACCCAATGCAATGAGTGCTAAGTGGACTATTCAAAAATCATGAGAAATTAGTCACTTACGACCTCTCATGGAAATGGTCATAAATGATTGTCTTACTTAAAGCAGTTGAATCCAAAAAAATGATATCTAATTTTCATTGTATTGAAATGCTAATTTTAAAGTGATAATAAATGGATTTAGTTAATGGGATAGCTTACCATGTTATGAAGTAATGTAAACTGTGAGATTTAATGTTCAAAATCTATTATGAGTCAAGTAAACAATAATAAATAAATAAGTGGATATAAAAGTGGCGGTAGGAGGCGGAGGGGTACTCTATGGCTGCTAGGAGTAGGAGAGCAAAGTATTCACGTGCTCATGGGGTCTTGGTCATATGAAAAATAATCAAGTAGAGATATATGGTCTCTACCAGGGACTTTTGTTAGTCAAAGAACATCAGGGTCTTGGTCATATGACAAATAATCAAGCAAATATAGATGGTCTCTACTAGGGACTTTTGTTAGTCAAAGAACATCAAGTACACATACTTACAGTTATGAGAGATTCTCTCATAATCCTATATCATTTGGTCAAGGCTCCCTCGAAAAGGCGAGATCTATGAAAACACTATGAACAAAATAAAGAAAATTGCAGAATACATCCAATCCAAAGCATCTTTCCATGTCTTAAAAGACTTCAACTAAGAAAGAGAAAAGTAAAGCAAGGAAGGGTGTAAATTGAAGATAGTTGAATAAAAATTAACAGCCAGCTCAGAGTGCTATAATTCCCTAATGACAAATAAAATCTATTAAAATAAAAACCATAGTAACATTATGTTTTGTAAATTTCCCTAATTACTAATAAAGTCTATTAAAAATGTTCCTCTTTAAACATTCTTGTAAAATATTCTATTTTTTGCTACTTAAATATATTCTCTTTAG
Source organism: Pinus albicaulis (assembly GCA_034641835.2). Lineage (NCBI taxonomy): Eukaryota > Viridiplantae > Streptophyta > Pinopsida > Pinales > Pinaceae > Pinus > Pinus albicaulis. The sequence continues at coordinate 343,407,719 of CM076576.1, forward strand.
AAAAATAACTTGTTCTTATTGAAATTTTTTTTTTTAATATTTTCGATAAATTAACTATATAATACCTGATGCCTAATATATTTACTAAAAACTAGACACAAAATTAAATTATCTAATATTAAATACTCTTTATTAAATAAATAAATTGATTCAACATTTTCAAAAACTTTAATTACAACATATGTATATAATATTATACCATATTTCCCTTTCAATATTTATAATTATTCTCGGTAATCATAAACTTGATTTAAAAACGTATATTTTACCTTTTACTTATTCGGAATGGGTGGAAAAAAATCAATTTATAAACTTGCTACGGCCGAAAAAACCAATTCACGAACTATTTAAATTATGATTTTTTTATCAAAATATAAAATAATAATTAATATCACTTCAAAGAAAGCAAAGATATAGAATCAATTAATAATTAAATAAACTTAATCAATTTTCATTTATTTAAATCAATTCACGAACTATTTAGAGTATGACTTTTTATCAAAAATACAAAATAATAATATTATCACTTTAAAGAAAGCAATGATATGGAATCAATTAATAATTAAATAATCTTAATCATTTTTCATCATTTTTTAAATTGAATAAAGTTTTACCAAAAATTATAATAACAAGTAGCAAAATCTTTAACAATAAAACTTTCTTTTAAAAAAAAAATTATTGTCGAAACCCTACCCACATTTCTCAAAACCTAAACTGGTATTTGAAAAGTAATAATAACAGCATTTTCATAAGGAGTTGTCTACCCAGGCAACGAAATAGCCCGGACGACAGTTTTTTTCCGGAATCCGGGCAACTAAAATTCAAGAAATCAGGTAGTTGGAGTGTTTGGAATCCATTTTTGATAGCAGAAATGGATTCAACACTACCAAAAACCCTTAGGGCACTCAAAATACTAAAGTTTAACAACTGAAAACATGATTCTGATAAAATCTTTGCCGGATTTTTTAAAAATCTTTGCCGGAATCCGGGCCAAAACGTTGCCTGGGAAGACTACGGCTTTTCATAATGGAATTGATCTGCTAAGACATGATAGTGACATTGTAGAAAGTGTAAAATAGCAATATTTTCATTAAGGGAAATGATAATAAAAATATTTTTGTTTAGAGAAATGATACTTTCAAAAATAGTGAGTTTTTTTGGAAGTTGTTTTGATGGATTTTTTTGTTTAATTTCTAAAATCTAGCAAAAATTTATTAAAAATCACAAGTTTGATAAGTAATCTTTACATAATGGAAATATCCTAGAAAATTTTCAAAATGCTGAATCCATATATACGCTCAAAACACCAATTTAAATAACATAAATAAAAATTTCGCCTCAAAATTTTCAATAGTATTGAAGCACCAAAAATTCAAAAAAATCTCAATAAAAACAACTCTATAAAAATATATCTACGTAGGCCGACTTAACTCCAATTAACTTTGCTTAGAAGGAGCAAAACAAAACACTTTGTTCCTGTGGTTCACAGCCAAGGTTGGAAAACGACGTATCAGCGGTGGAGTTTTGTCCAACCGATAGCGTGCGAAAGAAGGGAATGAGTGGGGTTCCGTTAAAGATATCTCATGGATGTGGGACCCACGTCAGTTCTATGTGGCAGCGTGGCAGGGACCCACACTCACTTCTGCAATCATTACCCGGAGAACCGAAAGGAGAATAAGTTTTTCCAACTTGCGAAGAATCGTTGAACGCCACGTGGAAGGCATAGCGATATTCTGGCAAGAGCAACCGGCCGTCGGTGTCAGATCTTTGTCCGTTAACGAAAACCGTTTGGAACACGCCGGAAATTGACATTCACGGCGCCGGCAAATATCCCGGTTTCGACATGGGAATTTCGACTTGTTCCGTTATATGACAAGTTGACCCCACCTTTATTGGTCGTGGGATGAATGCGTCCGAATGAAAGGGCATCCAGCTCGACGCATGCCACGTCACATATTTGTTTGTTTTGTTTTCATTTAGTGGGGATGAAGTATTAATTTGTCGTGTAATATTAATAGTGGACAAATTCAATCATATTGTACCAAGCAACAAAATTAATAGTGGACAAGTTCAATCATACTGTACCGAGCACAAAACTTTGATCATTATAGAACTCTAAACGTGCATGAAATTCTTCCTTATTTCTTGTCCGATATGTGGTTACTTGGAAATAAGGATGATATATTATATATTAATTTATTAAAAAAATATTAAATTTTACATGGGCCAAATTTTCTATTCATAAAGTTTTTGCTTTTTTTTGAAAAGGTAATTTAAGAAGGTTGGTAAGGTACAATTTCAGTCAGCTTTAGAGTTAACACTTACGTATATCTTAAATTTAAAGGGAGTAGAGTATGTATATATTTATAAATTTTAAGTATCAAATCATGACATGAAAGTAAGTTTTTTTGTCTTATAAATAAGAAGATTTTATATATTAATTTGGTGTATAGCTTGATTGTGACCTTAAAATTAGATTATTATTATTATTGTTATAAACATCAAAAGATCATCAAAACTTATCTAGCATATATTTTTAAAAGAGTATATAATTCATCACATCTAAAAATGTGTATGCTTTCAGTTGCACCTTAGTAATTTATAGAAAAAACTAAAAGTCCCCATATATAATTCATCAAAAAGAATTATGACAAAATATTATAAAAATAAGAAAAACTAACATATCTTTTTATAAAAAAGATGCATGCTGAAAATTAGAATTCATTGCAAAGGCCCAATCCAAAATATTTGGACTAAAACCAACCTTATTTTATAAATTGCTTGTATCCTACTTCTTTTTTATAAATATATAGTCATATGAAATGAATTTTATCCCAAATCTTTTCAAAAAGTGGTTATAGGGTGATATTCCTTAAAACATATTCATTTTTTAGCCAATTCATCACAAGTTGAGAGTCACTAAAGATCTATAAATGAGTTTGACCATACTCTACACCAAACTTTGTTGCTAAAGTCAATATTAGTTTTAGGGCCAATACCTTCAAGAAAATATTAGTACCGAAGCTTATACCCACATTGAAACACAAGTATAAGAACAAAAAAGAAAGATAATTTCCCCTACCCCTCCTATTAATGGATCACCTTGAGATGCATCATCAAAATAAGCCTAAACTCTCGTTTTATCAATACCTTCCTCACCTTAGTAATTTTGTAGGTTTCATTTGATAAAAAAACATAACTTATTTAATCCCTATGTAATACATTGTAATGGAAAGATGTCCCTATTTTCAAAGTATTAACATTTCTTTCCAACCAAATTCCCATGCCACAACTAAAAATAATACAACAAAACCCTTTGAAAATTCAATGATTTCACACCACGTCCTAAGACCCTCGTATATTGTTTTCCTTTTTCCAAATATCTCTCAAACTTACAAGACCCTCGATTTCTTTCCAAACTTATTAAGTACGATACATGATAACAAAAAGTTTGTTTTAGAAAGCTCAACGTTGGGTTCTAAATGGATGCTCGCACTTCAACCCTAGGTGAGGTAGTTAGGGTTTCACCCTCACCATGTGCATAACCATCCTTGGCCAAGATCTAGCATTGGATGGTTCTTTTTTCCTTTCGAAGTTCCATTTTGGTCCTTTTCCTCTTTATGCCCAAAATATATTTTCAGCTGTTAATTCTACATTGTTGGCCATGCCATGGTGTAACTCTAGTTCTCTAATCCACGTGGATGCTAGTGAATCACTATAGTCAATAATTATTTTCTATTATTCGTGTTTTACAAACTTATGGTTTTGGTAAACCATGGTATCCACCACATGGTATTTGAAAGATTACCATAATGATTTATAATATTAACCTATGGTACAGGCACATGGTTTTTTGCAATCCATGGTATTTGATTAATGCAACAAAGTGCATGTATTTTGGTAAAAAAAAACCCATATTTAATATAAATATGGGCCTTCACCATCATGAATTTTCTCATGATTAAGTCTTATGACATCTTTAACATATAGTAAAATTAATTAATATCTTTTCATATTATTTTTTTCCTCTATATTATTTCTTTTATGCACTTGTGATATATTCTATTGTTGACATTTTATCTCATTGTATCATAGGATCTTCTCCTTGTTGTTTCCTTGGGGAGGTCAAGGTATAGAGATTTTCTTCTCATGCTAGTTTTACTTTAGGACAACTACTTTCACTATCCCAAGTGACCTCCCATGGTGGAACACAAGCGAAATAATGGAGCAGGAGATCCTATCAAGTTGTTGCTCGAGAAAACACTCATATGACAAAGGAATAAGATGATGGAAAAGTTTTTCCATACCCTTCAACAACTCTTAATAGGGGCCAAGGCACCTTCAACAAGCAACAATTTGTAATGTCCCCTACTGTAATTAACTAGTGATTTCTTGATTTTCTACCATTCAAGAATTTTTTCAAACACTTTGTAGGCGGACATTTCTTCAAACACTTCGTAAGTAAATAAGTATGAAGGAAATATCAAAATTAAACCAATAATATTGCCACATGTAACTTGTAAGAAAAAATATTCTATCTCAATAACAACTCAACCAAGACAACTAAAATTCATAATAAAAAACTCAACTAATTGTTTATTGAATCTGATCATGAAATTACAAGTTGGGCAGAAAAATCAATTTACGGGGAACCTGACTAATGACATGATTTGATCAGAGAAAGAGAATGATAATATTGTTAGAATATCCCCTCTCCTAACTGTTGAACGAGATCATGGAAATAAACTAGTTATAGTAGATCGATCCTCCTTTTTATGCCATGAACTAGCAAAAAGTACCTCACTTTGATGAGAGAAATAGTGTCGAGAATGAGAAGAAATATCTAAACCAAAGAAAATCCTTTAAATTATGATAATGCAACCTGTAAATGATAATGTGGCTTCCACACTCCATGAACTCAGGTTATACTTATGAAATATCTAAGTGATATTTCCTCTTGATCAACTAGGGTGGACATGTTTAACCACTAAAACCAATCCCGATCGAATCTCATGTGTGTCCAATATGAGAAACTAGAATGATCTCTCCAACTTACTAGATAGGGTTAAATCTTTCACAACCAAAACCAAAATTCCCTTATGGTTTCGTCCAATGGTTTAAAGCCAACAACTTTCCAAAGAACAATAAGATAATCAAGCTTGCGTAAGCGTGAGCTCCAATCTCTCTTTTATTATCAAAATACCATGGGTCTCTATTTTATAACTCTTTTTCCCCTCTGACCCTTTCTTTTACCTTTTTAACCTTTTCCCCCTCAATTAAGTAATATAAAGTTTTCCTTGATTTTTCTCGCATAGTCACTTAATAACATTTTTTAATTGAAATATTCAATGTCACTTTTAAATGTTTCTTTTTCACCCAAATGGAATTTAAAAAATTAAATTAATTGATCCCCTCTTTGCTAACTCTAACCTACGAAAATAAAATAGGCTACTAAACCATTCTCCAGAAGTGATCATTTGAAAAGCGACATTATAGTCCTCCCTTCCTGAAATTGCTTGTCCTCAATAAATACAAAACTTGAATATAAATACTAGGATCCGAAATATGACTATAGAATGCTCCACATATATATGTTGTACCATATGAAAACAACTACATTTAGCATCATTGTCACATTTTTTTGTATTATGAAGAAATCCACTACAATGTAAACCATTCCTCATAAAATTGTTTGGTAAATATTCCTTTGTCTACATTTTTTTATACTGGGATGCATTTATTTTATCATAATACCATTTTTTTATTATTCCATCCCACCATGCTTGAAGCTTAATATCAATTTTCACATAGTTGGAATTAGAGTAATAGATGAAACCACAATCTTCCATTCATTCTTTTATGGTAGACCAACAATAACATATGGGTAACTCAGATCCTCTACTGCCATGCCCATTGCATGTCAGTCTATAGGAAAGGCCTCCATGTCAAAGTTCCATTTTCTGTCATATGTAGATGCACTTCACTCCATGGAGTACTTGTCTGGTGCAAATCAAGATTTAATAACTACCCCGCTATTATCAAGGTCTAGTGAGCCAATACATTAATTTTCATAGTGTAATGCAATTGTGCTTACAATAACTTGAAGATGGGTTCTATAAATTTGAACTGCATGTTAGCAACAATAATATAGGGCTCCATGCAAGTGTGTTTTCATAACTAGTGATTGGTGAGTTGGTGAAAACTAGCATCATTAGTATAAACATGAGATTTTCTTAGCTTCAAAAGATAATATGAAGGTTCATCATGGCCATGAGTAAAATTTTGTTTAGATTTAGCTCCAATAATGGTTGGTGGGAGGACAAGCTCAATAAATATATGCTTCAGAGTGCCAAGTGGTGTTAAAAAGAAAATTGTTCTTGAAGCATAAACCTTTCTCCCCTTCAAAGAATTCATCTTGGTGACAAATGGCATATATGGGCCATGGTAGACTAAGATGAACAATCTTTCCTCTTCAATTGATTACTTAATAGACATTACATTTTGTTCTTCTTCAACATGTTCAAATTTGATTGCAGATTCTGGTGAACCATATATTTCTAGATCTAGTTTGTTGACAATGGGAGATTTCTTTAACTATTCAATATTAGTAGGATTCACCCCTACTAATGTTTGATGGCTAAACTTATTTTCATTTAACCATGCAAATATATCCCTTGATATTGTGATATTGTGCATGGAATTTCATATTGTAATAGATATTTTCCAAATTTTATCACCTTCTTCATTATCTTTGGAAAAATCATATTTTTAAAAATATCATGTTGATGTGGCTCAAAATTTAAAATATGGCCCTCTTATTACAAGAAGAAAAAATATTAGGAAAGCACCCAAACTCATAATTGGATTCAAGAAACTAGCTATTGAAGATGTTACAATTTATGGAATAATCCTTTTAGTGCTCATGTACTTTTATTGATGTCCTTGAATGTTTCATCCCATGGAACATATATAGTAGCAATTTTTTCTTGTTTGATTTCTAAAGATGGATCTATATTCAAAGGAATATGACCAAAAAAACATCTTGGATAAGGTATATCTCCATCACCAAGAATTGTTCTTGCAATTTCGTCACTTCTATGAGCATTCCCTAAATCATTGTAAGTTACATAGTCATAAATTATATCACAATGATTATTTTCACATTTCCCGTCCCTGCACTTGTCTTTCAAGTCCTTCTGATTATTGAAGAATATTATTTTCAATGGATGGACTTGAGAGTGGAAAGGGAAGTAGATCTATTTGTTGAGATTTGGTAGCTTGGGAGGTACTCCAAGCCCTATGGTTTGGGGTTTGGAGGTTAATGAAGCTCCACAAAAGTGAATTTTGGGTTTGGAACCCAAGGTTTGGGATTTGCACCCAAGTTTGTGGGTGTGAAACTATAATAAATTTGAGTGGTTTGACACATGGAGGTGTTAGAGGACCCTTAGAGGAGAAATGGGCAGCGAAAATCACTCAAATATGAGCTCTAAAAGTGGAGAATTAAATTTTTATATGTTGGTGGTTGGTTTTGTGGCATGCAAGTCAGATCGAATTGGGGTTTGAGTGTGCCACACGACATGTTTGATGAAACCACATGAGAATGTATAAATACAAGTGAGTGGAGAAGCATTCTACTCACATCCAAGTGCATCTTCTCATAAGAAATACATCTTTGAGGTAGTAGAGCTCAAGGATAAGGAGGAAGAAGTGTTTGGGACTATTTTGTGGATTGTTTTGTGTCTCTTACATGGCCAAGTAGCTACAAGAGGATATTCACATGCTTCAGGTCAAATCTGGGCAGATTTGTGTGGACTTTTGGGTCCCTTGCAGGTTTGAATTAGTAGCAAAAGGAAAATGCTTTCTTAAGCAAGGTCTCGGTAGGTTTTGGTATGTATCTTGAGTAGTTTTCTCCCTGTTTTCTAGGCCACAACTCTTGGATAAATTGCAGAAGGTCTGATTTCAGATCCCGTGGTAAAATAAGGGTATTGTGAGGCTAGTTCAGGGTTATAAATAAGCCCAGGACCAACGAGTAGGATAAGGATGTAAGGGGAGCAGGGAAACAACTATATGGAGGCATGCGTGGCATTTTATAAGGGTTGACGTCGATCAATGTTGTGTCCTAACTAGATCACAGAGATACAACATTGAAACACCAGACTTGAGGTATGTTGTTGATGTATTTAAGTTGAGTAGGTATTAGTTAGGACCAATCCAAAGGCCCAATCCAAAATATTTGGACTAAAACCAACCTTATTTTATAAATTGCTTGTATCCTAGTTCTTTTTTATAAATATATAGTCATATGAAATATAGATGAATTTGCTTGATTATCCCAAATCTTTTCAAAAAGTTGTTATAGGGTGATATTCTTAAAACATATTCATTTTTTAGCCAATTCATCACAAGTTGAGAGTCACTAAATATCTATAAATGAGTTTGACCATACTCTACACCAAAATTTGTTTCTAAAGTCAATATTAGTTTTAGGGCCAATACCTTCAAGAAAATATTAGCACCGAAGCCTATACCCACATTGAAACACAAGTATAAGAACAAAAAAGAAAGATAATTTCCCCTACCCCTCCTATTAATGGATCACCTTGAGATGCATCATCAAAATAAGCCTAAAATCTTGCTTTATCAATACCTTCCTCACCTTAGTAATTTTGTAGGTTTCATTTGATAAAAAAACATAACTTATTTAATCCCTATGTAATACATTGTAATGGAAAGATGTCCCTATTTTCAAAGTATTAACATTTCTTTCCAACCAAATTCCCATGCCACAACTAAAAATAATACAACAAAACCCTTTGAAAATTCAATGATTTCACACCACGTCCTAAGGCACTCGTATATTGTTTTCCTTTTTCCAAATATCTCTCAAACTTACAAGACCCTCGATTTCTTTCCAAAATTATTAAGTACGATACATGATAACAAAAAGTTTGTTTTAGAAAGCTCAACGTTGGGTTCTAAATGGATGCTCTCACTTCAACCCTAGGTGAGGTAGTTAGGGTTTCACCCTCACCATGTGCATAACCATCCTTGGCCAAGATCTAGCATTGGATGGTTCTTTTTTCCTTTCGAAGTTCCATTTTGGTCCTTTTCCTCTTTATGCCCAAAATATATTTTCAGCTGTTAATTCTACATTGTTGGCCATGCCATGGTGTAACTCTAGTTCTCTAATCCACGTGGATGCTAGTGAATCACTATAGTCAATAATTATTTTCTATTATTCGTGTTTTACAAACTTATGGTTTTGGTAAATCATGGTATCCACCCCATGGTATTTGAAAGATGGAAGCAAAAAAAAATAAAAATCTAATTATATGATTAGTTTTCATCATATAAAACCATTTGTTAGTTTTTACCATAATGATTTATAATATTAACCTATGGTACAGGCACATGGTTTTTTGCAATCCATGGTATTTGATTAATACAACAAAGTGCATGTATTTTGGTAAAAAATAACCCATATTTAATATAAATATGGGTCTTCACCATCATGAATTTTCTCATGATTAAGTTTTATGACATCTTTACCATATAGTAAAATTAATTAATATCTTTTCATATTACTTTTTTCCTCTATATTATTTCTTTTATGCACTTGTGATATATTCTATTGTTGACATTTTATCTCATTGTATCATAGAATATTCTCCTTGTTGTTTCCTTGGGGAGGTCAACGTATAGAGATTTTCTTCTCAAGCTAGTTTTACTTTAGGACAACTACTTTCACTATCCCAAGTGACCTCCCATGGTGGAACACAAGAGAAATAATGGAGCAGGAGATCCTATCAAGTTGTTGCTCAAGAAAGCACTCATATGAAAAAGGAATAAGATGATGGAAACGTTTTTCCATACCCTTCAACAACTCTTAATAGGGGCCAAGGCACCTTCAACAAGCAACAATTTGTAATGTCCCCTACTGTAATTAACTAGTGATTTCTTGATTTTCTACCATTCAAGAATTTTTTCAAACACTTTGCAGGCATACATTTCTTCAAACACTTCGTAAGTAAATAAGTATGAAGGAAATATCAAAATTAAACCAATAATATTGCCACATGTAACTTGTAAGGAAAAATATTCTATCACAATAACAACTCAACCAAGACAACTAAAATTCATAATAAAAAACTCAACTAACTGTTTATTGAATCTGATCATGAAATTACAAGTTAGGCGGAAAAATCATTTTACGGGGAACCTGACTAATGACATGATTTGATCAGAGAAAGAGAATGATAATATTGTTAGAATATCCCCTCTCCTAATTGTTGAATGAGATCATGGAAATAAACCAATTATAGTAGATCGATCCTCCCTTTTATGCCATGAACTAGCAAAAAGTGCCTCACTTTGATGAGAGAAATAGTGTCAAGAATGAGAAAAAATGTCTAAACCAAAGAAAATCCTTTAAATGATGATAATGCAACCTGTAAATGATAACGTGGCTTCCACACTCCATGAACTCAGGTTATACTTATGAAATATCGAAGTGATATTTCCTCTTGATCAACTAGGGTGGACATGTTTAACCACTAAAACCAATCCCGATCGAATCTCATGTGTGTCCAATATGAGAAACTAGAATTATATCTCCAACTTACTAGATAGGGTTAAATCTTTCACAACCAAAACCAAAATTCCCTTATGGTTTCGTCCAGTGGTTTAAAGCCAATAACTTTCCAAAGAACAATAAGATAATCAAGCTTGCGTAAGCGTGAGCTCCAATCTCTCTTCTATTATCAAAATACCATGGGTTTATACCATGGGTCTCTATTTTATAACTCTTTTTCCCCTTTGACCCTTTCTTTTACCTTTTTAACCTTTTCCCCCTCAATTAAGTAATATAAAGTTTTCCTTGATTTTTCTCGCATAGTCACTTAATAAAAAATTTTAATTGAATTATTCAATGTCACTTTTAAATGTTTCTTTTTCACCCAAATGGAATTTAAAAAATTAAATTAATTGATCCCCTCTTTGCTAACTCTAACCTACGAAAATAAAATAGGCTACTAAACCATTCTCCAGAAGTGATCATTTGAAAAGTGACATTATAGTCCTCCCTTCCTGAAATTGCTTGTCTTTAATAAATCCAAAACTTGAATATAAATACTAGGATCTGAAATATGACTATAGAATGCTCCACATATATATGTTGTACCATATGAAAACAACTGCATTTAGCATCATTGTCACATTTTTTCATATTATGAAGAAATCCACTACAATGTAAATCATTCCTCATAAAATTCTTTGGTAAATATTCCTTTGTCTCCATTTTTTTATATTGGGAGGCATTTATTTTATCATAATACCATTTTTTTATTATTCCGTCCCACCATGCTTGAAGCTTAATATCAATTTTCACATAGTTGGAATTAGAGTAATAGATGAAACCACAATCTTCCATTCATTCTTTTATGGTAGACCAACAATAACATATGGGTAACTCAGATCCTCTACTGCTATGCCCATTGCATGTCAGTATATAGGAAAGGCCTCCATGTCAAAGTTCCATTTTCTGTCATATGTAGATGCACTTCACTCCATGGAGTACTTTTCTGGTGCAAATCAAGATTTAATAACTCCCCCTCCATTATCAAGCTCTAGTGAGCCAATGCATTAATTTTCATAGTGTAATGAAATTGTGCTTAAAATAACTTGAAGATGGGTTCTATAAATTTGAACTGCATGTTAGCAACAATAATATAGGGCTCCATGCAAGTGTGTTTTCATAACTAGTGATTGGTGAGTTGGTGAAAACTAGCATCATTAGTATAAACATGAGATTTTGTTAGCTTCAAAAGATAATATGAAGGTTCATCATGGCCATGAGTAAAATTTTGTTTAGATTTAGCTCCAATAATGGTTGGTGGGAGGACAATCTCAATAAATATATGCTTCAAAGTGCCAAGTGGTGTTAAAAAGAAAATTGTTCTTGAAGCATAAACCTTTCTCCCCTTCAAAGAATTCATCTTGGTGACAAATGGCATATATGGGCCATGGTAGACTAAGATGAACAATATTTACTCTTCAATCGATTACTTAATAGACATTACATTTTGTTCTTCTTCAACATGTTCAAAATTGATTGCAGATTTTGGTGAACCATATATTTCTAGATCTAGTTTGTTGACAATGGGAGATTTCTTTAACTGTTCAATATTAGTAGGATTCACCCCTACTAATGTTTGATGGCTAAACTTATTTTCATTTAACCATGCAAATATATCCCTTGATATTGTGATATTGTGCATGGAATTTCATATTGTAATAGCTCTTTTCCAAATTTTATCACCTTCTTCATTATCTTTTGAAAAATCATATTTTTAAAAATATCATGTTGATGTGGCTCAAAATTTAAAATATGGCCCTCTTATTACAAGAAAAAAAATATTAGGAAAGCACCCAAACTCATAACTGGATTCAAGAAACTAGCTATTGAAGATGGTACAATTTATGGAATAATCCTTTTAGTGCTCATGTAATTTTATTGATGTCCTTGAATGTTTCATCCCATGGAACATATATAGTATAAATTTTTTCTTGTTTGATTTCTGAAGATGGATCTATATTCAAAGGAATATGACCAAAAAAACATCTTGGATAAGGTATATCCCCATCACCAAGAATTGGTCTTGCAATTTCCTCACTTCTATGAGCATTCCCTAAATCATTGTAAGTTACATAGTCATAAATTATATCACAATGATTATTTTCACATTTCCCATCCTTGCGCTTGTCTTTCAGGTCCTTTTGATTATTGAAGAATATTATTTTCAATGGATGGACTTGAGAGTGGCAAGGGAAGTAGATCTATTTGTTGAGATTTGGTAGCTTGGGAGGTACTCCAAGCCCTATGGTTCAGGGTTTGGAGGTTAATGAAGCTCCACAAAAGTGATTTTTGGGTTTGGAACCCAAGGTGTGGGCTTTGCACCCAAGTTTGTGGGTGTGAAAATATAAGAAATTTGAGCGATTTGACACATGGAGGTGTTAGAGGACCCTTAGAGGAGAAATGGGCAGCGAAAATCACTCAAATATGAGCTCTAAAAGTGGAGAATTTAATTTTTATATGTTGGTGGTTGGTTTTGTGGCATGCAAGTCAGATCGAATTGGGGTTTGAGTGTGCCACATGGCATGTTTGATGAAAACACATGAGAATGTATAAATACAAGTGAGTGGAGAAGCATTCTACTCACATCCAAGTGCATCTTCTCATAAGAAATACATCTTTGAGGTAGTAGAGCTCAAGGATAAGGAGGAAGAAGTGTTTGGGACTATTTTTTGGATTGTTTTGTGTCTCTTACATGGCCAAGTAGCTACAAGAGGATATTCACATGCTTCAGGTCAAATCTGGGCAGATTTGTGTGGAATTTTGGGTCCCTTACAGGTTTGAATTAGTAGCAAAAGGAAACTGCTTTCTTAAGAAAGGTCTTAGTAGGTTTTGGTATGTATCTTGAGTAGTTTTCTCCCTATTTTCTAGGCCACAACTCTTGGATAAATTGCAGAAGGTCTGATTTCAGATCTCGTGGTAAAATAAGGGTATTGTGAGACTAGTTCAGGGTTGGAAATAAGCCCAGGAACCAACGAGTAGGATAAGGATGTAAGGGGAGCAGGGAAACAACTATATGGAGGCATGCATCGCATTTTATAAGGGTTGACGTCGATCAATGTTGTGCCCTAACTAGATCACAGAGCTACAACATTGAAACACCAGACTTGAGGTATGTTGTTGATGTATTTAAGTTGAGTAGGTGTTAGTGGATGAGGTCCTATTTTGGGCATTTGTATGGGACACTTGTGGTCTATTAGAAGGCAGTTTGAGAATGGACCAAGTGTGGCTTGGAGTAGCACCTAATGGAATAAGGTGGTTTCTAGAAGAGGTAGAGAAGTGAAGTTCAAGGTCTACAACCAAGAGCAGTTTGTGGACAACTTGTGTTCATTGTTGGAGAAGAGAAGTTTGACATTGATAGGTGGCGACCCTCTTGCCCTATATTAATATTCATTGGAGAAACACAGGAATAATATAGTGGAAATAAGTCCCTGAGTAGCTGAGGATAAGTAATAAGAAATAAGTCTCAAAGTGTTGTGGTATTGAAGGACAAAGGGGCATCTAGTGAGTATGAAGACCCTATGTGTTGGTTGTAGATGGACTTATGATCAACTAGAGGGAATATTGGAGAGCCAAGTTCAGTGGCCTAAAGGAGCTGGTGCATTGATAGAGGCAAGTGCTACAGAATGGAAGTGAAGGACCCACAATGTGTAAGATCCGACAAAGAAGTTGTGATTGCATGCTACATCAACTAGACTATCAATGTATCTTGTATCTTTTATTATTATACTAGTGGGTGTATGAGGGTCATTATGCTTGGTGCGAGAGCCCTAAAATTTTTTATTATCACTTTGATTAATAGAAGGAAGTTGGGTTGTTGTACAATTTTTTAAAAAGTTGTATATATTTTGTGCACTAGTATATTTACTATTGTATATTATTCTATTGTGAAAAGTAGTCTTGTTGTGATACTTGGATTGATAGCATCAATGATTTAAGATTCTATCCTAGACTCAAATATCGTGGAGAAACATCATGGTATCAAAGTTACTTTGAAGGGCTAGTGAATCAAAGTGTGTGAAACGAAGTACAACTTAAGAGGGAGTTGGTCAAATTGTTGGTGAAGGGCTCACAAAAATGTCAAAGTTACAGGCTAGTCTCTAGTATGAGGATAGGTTGGAAAGTTTTTACAAATATAGTCCATGGAAGGAAAGGATCAAGTTGGTTTTAATGGTCAACATGATCTTAGAATTTGTCGAGAAAGTAATAAAAAATCCAACAAAACCTAAGGAGTTGGAAGTGTACGAAGATCTGGATACAACAGAAAAGTTGATCAACACAGACAAGGTTAAGGATTCCCTAATACCTCATATGTCCACGAAGAACACTGCCCATGAGATGTGAGCGGATCTTCAGAATTTGTTCTAGAATAATAATGAGAACTAGGTATTGGTATTAGAGGATATGTTAAAGGCCACCAAGATGATATAGGGTGAAGGAGTGACTTCATATCTATTGAGGTTGTCTCAAGTTAGAGATGAGCTTGTCATCGTCAGGGTGACTATTACAAATTTTGAGATCGTGAGGATTTCCTTGAAGGGGTTTACTCTAGAGTGGAAGTTGTTCATCAAGGGGATTGTTGCCAGGGATAAGCTTCCAGACTGGAATAGGCTATGGGATGAATTCATTCAGGAATATTTACGAGAAGAGGATATTCATCCAAACAAGAAGGCTTTAGATGGTGACGCATCACTTGCAGCAAAAGTGAAGGACAAGTAATAGAAGGACTTGATTAATATCAAGTGCTTCAACTGTGGCAAGATGGGTCATTTTTCGACAATATTTATGATGAAAAAGAAGGGATATGATGAGAAGAAGAAAGGGAATAAGGTTGTAAGTGTTTCCACTTCTGTCGAGATAAATGATATCTCAAGGAGGTTGGAGAAGGAGGAATTTTCTTTTATCTCTCATTTATCACAAGGTACCATCGACGAGGTTACATGGTACATGTAAAGTGGTGTGTCAAAGCACATGACAGGGTCACGGGATGTGTTCGAGACTCTAACTGAGTGGGACACAAAGTTGCACATGGTGTTGGGTGAAAAGAGCCAGAAAGAGATAAGAGGATAAGGGGTCGTGCCAATGAAGATGTAGTTAGGTAAAGTGGTGTGAGTTCAAGACATATTTTTTGTACTGATACTTAGATATAATTTGATTTCTGTCTCAATGATTGACCAGAAGGGGTTTGAGGTCTTATTTCAGGGTAGGAAGGAAAGACTCAGTCCAAGAGGCTCTAGATCCACAGGTGTTATGATTGGAGCTAGAGAGAATCATCTATTTAGGTTGAAAATAAAAATTGTAGATCATGGAAAGAAGAAGTAGAATCAGGTACAATTTCTAGATAAGCAGGTGTAGGTGTCAGGGGAGAAGGTACAAGTTCCAAAGAATAAGGTTCAGGTTTTAGAGGCTCAGAGGGAGTTAGCATGTTTAGAGGGAGAATGTGCAACCCAAGAAGAGTGTTTGGTTAGTGGGAAACAAGGGGGCTTCTACATATGCCAAGAGGGAATCCTGGAAATATTGGAAGAAATTTTAAGAGAAGAAGAAGAAGCAAGAGGCTTCTAGTGACAGTGACACTTTTGAGAGAGGCATGGTTCATGCTATAGGGTTTACTGCAGTTAGGGGCATTAGGATTTGGGTTAGTGTTGTGATAAGTGATAGTGATGATGACACTTTACTTCCTAGTCTTTTAAGTACCTCCCTCGCTAAGAGGGAGTGTTGAGATTTGGTAACTTGGGGGGTACGCCCAGATCTAAGGTTCGGGTTTTGGAGGTTGGAGTGCCACAAAAGTGATTTGTGGGCTTGAAATCCAAGGTGTGGGATTTTCACCCAAGTTAGTGGGTGTGAGACCATGAGGAATTTGAGTTATTTGACATATGGAGGTGTTAGAGGACCCTTAAAGGAGAAAGGGGCAGTGAAAATCACTTAAATCCAAGCTCTAGAAGTGGAGAAAATATTTTTTCTATGTTGCTGGTGGGTTTTGTGGCATACAATTTAGGTCGACTTGGGGCTTGATGGTGCCACAATACGTGTTTAATGAAATCGCCTAAGAACGTATAAATACAAGTGAGTGGAGAAGAATTCTACTCACATCCAAGTGCATCTTCTCATAAAAAATCATTAGGGGAATTTTGAGGTCTAAAATGGGCCTCCTAAGAAAAACGTACAACAAAAATAAAATTTAGAAGAACCAATAGGATTCAAGATGATGATGTCAACCATGGGGGATGATTCACCATTTTTTAAATAAAATGGTAAAAATATTAAAAAATAATAAAATAATAAAACTACTTTTTCAACTCGTATTTTCAACTTATCTCAAATTTTTTATCACTTCGAGTAGGCACCGTTGGATGAAAAATTTAATTCCTCATCCAAAGAGTACCTATGTTGTTGCACTCAACAATGAAAAATTTAAACAAAACACACAAGAGAAACAAACAGAAACAATATTATTTTAACATGACACCAACCAACTGGCTACGTCCACCTAACAGGCATCGGTAATCTCATTCAACAACCTGGATAGCCATGAAGAGTTTCTCATCTGCTCATCTCTTCCACTCACCTCACATTCCTCATCATGCTCATTTGCCTCTACGAGCTTACATTTTATAGTTGGGAGTAGAAACTGAATCATAAATTCACTCACAACAAATATAGAACATTTAAATCCTCATGATTTAAATCCTCATCAATTTAAAGGAGTCAATTTAGTAACAGAATCCTATTGTTGTCACCTTCGTGAGATTTTCTCCAAATTTAATTAAAATAAAATCTCAACAATCTCCATATTGACAACAATTAGCCTGATACCCTGTTCCATTATTATTTTATCTTTTATGCAAGCTAAGAGAAGCCAGACACCATCGTAGGAAGTTTCTCTAATAACCGCTTTAGGAATATGTTCTGCAGATGTTTTCCTTTAGCGTACCTTTAATAGACTTCTTCAAAGATAACTTGTCTTACAAAATGGTACTTTATAGGTATATGCTTTGATTTACTATGATAGGCTGGATTTTTAGCCAAGTGAATTGCACTTTGACTATCACAAAATAACTTAATGTTGTCTTGCAACCTACCAAACTCACTAAACAAACTTTTCAAACAAACCGCTTCCTTGCAAGCATGTGAAGCAGCTATGTATTTTGCTTCTGTAGTGGATAAAGCAACAATGTTTTGTAGCTTTGACATCTAGCTAATAGCTCCACCTGCAAGAGTAAAGACATATCCTAAAGTTGACCTTCTCTTATCCAAATCACCTGCAAAATCGGAATCAACATATCCGCAAACAAATTCACTACTTTTTTTATAAGTGATACAATAATCACTTGTGCCTCCTCAAGATAATTAAAGCACCTATTTCCCCACCTGACTACATTTTCCCCGGATTTTCCATATACCTCACGACAACCCACCTACAAAAATATCCGGTCAGTAAACCATCTATACATCAAACAACCTACCATACTAGTATAGTGGAATTGAGACATATATTCCTTCTCTCCATTAGTGTTAGGACATAAAACTGAAGAAACTAAATAAAGCAAAAGGGACCGAAATAGGTCAGCATTGTCTATGCTCAAACCAAGAGCATTTTCTCAATA
Source organism: Pinus albicaulis (assembly GCA_034641835.2). Classification (NCBI taxonomy): domain Eukaryota; kingdom Viridiplantae; phylum Streptophyta; class Pinopsida; order Pinales; family Pinaceae; genus Pinus; species Pinus albicaulis. The sequence goes on from CM076576.1 coordinate 343,425,953, forward strand.
TACTTGTGATAGCCACAGCTTTCTACCATTGCTCTGCCTCTGCACTGTTTTCCAAAATTTTGTCTTCATTGCCCGATCTTTCATATCAAATGTCCAGCTACCCAGCCTTTTAACCCGCTAGATTCTCAAGAGTCTTTTTTCTTGCTAAAAGCATATCATCAACATACAACACTAATATAATGAACATGCCATTACTTAATTTATTAAAGTAAACACAATGATCATATTCAATTCTTATATAGTTTTGACTCATCATGAAAGAATCAAATTTCTTGTACCATTGTCGAGGCGACTGCTTCAGACCATGCAATGATTTCTTGAGTTTGCAGACAAATTTCTTGTTGCGATTTTGAACAAACCCTTCCGGTTGTTCCATGTAAATATCCTCATCTAAATCTCCATGTAAAAATGCAGTTTTAACATCTAGTTGCTGTAATTCTAAATCAAGTAAAGCAACTAATGCTAACACAATATGAATTGAAACAATTTTTACAACTGGTGAAAATATCTAATGAAAGTCAATTCCTGCTTTCTGAGAAAAACCTTTCGTGACCAGCCTCGCTTTGTACTTGTCTTCTGTATCATCAACACCCCTTTTCAATTTGTAAACCCACTTACATCCCACAGTTTTCTTGTCTTTAAGAAGTTCTACCAGATCCCATGTGGCATTCTTTTCTAATGCCTTCATCTCATCCTTCATAACCTCTTTCCACTTACCACTGTTAGAACCTTCTATCGCTTCCTGATAGCACAAAGGTTCATCATCGTTAGTAGTTAAAGGAACTGAAGTAACATAATCATCATACCTTTTAGGAAGACGTCTGATTCTCGTAGACCTCCTTAAAGATGGTATTGGTACTTCCACAATTCGCTGATTATTATATGTAGGAACTTCTTCATGATCAGCATCTGAAACACGTTCATGATCTACATCTGAAACTTGTTCATGATCTGAATCTGAAACTTGTTCATCTGGACTATCATCAGTATTTGAACTGGTTTCAAACTAAATGTGTTGAAGCTTAGGTACATTATCCTGTTTCAATTTATCATCTACATCTGGATTTTCAAGTGAAGATTCATTAAATTTAACATCTCTGTTAATGATGATCTTGTGAGTAGTAGGATCCCACAACCTATATCCCTTAGTCCCATCACCATATCCAACAAAGATATATCTTTTTTATTTAGGATCTAATTTAGAACGCTGATGTTTCGAAACTAGAGCATATGCATCACAACCAAAAACTTTCAGTTTAGAATAATCACATGGATAACCTTTCCATACCTCTTGAGGAATTTTGCATCCTATCACAGTTGATGGTGATCGATTTACCAAGTAACAAGCTGTAGAAACCGCTTCTATCCACAATTCCTTCTGCAAATTGGCGTTACTAAGCATACTTCTTGCTCTCTCTAAAAGAGTCCTATTCATGCGTTCAGCAACTCCATTTTGCTGAGGAGTATATACGGTGGTTTTATGTCTTTCGATCCCAACGTCCTTGCAATAATTATCAAATTCCTTTGAAGTGAACTCACCACCATTGTCAGTTCTTAAACATTTAATGGTTCTTCCAATGATGTTTTCAACTAATGCTCTAAACTGTTTGAAAACTGTGAACACATCAGACTTCTTCTTTAACATGTAGACCCACACTTTTCTAGAGAAATCATCAATAAAAGATACAAAATATGACGATCCTCCATATGAGGTTGTAGGAGATGGACCCCAAACATCATAATGGATATAATCAAGGATTCCCTTACTAGTATGTTTTCCAGTTTTAAACTTCTGCTTGCTTTGTTTTCCATATATACAATGTTTGCAGAAATCTAACTTAGAAGATTTTAAACTAGGAAGTAACTTATGATCAGATAAAATTTTTAATACTCTTTCACTCATATGGCCCAACCGTTGATGCCATAAACAAATAGAATTACTGTCGTTTTCAGATACTGTAGAAGCATGATCTGACTCTGTTCTTCCTTCTAACTGAAAAAGATTTCCAACCTTCTTTGCTTTCATTACTAGTAAAATTCCTTTATAAACTTTCATTACTCCACCTTGAATAAAGGTTTTATATCCATTAGTTTCTAGTACTCCTAGTGAAATGAGGTTTTTTCTTAGTTCAGGTACATGTCTTACATCAGTTAGAATTTTATTTGTCCCATCAAACATTTTAATCTGGATGCTTCCAATTCCCACAATATTACATGAGACATCATTTCCCATGTAAACAACTCCATCATTGATTGATTTATAAGTTTTAAACCACTCTCTATGAATGCACATGTGATTTGATGCACCAGAATCTAACAACCAATGTTGATCATGATTAGACAAACTAACTGATAACACTTCATCACTCATACCTGAAATAGATGCCGAACCTGTATCTGTCGTGTTTGCTTCTTTCTTCTCTGTCGAAGAGTCTCCTTTGGATGTTTGTTGTCTCTTCCAACAGTCCTTCTTCAAATGTCCTGATTTGCCACAAAACCAGCACTTTACCTTACTCTTCTTCCCTTTCGATTTTGAACGCGAGTTGTTGTGCTTACTGAAGCGTCTTTCTTTAGAACAACCTCTGACCATCATTGCTTCTGATGTAGAGGTTTCTGAATTTGACCTTTTCCTTGTTTCTTCAGACAACAAAGCTCCAACAACATCATCAAACTCAAGGGTTTCTGATGAACTAAGACTTATAGAAGTAACAAAATGATCCCATGACTCGAGCAACGAGCATAACAAAGTTACAACTTTATCTTCTGATTCAAATTTTACTTCTATACTGTCTAACTACACCAGGAGAGTATTAAAGGTATTCAAATGATCAGTTATCGTTGTACCTTCCTTCATGTGCAAGCTGTACAATTGTCGCTTCAGAAGAATCCTATTGGTTAAGGATTTTGTCATGTACATCTTTTCAAGCTTTGTCCACAAACCAGCAGCAGTTTTCTCTAACACGATGTTAAACAAAACATCATCCACCAAACACAGTCGAATGCCACTCAATGCTCTTTCATCCAAGTCACTCCATTCATCATCTGTCATGGTGTAAGGCTGTTTGGATTTTCCCAACAATGCCTTCGCCACACCTTGTTGCACAAGTAGATCATACATCTTCACTTTCCAGATCTCGAAGTTGTTTTTGTCATTGAACTTCTCGATCTGAAACCGATCACTTTGTGTTTTTGCCATGTTTAGTAGCTTGTGTCACAAAAAATCTCCAATTTCAGAAGGAATTAATTTTGAATAAAAAATGTCTTTCCCTTTTAAAAAAAAAAATTAGTACCTGGACCCTATCTAATGGCATATTATAACAACTTGATATTCCAATCTTTACAAACTCCATATAAATCGATATTACACTTTTTATTCCTCTATTATGCTCTACATTCCTCTATCATGCTCTATTAAATCTAGAGCATTCCTTTTCATATCGTTTTTTCAATATAATCGATACCATCGACATACAGTTAATACAAATCGATTTTTTTAAAAATCCAAATAAGCCATAACGAAATATAAATCAATTTAAAATAAGTGCAACAAATCAATTTAAAACAATGGCATATAAAACAAAAAATCGATTTTATAATTGAATTCACCATTCAACGCAGCGTTCAACACCTTTTAACGCAGGTAGCAGCGGCTCACACAGGCTCCGTTCACAGTGGACCCAGACCTCACAGACTCGGCCATACTTATCATCTGCGCACAAAAATTTACCCAGCTTTCAAACTCAGATCATAAAACCGCTTGTGAAGTTCAACCAGGTTCTACACAGTCACGAACATAGCTCACGGCTAAACGAATATAGGGACGACTCTTCTTGGCTCCTCACGATGCTTTTGAAGCTCCAGCTTACGGCTCAACATAATAAATCAGTGATATTTACAATCCCACGGTTCAAAGATTATTACGCTGCCAACAACAACCTTCAACCGGCCACGCTTCAACCACACAGCCTGATCCACAGCACAACGGCTCGGAGTTAACACAGGTTTCTATCAATGCTGTTTAAACACTTGTTACTTGCTGCCATACACAGCGGCTCCTATGCAAATCAACGATAGCTCCAGCACCTACAATTCATCCCACCGTCCTTTGGAACAGGAAATATCTATTTCAACAATAGGAAGTGAATCCACCTCGCTCTTATACCAATTGTTGAGCTCAGAAGTGGAAAAACTTAAACAAAACACACATAACACACAGGAGAAACAAACATAAAAACACATATTTTAACGTGGTTCACCCAACCAATCTGGGCTACGTCCACCTAACAGGGCATCGGCAATCTCATTCAACAACTGGAGAAATACAATAGCATAGTTTCTCATCTACTCATCTCTTCCACTCACCTCACATCCCTCATCATGCTCATTTCTTCTACGGGCTTACATTTTATAGCTGGGAGTAGAAACAGAATCATAAATTCACTCACAACAAATATAGAATGCATTAAATCCTCATCAGAATTAAAAGGAGTCAATTTAGCAACAAATCCTATTTTTGTCACCTTCATGAGATTTTCTTCAAATTTAATTAAAAGAAAATCTCAACACATGTTGCATAATTTCGATGGACCCTGTTACACGAAAAATGAGAAATACATAAAAAATGTGATTGCAATCACGTTTTTCATGTATTTCTCTTTTTTCGTGTAGTAGGACCCATCGAAAGTATGCAACATGGGTACTCGTTAGATAAGGAATTAAATTTTTCATCCAATGAGTACTCCCACTCAAAATTTGAGTATAAACTTTGGGAAATAAGTTGAAAATATGAGTTGAAAAAGTAGTTTTTTTCTTTTTTCCCTCTAAAATTTGATGATGTAATCAAATATTATTTTATTATTTCCACTATTATTTTATAATTTCCTTAGGAGGCCCATTTTAGACCTCAAAATTCCCCTAATGACATCTCCGAGGAAGCCAAGCTCAAGGAGAAGGAGGAGGAAGTGTTTGGGACGATTTTGTGGATTTTTTTATGTCCCTTATAGGGTTGAGTATCTATAGGAGGAAAATAACATGATTAAGGTCAAATCTGGGCATATTTGTGTGGAATTTTATGTCCCTTACATGTTCAACTTAGTAATAGAAGGTATTCACTTTCTTGAGCAAGGTATGGGAAAGTTTTGGTGTTTATCTTGAGTGGGTTTCTCCCTGTTTTCTAGGTCGCAACTCTTGGATAAATTTTAGAAGGGTTGAGTTCATATCTTATGGTAAAATAAGGGTGTCGAGAGCCTAGTTCAAGGCTAGAAATAAGCTGAGACACTAGTGAATAAGAGCATGAGGTAAGGGAATGAAGGAAGAAGTTGCAGGGAGGCCTATGTGGAAGTTATAAGGAATGACATAGACCAATGTTGTGTCCTAACCAGATCACCAAGCTACAATAGTGAGACACCAGAAATAAGGTATGTTGTTGATGTATTTAAGTTGAGTAGATGTTAGTGGATGAGGTCCTAGTTTGGGCACTTGTAGTTTAGTGGAGGGCAGTGTGAGAGTGGATCCAAGTGTGGCCTATTCTAGAACCCTTAAAGATTAAGGTGGCTGCTAGAAGAGGCATAGAAGTGAAGCTCAAGGTATAGCCAACTAGGAGCACTTTGTGGAAAACTCGTGTTCATTGCTAGAGAAGCGAATTTTGACAATGATAGGTGGAAACCCTCATGCCCTATGTTAGTCTTGATTGGAGTAACACAGGAATAATATAGTGGGAAGAAGTTCTTGATTAGATGAGGAGAAGTAGTGGGAAAGAAGTATCAAAGATTCATGGCTTTGAAGGATGAAAGATAAAATAGTGAGCGTGAAGACCCTACGTGTTGGTTATAGATGGAATTATAATTAGCTAGAGGGAATTAGAGATCCTAGTTCAATTGCCTAAAGGAGTTGGTGCATTTATAGGATATGACAAAGCAACTATGATTGTATTCTACATCAATTAAATCGTCAATGTATCTTGTCCTCTTGTAGTAGTGGATGTATGAGGGCCATTATCCCTAGTGTGGGAGCCCTAGACCATTGTATTATCACTTTGATTAATATAACGAAGTTGGGTTGTTGTATAAATTTGTAAAAAGTTATATATATTTTGTGCACTAGTAGGTTTACAACTATATATTATTCTACTGTGTAAAGTAGTCTTGTTGTGATACTTGGATTGGAAACGACAATGATTTAAGATTCTATCCTAGACTCTAGTATCATGGAAAAACAAGATGACTCATTGTTTAACCCTTCCACTGTAATGGATTCCAAAATATTTCTTTACCATAATGATTAGAAACTAAAATATCTCTCGGCCAAGAAAAGTTAGTGCTTACTGTAAAATTTGCAGTGCTTTCATCATGTTATCTTCATGTGCAGTCTGCAGTAGCCAACCCTTCAAAGTATATGCTTTGCTTCTCTTGCCACTATTTTCTTTGGAGAGAAACTAATGTTGTTTCTTGGAGATTCTAGCCAACTAAATTGAATCATGGCAAATATCTTCCCATTCTTCATCAATTTTCCTTTCTCATTTCCATTTGTTACACTCGCTATTTCTTATGGAACTTTAGATGTAAATTAGAAGGATTTTTGTTGAGCCTTAGGATATACAAATGAAAATATAGTTTGATGATTATAGGAGAAATAAAAACTCCTATATTGGCAACATATTTCTTATTCATGTTATTTATTGACAAATTCTTTAGAGCTTCCAAAGTTGACATTTTTTATTCAAGATCTTGAATTTCTCCCTCATTTACCAAGAGATTTATATTTTGATCATTCAATTCCATATTTGTAGGGGATTTTTCCATTTTTATATTTGATTCCATTAATCCTTTATAAATATAATCAATTGGTGGTCCATAACTATTTTTAGTTTCCATTTACACTATATTATTATCATTCTCACAAAGATCCTCTAAGATTTCCCCTTCCTTTTTTGCTAATCCTTGGATCATACTATTTAACAGAGTTACAAGGATTAGTATGGAACTTTTATATTAACTAAGATTCTTGTAGAAGAAAAGAAATATGGTGGAGGATCTAGGGTTTGAAGCTGTGTAGGGTTCAGGGCCGGGGGCCTAGGGCTCTGCAGGTGGAGGGTGAGGAGACTGAGTGTAGGACAGGGAGTCATATAGGATCAGGGACCAGAGAAGCTGTGGGTCAGCAGGTGGCACATGCAGGGAGGGACAGGGACAGTTGGAGGGTCTGGTGTTAGAAATTTCTGGGAACAATACAATCGACCGATGATTGTCTTCAGATAATGGCAACCGAAGTTTTTACGGGGGTTAGAAAGTTGTTAAACTGCACTACCGCCTCCCCTGAGAAGCACGCAACTGTTAACAACACAGTGAGAGGAAGCAGGAACGGGAAACATTCACCTTGGGGTTCTCAGCAGTTATCAGGCTTAAATCAGTTAAAAAAATGGTCAAACCCCGCGATGTCGTCGATCTAGATCCCAAACCTGGAGACATCCTGTCGCTTTGGGGCTTGCAGGTTATAGATTAAAATATAGAAAAATATATTCGCCCAGCTGGACGCTCTGGGAAGGAGAAAGCAGGCTCGGACTTGGCCTGGAAGCAAAAGAAAACCCTAGGTTTGTTGGAGGAGAGTTTAGGGCTGGCATTTCTGAGCGGCCAGAAAGATTCAACTCTTCTCCTTAACTAGGGGGCGGCGGTTCATGCGGCTGCAACGTCGAAAGCGGAGGCAGCAATATTTCCTCTTGTAAGTTCTATTATTCCACATCCACTTAGTCAATTTTACTCTGGGGGGCTTGAGGACTTTATTATTATAATTATAAATCTTCCAGGAAATCACATAAGGAATTTTCGGAACCGACGCATTTCAAACTACCAACTATAGTTCATCATCAGGATAATGAATTACAGTTGGTAGTTCGAAACACGTCGGTTTTGAAAATTCTTTATGTGATTTCCTGGAAGATTTATAATTAAAATATTATGTATCACAGAAGCTTGCACTCTCAACTTTATTATTAGCTTTGGGTTGATGAATTCGGAGAAGAGAAGCCTAAGTTTTGGGTCAGAGGTATATATAGGGTTTACTGAGGTGGAGCAGCCACCGGCTTCAGGGCAGGAGAAAAAATTTCAGGGTCCATGCAAACCTACCGAGCATAATCATTTATCTTGGGTAAGTGGTTTGGAGGTTGAAGGGGGTTCAGGTTTTAGGGAGGAAGTCACCGAGCTTGGAAGGGTTCCTGGTCAAGGGGGGAAGGATGGAAGATTAATAATCCCAGCGGTTGTAGAGGAGGGGATCGTTCGTGGGAAAGCAGAAGGAAGGGAGGGAGGAGGTAGCCAAATTTTTGTAGCAGGGAGGAGTGCCAGTACACTATAGGAAGGCCTAGCAAATGTTGAACCATCCACACAGCACAGGGAGGAAGGGCCAAGCAAGAGGCAGGCGGGGGAGAAGAGGAAAAAGCCGAAAATAATCAAGAAGAAGGAGGTAGTGGAGAATTTGGTACTAGGTATGGATGTTAAGATTTATGAAGCCATTGAAGTGGCTGATATTACATTGTTTGGAAGGGCAAGGGGAAAGAAATACTCAACCCAATTCATTCAGGAATGGGCTTTTCAACAAGGAAATCGGCACCCGACAAGAAGCTCTAGGTAACATCAATGGTGAAAGGCTCGTTTATGGTGAAATTTGAGAAGAAATAAGTAGTGGAATGGGTATTAGAGAGGAATTATGCTTTCGAAAAACAACCTATCTTGTTTAAAAAATGGAACCCTCTATTTGATGCGCAGAGAGAGAAGGTGGATGAGATTCCAGTATGGGTTCGCTGCCTGGGTTTCCACCATTACTATGGGTGAAATCGGTTTTTAAAGAAATTGGGAATCATCTGGGTAAATACTTGGGAACATACATGTATTTTGTGCAGACGAGGGAGAAGGTGGTGGCATAGATCCTAGTAAGTTTGAAACCATGGGCTGAATTAGTGGAAGAGATCAAGCTGCAGTATAAGGAGTTCAATTATGTTCAGCAACTAGATTATGAACAATTGCCTTTTCACTGCCATAGGTTTCATGTGTATGGACACTTGGCAAAAGAATGCCCTTTGGGTTACAGACGTTGGAGGAAACAGAGGAAGGTTGATTCTGGAGTGACCGGGATGGAGGTAACAAAGGAACATCAGATGAAAAAAGACACAGGGGCAGAACTTATGGATATTGATCAGCCTCAAGAGGGTGCGGCTGATGACATGAAGTCACAGAAAGATCAATGGCCTGGGAACCTATCACCTCAGACGCAAGCAATGGAAGAGAAAGCCCTGGCTCCTTCAGAGGCATATGCTGATCCCTGCACCACTGCTTTAAGGGTATGGCCTTGTCTCAAACATACCTTCTCATTATCCTTCTTTTTCTTTAAAACCTGTTGGTCATATGTCTGGTCCTTCCAGAGCACAGAACATTATTATTCCCATTTATTGTACTGAAAACACTCAGGTATAAAGCATTATTACTTCTATCCCTAATCTAGATCTGAACCGTGAGTTGGTTAGGGGTGAAGAGGAGGGTGTGAAGGAAGATATTTTTGCTGGTTCAAACCACTATAACCTCAGACCTAGTGAGAAAAAACCTCCACCCTGGGGGGCAGTGGGGGGTTTGGGAATAGATCTTGGCCAGTTTAGTGAGCAGAAGTTGCAAGGTAGGAAAAAAAACTTGTCAAAGGCTCAGATTCGAGAAAATATTGATATTGTAGATGGAAAACAAATGTCTATTTCTGGGGCGTTTAGAGCAGTGAAGCCCTCTCCTAGGGTAGACAAATGATAATCCTATCCTGGAACTATAGGAGTTTAGCCAGTAAACCTAAAAAACTGGCTCTTAAAGAGATTATCCGTCATTACAATCTGGATTTTCTCCTCATACAAGAAACTTTGGGTAGGGGAGAAGAAGTCACAAATTCCCTATAAATTCTTTTGTCGGGGTGGAATTTTCAAGTTATGGATGACAAAGGACACTCTGGAGGTTTAGCCATGGGATTCAGAGAAGGGAATTTTAAAGTTTAAAATTCATGGGGGATGGATCATGTAATGGGTATGAAAGTATACTCCATAGAATTATGTGCCCTTTTACTGATAGTAAACATCTATGGGCCTTGTCAGGGGAGAGCATTGTTCTGGAATTCTTTGTTTTCCAAATCTGTAATGAAAAACCAAAATCTTGTGATAGGAGGAGATCTAAATTTCTCAATTGGAGCTGCTGAAACTTGGGGTCCCTCTGTTAGAGGAGATACCTTATCGGATTTATTCTATAATATCCTCGGTTCCAATAAATTTGTGGGTATAAATTTGTTAAAAGTAAGGCCCACCTGGAGGAATCGAAGAACAGGGGAAAATAGGATAGCCAAAAGACTGGATCGGTTCCTATTATGTGAAGAAGTTGCAGCAAAGGTTCTGACCTTCCGTCAATGGGTGGGAGAGGGAGGGAACTCGGACCACCTTCCAATTTTGCTTGAGCTTACAAAACCCCCTAAAAAACCGGTAGCCCCTTTCAAATTTAATCTTGCTTGGCTGTCAGAGGACTCATATAACATACTCTTAAAAGAAACCTGGAGACCTGTGAGGCCCAATGATTCTGAGGAAAAAGCATTCCTTTTCATGGAGAACCTTAAGTGCCTGAAAAAAGCAATGGTGGAATGGGCTAAGTATAAGAAAATAAAAAAAGATGAACAGTTAATCAAAATAGGGTGGGAACTACAGGATCTGGAAAGTCCTGAAGCTAATGGATACGAAACTCAGGAAAAAAGAGATAGAATTTTGTTATTGGAAGGAAAAAGGAGTAAAATTCTTTTAGCAAGAGAAGAAAAATGGATATTGAAGAGTAGAACCATATGGCTAAAGGCAAGGGATGAAAATAATTTTTTTTTCCAAAATTATGCAAGAGGAAGGAAGATATCAAACACAATTTGGAAATTGAAGGATGAAGAAGGTAGAGAAGCAAACTCCTTTGAAAACCTGTCACAAATGGGGATAAGCAATTTCCAAAATCTCTTCACAGGTCAAACGGAAGCTTCTCTGGCTGAAGTAATCAGGACAGCCCAAAGTTTCCCTCGTTATGTCGATGATGAAGACATAGTGGACCTTATGGGGGTTAGTATCGAAGAAGGAAGTGGAGAACATCATGAAATCAATGGCAAGGGATAAGAGTCCTGGGCCAGATGGGTGGACAGTAGAACTGTTTCAAAATTTCTTTGATCAAATCAGATAGGAAGTGGTAGATGTGGTTGAAGAATCCAGATGGAAAGAAGCTATTTATGCCCCTTTTAATTCAACGTTCATAGCCCTCATTCCAAAGAAGGAAGTCCCAGTCTCTTTCGAGGATTCCTGACCAATATCCCTATGAAATTGCATTTACAAAATTATCCCAAAGGTGATAGCTCTCCGTTTAAAACCTATCTTATCCAGAAACATCTCAAAAGAATAGTTTGGGTTCTTGGATGGTAGACAGATTCATGAAGCAATCGAGGCTACACAGGAAACGATTCATAGTGTCAAACAGAAGAAGGGGAAAGGAGCAGTTGTTAAAATAGATCTCTCAAAGGCATTCGACATAATAAGTTGGATATACATCTGCATACTGCTTACTCACCTGGGATTTCAGGTTGACTTCATAAACTGGATCATGGGATGCTTAACAAGCGTGAGTTTTGCGGTGATCATCAATGAGGTTGCTTCTTCTTTCTTCCTAGGGAAAAGAGGCCTGAGACAGGGATGCCCTCTATTGCCACTCCTCTTTCTCCTGTCTGCTGAAGGGCTCAGCCAGTTAGTGCTAGATGCAAGAAGGGAAGGAGCCATAAAAGGGTTGGAAGTAGATGTAAACCTTTTTATATCTCACCTTTTATTTGTAAATGACATTCTGCTTTTCAGTAATGGAAGTATCAGTGAAATAAAGGAGTTCAAGAGGATCATGGATCTATTTATGAAAGATACATGAATGCAAGTGAACAAGGATAAATCTCAATTGATTCTGGAAGGCTTCAGTAGACAGTAATCAAATCAAATATCATCTGATCTGCCTTTTGAAGTGTGTAAGCTCGATGATCCTTTTAAATACCTGGGCTTTTGGCTGAAACCAAATGCATATAGAAAGCAGGATTGGGAATGGATGATAGCAAAAATTGAAGCCAGAATAACACATTGGAGTTTCAAATGGTTCTCAAGAGCTGGAAGGCTAACCCTTAATAAATCTGTTATCTTGGCAATCCCAGTATATTGGGCAGCTTTGACTTGGGTTCCGAAAGGCATACTGGAAAAAAACAAGAGAATATGCAGCAGATTCCTATGGGTAGGATCTAAGGAGGAATCGGTCCTTCCATGGGTGGATTGGGAGAAGGTGGAAAGGCCTAAGGAATGGGGAGGATGGGGAATTAATGATCTCACTGCCTTCGGGCCTTCACTTGCAGTGAAATCAAGATGGAGGATTATAAAGATGGAGAACCTGTGGACGATGGTGGTGAAGAGGAAATATATTGACCCTATTCCCTTGGAAGATTGGATAAGGAGTCCCAATAAAAAGAAAGGGAATGCATCAGTTGTATGGAAGGCCACCATAGATGCCTTCAAGATTATTGAGCAAGGGTTGTCCTAGCAGGTAGGGAATGGGGAGAGAATCCGGATAGGGAAGGACCCGTGGGTAGGATGTAATGAAAATTTCGCTCTATCCCCGAGCCTCATAAATCAGCTTGACTCAAAAGGCATTTTTTCGTCAATTAGATTGAGAATCAAGGACACTCCACCATTTGGGGACAAGCTTGGCTTTCAGGGATGGACCTAGAGTTAATGCCCCAGTGGTGGGAAGAAAGGAATGTATTTATCAAGGAACTTTCCAAGTCTAATGCAACGCTGAGAGAGAGGCCGGATCAGTTAGTACGGGCTCATGCCGATTCTGGATCCTACTCCCCAAAATATGGATACAGGTTCCTTATGTCTAAGAAAGGCTGGGGGTTTCCGGATTGGTGGGAAAAAACCTTATGGAAGTTACATAGTCCTGAAAAAACTAGAATTTTATTTAGGAGCATTCTAATGAGGAAGGTACCAACTTGGGATATACTTCAAGCTAGATATAAGACAGGTCCTAGGTGATGCCCTTTCTATAAAAACGATTCCGAAACAATTCAACACCTATTTATTGAATGTCCTTTCATTAAAAAGGTGTGGTCGGAGGTTGGAAGATTGCTTCAGAAGTCTGTAACATGGGAAGGGGGTTCAATTCCGGAAGTTTGGAAAATATGGTGGAATTTATCTCCAAAAGGAAATATGCAGAATTTTCCTCTTATCATCGCTTGGGGCATTTGGATAGCAAGGGACCATTGCATTTTCATGGATAATACTACTCCTTATGAGGCCATTGTTGTTCAATGCACATCAGTCTACACAAGAATTCCCGAGCCCATTAAAGAAAATGTCCCTCGGATAAAAAAAGTGGAACATATAAAGGAAAGAATACCATGGGCTTATTTTGACAGGGCATCCCAAAATAATAGAGCTGGAGCGGGGTTAGTAATGCACATAAATCAAAACATATGTCTTAAAGCCTCGGTGGGACTGGGGACTGAAACAAACAATTTGCGGAATTATCAGCTCTCAAACTTCTTCTCTGCTGGCTGATCCACCTAGACATTCTCACGATTCAGATCTTCGGGGAATTTATGAATATCATTAAATGGTTTAATGGAGAGAGCAGATGTCAGAATTATATTTTATCTCCTTTACTAGAAGAGACAAAACATTTAAAGCATACTTTTAATGTTTTTTCTTTAAGCCATATATACAAGGACCGCAATGATGCAACATACCAGCTTTCTAAAGTGGGTTTGCAACAAGATATGGGCTGTTGGAGGATATAGGATGAGGACCAGGGCGAGATCTGTGTGTCAGATCAGCCACCATATGCATAACTTTATTTTGTTGTCTCCCTGTTTTTATATTAGGGAGTGTTTTGTTTTTTGGTTTGAAATACATGCTCTAGATAGTTACTTTTACTTGCATTTATTTTCAGACTTCTATTTTGTTTTCTATCCTATCTGGGCTGTTTTCCTCTTTGAGGAGGCCTGGGATGACACAAAAAACTGTTTCTGTTTTATGAACATATGGACATACTTGTTCTTCTTGATATGAACTAATCTGTGGGGTTGTTTTCCTCTTAAAGAAGAGGCCTGTACACTAGATCAGTGGTTTATCTTTAGGATTTTGACAGATGACAGTGTACTTTTCATCCTGTGAGCTCTATGATCTGGGAATCATACAACCATAAAAGGAATGCGTAACGCATATACTATGTAACTTTTTATTTCTGTTAATAAAAATTTTGATTTTTTCTTCGGGAAAAAAAACTAAGATTCTTGTAGATATGTACATTCCATTCAGGCCCATTATGGAATAGCTCAAATAGAAACTCAATAGTTGCATAATATGTTACACGAGTTTCCGGTACGCGAAAACGAGTATCCGACACGGCTAGAAGTTTTTCCAAAATTTACAGGAAACGTCAAGTTGGGAGCGACAATAATATAATATATTAAAATTTAATATATATTAAAAATAAAAATAAAAAAATTAATTTATTTCCATCCAAATATTGCCAATCAGGATTGGCCAGGCATCTCATCTTCATTTGGATAGAAGGGCTTTCCATAAACAGGTTGTTACGCTTAGTTCCAGACCCATATCCATATCTAGACACAGTGACATACCCTTCCCTTCGCACAGTTCCATCAGTTTAAGCAGTACCCAAGTTGGTAGCGTAAAATAAGCATAATTTTGCACTTATTCATTGCAGTGAAGCTCCCAAAACGTCAAAAAATTGTTGTAGTGAAGCTCTCGAAAAGCTTCAAATTACCCATTGAAGCTCCCAACGGTCATGGAGCGTTTCCTATAAGCTCCCAAGCTCCCAAGATTAGGGGAGCTTAGGGTACGTGCTCTCCAATGCCTGGGAGAGGTACCCGTGTAAGTATGGTTGTATATAAGAATTTGTCACCGTGTGCAAGACAATGTACCACTTTACCTAATGCTCCAACTTCCACAAGTTTATCCTTGTTTTGAGTATGACTAGTTATGAGGGCTTCCAAAGTTGATGGAGCACTTATCTTCACATCCATGAGATGAGATGAGAAACTTGCTTGCTTAAATTTATCCTATGGCACCAAATCATGTTTTTTCTCGTGAAAACTTGTTGCCATCTTCAGGTATTTCCATAAATCCTACTTGATGATGACTTGAGCTCCTACTTTGAGCTTCCTAAATTTTCGTCTCATTTGCAAAATTATTGTCATAATTTGTGTTCATTTCATCATACATTAACAAGAACTTCTTACTTGCTATCACATCATTCTTGTCAACATCACCTTTAAGTAGTAGAGGTCTAGGAGTTTCTCTACTTATTGTTTGAGGTTTATTGTAGACTGGAATATGAGTGTTTCTCTACTTAACATGGTTCCCATCATAGCCATTCAACTTACTTGGACCGATGTTATGCTGGTTCCTTTCATTATTTCCCATAGCGTAGGTGATGATCTGAACCAACTACTACTACCTTATGCTAGGTGATTTAAGATATTCATAATTCTTCTAAGTTGTTCATTATTGTCTCCCATGTTTTCTTCCTCTTCTAATTCTAATTGAGGATAGTTATTACCCTTTATTTTTCTCTTGTAGGTGACATATGCCATGTTATCTAGATTCATTAAAGTAGCATGTTCTCATGGGATGGAAAGAAAACCAACTTTGATACCATTGTAATGCCCCTACTATAATTAACTAGTAATTTCTTGATTCTATACCATTCACACATTTTTTCAAACACTTTGTAGGCAAACATTTATTCAATCATTTTGTAGGTAATTAAGTATGAAGGAAATATCAAAATTTTACCAGCAATATTAATAAGTAACTTGTAAGAAAAAATATTCTAGCACAATAAAAACTCAACCAATACAAATAAAATTCACAGTAATGAACTCAACCAAATGTTTATTAAATCTGATCAGGAAATTACATGCTAGGAAATGAAATAAATTTATTGGGAATATGGATAGCACGATTTTACAAGAGAAAGAGAATGATAATAGTGATGGAATATCCCCTCTCCTAACTGTTGAAGGATTTCATGCTGGATAGACTATTTATATTCGATTGATCCTCTTTATGACATGAACAAAAAAAAATTGCCTTATTTTAATGAGAGAAATAGTGCTATGAATGAGTAGCAAGATCTAAACTGAAGCGTCCCATTTAAAGGATGATAATGAAACTTGTAAATAAAAATGTAACCTCCATACTCCATGAAATCGGGTTGTACCTGTGAAATATGTAACCGATATTTCCTCTTGATCAACTATGGTGGATATGTTTGACCACTAAAACCAATCCTGATCAATTCTCCTGTACACCTAATGTGAGAAACTAGAATGATCTCTCCAAATTATTATTGGCTAGGGTTGAATCTTTCACAACCAAAACCAGAATTCCTTTAGGGTTTTGTCCAAAGGTTTGAAGCCAACAACTTTCCAAATAACTATAAGATAATTAGGTTTTCCCAAGAGTGAGCTACAATATCTCTTTTATCATTAAAATACCATGGATCATCCGAATACCACGGGTCTCTCTTTTACAACATTTTTTCCCCCCTTTAACCCTCTCTTTTACCTTTTCACATTTTCCCACTTAATTAAATGATACAAAATTTCCTTTCTTTTTCTCCCATAGTCACTTAATTACACCTTTTTAATTTAATTATTAAATGCCACTTTTACATGTTTCTTTTTCACCCAAATGAAATTTAATCAATTAAATTAAATGATACCCTATTTTCTATGCATAATTTACGATTGCAGACAAAAGTAATTTCACTAAACCTAGTGGAGTGGTCTAGAACAACAAAGTACAAAGAATATATAATTTTTCCTTAGAGAAATTAAAATATGGGAAAGAGGCCTACTTGGAATTTGTCATAATATTTACTTTCTTCTTGGCTTATAAGCTCCAATCGTAGCTCCCATTTCTATAAATAGAGCCTGCAAATACAACCAAAACAAGCCAAGGATATACAACATCTGCGTAGCGTAATTAAATTACTTTATTCTATGAATCAACAAGGCATTGAAATACATGAATGAATACAACACATATAGGAAAAAAAAGTACCCTTTGTATTGATAGAAATAGGAGAGAGTTTACAACCAAATATAGTATTTGATCTTGTAGAGATCTCCCCAAGTTTACTTGTCCTTCCTTGTCACAAAGCACACCTCAATGCCACCCTAATGCATGAATATGATGATTATCTTAGATTCAAGGCAACAACATGAGGGCATGATCAGTCTCTAAAAGTAAACCCCTATGTTATAGATGGCAGTGAATTTATAGGAGAGGGATGGTTGTTTAGGATTTACCATAATGAGCTTGAGATCCACTTATTATGGGAGGATGATCTCAAGGAGTAAGAGATGAAGTCTCGAAGGTAGGATCATATATGATTCAAGCTTCTTATCCAAGGTAAATGGTTAAAACAACCCCTGGAAGCTTCTGAAAGAGGAATCTTTGGAAATATTTTTAATTTTCCCGAATTTATAGAATCAACGCACCCCAAACAAGGAGAAACTAATGTTGACCAGTGCTGGTGCATAAAGGAGCAACCAACGTTGAATGCAATTGGCTAAAGGGGTAGGTTGTGCTGGGGCTTAAAACAATGATTTTGAGTAGTGAGACCCAGAAACTCAGAATTTTTGGAAATTTCATAGTTATGGATTTGTGTAGGGATGATGACAACATGTTCACAGATTTGGAGTGATCTGGTTTGCAGGCCTATTGACCAGATGCGAAAAAATGGCTTGTAACAGATTTCCCTCTAAAGAAAAAAGTCAGAAATGGTAGTTGATGATTGAAGTGCTTTACCTTGTGACAAGTTTGGATCAAGAGAAATTGGCTGAGACTATCATCTGTTACAATACACTTTCATTATGATATTTTTTCCAAGGGAGGAATATCCATGCTCGTCACATAAGCTAACATTACATGTACAATGATTAAGAAATATGTACACTGATGAAATAGGGTGGACCCATGTTTGGATGACTATCTGTATGATCATAACCATCATAATTTGTATTCTTGTATTAATCCTAAAATCGCAGCCTAGATAGATGGAACTAGATCTGTGGTCTTCTATCTCATTCACTCGATCGTCTAATGTATGAGCCTAACCAACGAATAAAGGAGCTGAAGTCAAATATGGTGGAAAACATATGATTACCCAAAAAAGATGTAATTTGTTAACAGGCATGAGAGAAACCGCTGATGATTTTAATGTATCTCAAGGTACAACAATACAATATGTATGGTATGAATGAATGGGTTGAATTCAAACACTACACAAAAATTTTTGGTTGAAGGCCCATGATGAAAAACTGTCACTGAGAGTGAGGAAACTTGCCATTGATGTATGCAATATCTAAGGTACCAAAGGGAGTTTCTAAGTCAAATTCCTATATAATGAGTTTATTTCGACAGGAAGCAACCCACCATGAGAGGGCCTTGATGTATCCCCACTCAATGACACGAAACAAGTATCAAGATTTGAGACATAATGATGCTGATGTGGAATTGGTTTAGGAATGAAAGACATGAATGTAGGCTTAAGAGTATTTCAACATGTATCAACTGATATAATTAACTTGAACATATCAACAAAACTTTATGGAGTTGGAATCATTGACCCAAAACCGAATGCATAGGCTTTGATATGGTGCGATGAAAAAAAAAAACAAGCAGATTTCCCAACCCAATAGTCACAGAGATGAAGTGAAAGAGTGTCATGTTCAAGAGTGAGTCATTGTCATTAACAGACAAAGTATCCCATTTTTCCAATTTACCCAACCATTTTTGGTCAGTACCTCTTTATTTTTTACAACCTTGAGGAGGATAACATATGCTTGGTATGTAAGTTCATCCTTCAATGAATCCCTCTAAGTATTTTTAAGAAACCTTGAGAAGGAGTGGTTCGGTCCTGTTATTTTCAATGAGTCCATAAGTGTTTGATGATTTTATGAGTCCAGAAAAAGTAAAACTCGACTCCTTTTTCATGTTTATAGATTTTGAAAAAGGGGCAAAAATGAAAACTCCAAAGGATCCTTTTTGTAAAAAGTTCGATTCTGAAAAGGAAGAAAATGATACTAAGGAGAACCTATTAGCCATGCTCGACTAAGGTATAAATTTTTCATAATTAGTCTATCTAGGTCTGAAAAGGGGTTAAGGTTATACTGAGGAGACGCATTTTCATTTACTTTAACGAGTTCAAAAATACAAGTTCTCGACAATCTTTTCATGTTTAGGGAGTCTGAAAAGAGATGAAATGGGACTCCAAGGGGAACGCATGGTATAAAGGGTAGCAACTGGTTCTGATCATGATGGAACTACTCAAAACATGTAGAGGTCAAGAGGATGGTAATAAATCCACTAATCACAGTGTTTCCCCAAGAAAGGGTAAAAAATCGAGTGAAAGCATATGATCGTCCAAGCAGATGGTGATGATGGAATGAAAAAACCAAGGCTCATTTTGTAGAAACATGCTGATGAAAATGGAAATCACGCTAGATAAAATTAGAATGGTTTCATTTTTACACAAGTTTGAAACAAACTATGCTTGAAATTGGTTTCATTTTTACACAAGCTTGAAATGGAGAAAATTTGTTATAGGTCAATTTGGGCATCATTCCCAATGACCTGGTTAAACTGGACATTATCCCTAGAACCAATGAATTAGGGTCTATCATCCCCAATCATTTTAGTTTCTATAAGCCCTAAGACAAGAACAAATTATTCATGACTTATATTGCAAGGTTTCCAAGGGTTGAATTATATGTTATATTACTTATGAGCTCACCAATGCAGCCTCTCAAGGGACTAACTACTTTGCATATGCAGCTACCTCCATTCAAGGGTGATTTGCAAAGCACTTCCCGAAATTAAAGGGTGTGTTGGTTAAATGGGATCGAAATTCTCATTGTTCTAGAATCTCCACATGTCTAGTGCCTTCTAGAAGAGTCCATATGTGTCAAAATTTGAATCCATGTGTCCATCTAACACCTCTGATATTGGGAACATGTCTTTCCTATTATTATAAATTCATTGATGGAGAAACTACCTTTAGTTTCCCTATAAATTGAGCACAGATCCTAGTGCTAGGAAAGGAAGAAATTTGGTAAATAAATGTTGTTGGATTCTCAATTAAGTGTGTGATAAGAGTGATATCTTGTTGGTTAGATGTTTATTGTGATGAGGCTGGGATGATGCTGGATTTGGTGACATCAAATTGATCACTGGTTGTAACCTCCCCCTTCTATCTATTAATAAAGATTGCTTCTCATTTTCCCATAAATGTATCTGTTTATGTTTCTACTTTTCATATGATGGATTCTTAACTGTTATATATGTTTCATGTTTAATCGATTTAACTGATTAAGATAAATAGGAATTTGTATATTGCAATCTCTTTGCTTTTTAGTGTTTATAATTGCAGGAACTAGTCTGGCGATCTAAGATGGATTGGAATCTACATCAAGAGTGACAGAAGGAGAATAGGAAGTGCTTGGATCACAAGTAAGTTCCTCTATCTTTCTGTGTGTCTATTTACTCTTAGAGAAAGTGTCTGCAAAGTCTTTGATCTATTTTTCTAAATGCATGGCACCACATTTAGGGAATGTGTTTTATCCGTAATTCATAATTTGTTATAACAAATTGGCGACTCCGCTAGGGAGTTCCCTTATCATTCCTGGTGTATTTTCCTCTTCTTATCCACCCAATAGCATCTACTATCAATTATTAGACTTTTGAATCCAAATAATTTCATTATAATTTTGTTTAGTACTTGAATTTTGAATCTCTGTTGCGCCCAACGCATTGTTGGTCAAGACATAGTGCTTTGCATAGCATTGTCTCCCACTTAGGGGTGCTTTGCAACACACTGTCTCCCTTTAGAGACTACGTTTTCCCCTAACCCAGCCAAATTCCCTTTGAATTTTTCATATCGATCACACTCAGCCTTTTGTTTGCTGTGTTTTCAATTGTCTGATACCTTATAGAGACCAGTGAATTTGCCTGATTCTTCCTCCTTTGAAAAGAAAGTTTGTTCAATGACTCTTTAAGTGTTTTTATTTATCATTGATTAATTAAATTCAAAGTATTTTATTTCTGCATTAGGTCCATTTGTTTTCGTAAAGGAAATTTTCGTTAAATTCTTCATTTCCTGCAGGAAAAATTGTAGTTCCATTCTTCGTTTTTCCTAAAAGAGAAATTGTTGTTAAATTCATCATTTCTCAAAGAAGAAAGCATTTGTTTTCTTTGATTTGATGCATATAGTTTCCTTTTCTAAGTCACATTAAATGGAATGAAAAGAAAAATCTTCATTTGCATATAGTGAATTGTGTGTTTTGCATAGGAACATTAAATTAGGAAAGCTGCATATTAGTTTTTGCTCTTTGTTGTTTGCTCTCAAAATTGATTTCTCTTTCCCCTTAGTAGCTAGGATTTTCATTGAAAAAGCTAAAAGTGAAAAGTTTTCTTATCATTTCAGTTTTTAGTTTAGGAATTTCCATCACATCATTGCAGTGAATCTTGAAAAGCAAATTGATAAACAAGATCAACTTAAAATTTACATAAATTTACCTAAACATCATTGGAACCATAACGATAACATTTAGAAGGTCTAAGCTAGAGACGTGTTCTGGCGTGGTAAAACATAACAAATGTTGTTAATTTTCTGCGATACATTCCGAGTGTGATACCTCACTCCACGTACATAAGTATATCGTAGCTTGTCCACGTACCTTCGGGTATATCAGGCGGTGTTATAGTACGAAAAGTATAAAGGGGTGCTCTCACTGTGCAGTTTCACATTAGATACCACTAATACGGACTTGGACCCTCATGTACCTTCAGGTATATTTGGGAGGACAACTTTAGGTTGATATCCATCCATAGTGAACCGATTCAGCTGCCTTGTAAACTATGATACACCGAACACAACATTTGGGGAGATTTCCTGCCCGTACTTCTTGGTTCGCCAGGAGGTATTCTGCAGTTCACAGTTTGTTGGTAAACCTTTTGCCTAGCATTATACTTTTATTTTGTTTATTTTTTTTTGGTCATAAAATAAATTAGTCATCATGGAAGAAGAAAATTCCTTTCCCTGTCGTTCGCATAAACTTGCATTGAAACCACCTTTACCACCGGAAGCCACTTCTGGTCAGCGAAGGCGGCATCTCTCTACTGAAACTGGTACCATCAGTACATCTGGTGAAGCATCATCTTCATATATACCAAAGTTAGCACAAGTTGTTTCTACAAATCCTGGTTTGTCTACTGTTGTCGAAATGGAGTCATCATGATCCCGAACTCGACATTATTCAACTCGAAGTTGATCCAGATCTTGTTTCTTTTTTTCTAGAACATCTGCATCCCGAAGTCAAACAACCGAAAGTTGTTCCTGTATCGGTCACCCCACAATATATTGTAGCCATTGAGTCTCCCATCTCGCGTGGTCAACCTCCTAAAATATACTTTGGCCTTGATGGTGAAATCCTTCCACCTAGTTTAATTTCGATTGAAGAAATACCACAAGTCGAAACACCTTTAACTCCAACTCATTTTGGGGTGGAGCTTTACCTGTACGATTATTTTCCTCAATCACCTCCCTCTGCTTTTGTTGATCCTGTTCCTACTAAATTTCCCATCGATCCAATAGGGTATAAATTTGGTCAAGTAACCATGTCTGAACCAATATCTTCGGTTGGACCATCAATTCCAATTGCAATTGCACCTGCTCTCGCTACCCCGTCAATGTTCACAACTTCACCAAAGTCATATTTACATGGTGGCCCTATGGTCCCATCAGCTTATAAATATTTATCTGGAATTTTATTTGGTGAATCTTCAAATCCATAGACTTCACCAATGTCATTTTTTGGTGTTCTAATTGGTAAACCTATAGTGAATATTGAATGGCTTGATCCTTTATAGCCATCACCAGGACAATATCAAGCTGTTCCATCTGGGTATATTCCATCTAGTGCCATCTCAGCTGGACTCCCTGCATTTGGAGAAAAATATTTTTCATCTTATTATACTCCTCATGCTAGGGGGAAACCTATGGTTACCCACTTTGACAATACTCTGTCGTTTTTTGGTCAACCTAATGTTGAAATGAATTTTTTTTAATGACAGCCCACTCTGCCTATCCAACCATAAACGGTTGTACACTCGTATCAATCGTTTCAACCTGTTGCACCCACATCAAATCCACTTGTTAATACATCTTTACCCCTGTTACAGACTCAAACTATTGTACAACAACTGTTTCAGGTGGGTTCTTCAACTCAATACCCTCAAGTATTGGGCCCTCAAACTCCAACTCCTTTAGCTGGTTTACAACAACCACCTGTATTCAGAATCATTTATTCACAAGTTGGATTACCATTTTATGGGATGCTATTGCCACAACTAGGTTATACCTATCCTCAACTGAATCCAATTCATCTTAATTTTGGTTATAATATTGGTGGATAGACCCCTTGGCAGCCACAAGCACAAATTCCACAACCTTCGTTTCAGCAGGTATCGTACCCAGGTTTTGGTCAAGGAAATCCTCAATTGTTTTCTTATCAAAACAACCCCTATCTGGATTACTAGCAATAGATTCCTTATGTTGGTGCTCAAAGGCATGTTTCCCAAGAATTTCCATCATACCCTGGCTATGCTCAACCCGACCTCAATCGACAGTTGCCCT
The DNA here is from genome assembly GCA_034641835.2 of Pinus albicaulis. Taxonomy (NCBI): domain Eukaryota; kingdom Viridiplantae; phylum Streptophyta; class Pinopsida; order Pinales; family Pinaceae; genus Pinus; species Pinus albicaulis. The sequence goes on from CM076576.1 coordinate 343,449,739, forward strand.
TTGTTGCAACTTTAGAGTTACTAGATTTAAACCGACTCATTAATGATCCAATCAACTATGCTCCGAATTGGTGGCCAGCGATACCTCATAAATTACCTTTGGATATTCCTAAGTTCAATGGAAACCCTAGGGAAGAGCCATCGACTCATGTTATGACTTATCATTTGTGGTGTTCATCTGACTCCCTAAATGATGACTCTGTTCGACTACGTATTTTCCAACATACACTCACAGGTCCAGGTGAAAAATGGCACATTGAGTTACGTAGAGCTTCTTTTGATAATTTCACCGCCCTAGCTATTGTATTTTTGACTCACTTCCAATTACCCATACGATATGAAAATGGAATGGAACTCTTGACTAATTTTAAGGAGACTAATGCTACTCACATTTATGATAATATTCATCAGTGGTGTCATTGTCGTAGAATGGTTAAGACATTTGTTCTTGATCAACTCCTTGCTGAGTGGTTCATTAAGTCCATGTTACCATCTATAACTGAGGATGTGGCTAAGGGTGGTGTCATCACTGAAGAGAAGTTTATTGCTCATGCCCAATATTTAGACTTGATTTATACTCAGTCTGGCACACTCTACGAGAAAATTCCTAACGCGCCAAGATCTAATTTTACAGTTCCTCCTCCATCAAAGGACTCTCATGCTAGAGACAGTATGATTGGTACTGAAATCACACATCACACTACTGCATCTGATCATGCACCTTCTTTCAAAATCCATGTCGTGTCATCTGACAAGGGGAAAAGTGACAAGCAACTCGAAAGTAAGAAAAAATGGAAATCAAAGAAAAAGAAAACTTCTACCCTGCAGGAAAGATCATCTGATCAATCGTTTGGAAATCGGAAACCTCGTTACGCATGCATGACCTGTAATGAGGAAAAATTTGTTTGGGATTTTTCTCACCACACTGAAGTCTAAAAATATGTTAAGACCTCATGCTAGTCGTGTTGGTCGCATCATGCGTTATCTCTCACAAATCCATCGACAAATGTTTTGGTGTTAATGCGCAATAAATATTACGGTATTCAGGCTATCGATCAACCTACTACGTTGACCATGAATCCGTCTATGGAATCGATACCACCACCTGCTATTCCTAAATTGACAATCAAGCCACCGAAGGGAGTTGTTCATAAATCGACATTTAATCTTGGAGCAAGAGATGCTCAAAATTATAATATAGTTGAATATTTGGCTCAATCCCCTTCAGCTATGTCAGCGCTTGAGGTGCTACAAAATTGTCCCTCCCAAAAATAGGCTTTGTTGTTGGCAATTAGTAGAATTTATCCGACTGATTCTAATCTCGCATTCTTTAATCATACGGGCTATGTGTTGCAATTACCAGCAGAATTGGCATTCTCCATCCAAGTAAATTTTCTCAATCACCTTTTTCATCGTACTATTATTTATGAGGGAACATCTACGTGCATTATGTCTCTAAACTGTTGGAAGTCACTCAGCTGGCTGCGCTTATCTCAATCACCAAAAACGTTGAAATCTTTCTGTTACACCATTTTTTGGTCATCTAACCCATTATCATTAGATGAACCCAAGTACACCATGTAAGACTAATTTTACCCCAAGTAAAATCGCTTTCACCACATTTGTTTACATTTCTTAGTCAAATTTAACTAGGAATAGTAACAATTGTTAGTATGATTCTTTCGTCGTAAAAGATCACTTTAGCTATGCATATCAAATAGCCCTAACATCAGGTATGGCTGCAAAATATCCTTAAGTTTGCTGCATAAAATTAGATATAAGCATAAAAGATGCAGATAAGATATAAAATAGCTCCATGCATCCAATGAACAATACAAGAACAATGTATAAAAAGAATCTTATATTATATTAAAGAATGGGGCACCTGAGAGGAAAACAAGAAAGGTGTTTTCTAGTTCTCCTCAGTGGGATGGGTTCTTGGAAGTCCTCAGTGTTTCAGATCTAAAATTCTTCTCTTTGGTTAATGTGGAAAACCCTAACAAACATGGAACTCAATGGGAGTTCAAAATGCAAACAAATGGAAATGGTGACCAAGAGTAGATCTAGTGTGATCCAATGTAATGGAGGTGACTAATGAATGGGGAAAACCTTCCTATTTATAATAAAATATTGGGGTTTTCTAGAACTCGGTGCATGAATAAAATATTATTAATCATATTCTAGAATCACCCTTTAGGAATATTTTATTATATTTGTTGGAGGGAAAAGGGTTTTTGACTTGGGTCAATTCCTTTATTTATAAATAACAAATAAATAAATGATTTATTTATTTTTTAAGGGAAATGAGGGGAATATAATTAAATAAATAATGGTTTATTTAATTATTTAAAAATGATTTAGTCAAATTTAACTAGGAATAATATTTAAATAGTGATTTAAATAACTTATTCTTAGGAAATAATTAAATAAATAATGATTTATTTAATTGATTACCTTGTTTTGGGTTAAATATGACCAAGAAATGTAAACAAAGGTGGTGAAAGCGATTTTACTTGGGGTAAAATTGGTCTTAAATGGTGTACTTGGGTTCATCTAATGATAATGGGTTAGATGACCAAAAAATGGTGTAACAGATTGCCCCCCAATGTACGAGTGTTAGGAGCAAATCGTATGACCGAAGTACGTTGTAAGAACTGAATCATGAAACAGTAAGATAGAAATGAAAGAGAGTAATGTAAGGTAATCTAAAGTGGTGGAGGACTAGACCCTGAGGAGACGAGACTTACAGGTGCAACAAGTCTCAAGTGTATGATGTGGTACCAATGTGAAAGGCGGTAGGGGAGGCATACCTATGCCCACCGAGACAATAGTACAAAGAATAAGGCACCCACAAAACCATGGAACGCAATAGTAAAACCAGTGCTGGCCTAATCATGAGCCAGAAATCAAGAATGATGAATCCCACATACATGCGATGCCTGGAATAATCGTCAGGACTTATACAAAGATATAGTAGTACATGAGATACTAAAATACCCAAATGCCCCCTACACACGAGATCTTGGAATGAAGAAGTCATCTAGGTATGTGGGGGGCTACCTGCAGGGCCACCCCCTCCTAAGGGTTGAGACATCTCACAAACGCCTGGGTATCACCAATAGCTATTGCTGCATCACTGAACCGTCAAGTGTATAGATCATGATCAGGCTGAAAAGAGCTCGAACCAAGGTATACTGCCCCCTAGACCTGACTTCTAGATTAAAGGAGCTGATGTCGACAGAAGTAGGGCCACCATGGGTGAGGCAAGAAGGGGACCCCAACTAAGGCACGAGAGAAAATAGTGGAGTGACGAACAGATGGACACTAATGATGATGAAAATGAGGGATACTAAGTGGTGGATAGATGACTTCCCTTGTTAGAGCATAAAAAGCAAGGATGGCTTGGCAGCGACTGACACAATATCAGGAGGGATAGGGAACAATGGAACTGAGGGCCATACTGTGAAACTCGAGTGGGGGACCAAGAAATGAAGGATGGAGGACTATAACGGGATAAAAAGGGACGCGAGAGAGACTCCATGACTGATGATGACTCAACTCGGATGCTCTAAACAAGGGTGACTCGATGGTGCTGCCACACAGTAACGGTATGATGGGGAACCATAAAAACATGAGTACAAGGGGGTAGCTCATGAAGAAAATCAACACGAACAAAGACAAGTAAAGAGGCAAAGTGGTGCCCCCAGGTACAAGTATTGTAAGTGAAGGAATTCAATTTTGAGGAGAGATGAAAAGGTCCTTCATGGAAAAAATGTGTCCTGGTGAAGTATGGAAACATGAAAAACGAACAAACACCCATTTGAGTGCTCGGTGAGAGCTTTCCAATGGTGTAGACGGTTTGTCAAATGGGGCTATGGTTTGGTCGCAGCGGGCGAAAGAAAAAACAGGGGTTTTCTTCTAATAGGGTGTTTTCCCTCCAAAATCATTCATTTGCTTGTGGAGTTGTGGTGAATGTGGAGAGAAGAGAAGGCCATAAATCTTGCGGCGATCGTAGCGGACAAACCGACCGTTGGAATTGCAATCCGTCAGTTGCAAGTAAGAGGCCTAATCCTAAGCTTTGTTTTTGATGGATTGAAATTTCAGATTAGGGTTTAAAATTCTAGAAACTGTCCCTACTTCCTCATTACGGTTGGGTCTCACTTTTTGGGGCAAAAGCTGCGACCTGGGACGCAGGTTTTGGCCTGAAAAGTGCGACCTGGCCCAGGTTTTGCCCAAAAAGTGCGACCTGCTAGGTATGGGAGGTTTCAGTGCTGTTATGGGATGAAATTCTATTTTGGTGTAAGATAATGCAGTTTTGTTGATTTTGATTCTGACAAAGATGATGTTTTTATGCAGATATGGAAGATATACGAATAAAGTGGAGAGAGAGAGACTTGGGTACACTACGGACGGAGATCCAGGCGGATCAGGGTGTCTGTCATGCACTGGCTAGACATGGGGTTTTGAAATTTTTGGAGAACCCTTTGATGAGGGCTGGAGAGCCCTTGCTGGGCCGGATTATCAGTTATTGGGATCCGGATCAGGAGGCGTTTGTAGTGCAGGGTCACAGGATCGAGTTGACGGTCCAGGACTTGTATTTCTTGACTCATCTCCCACCGTTGGGGATGGTGGGAAATATGCAGCCAGTGTTACCACGGGGGCATAACATTATGGAGTTTGTGGAGCGACATTGTCGACCGAGTGTCCGAGTCAAAGGGACTCGGATATCTATTGGGGAGCTAGAGAGGTTGGAGACCCGGGAAATGGCCGCAGCAGTGTTGCGGATCTTGGGCAGTTAGGTGCTCCATCACATCACTGGAGGGCAGATGATGATTGTAGAGAGTGTGTTGGGTGGGACCTACTATGGGTGGGACCAGATGATTTTGGTGTCACTAAAACGACAGTTTTCGTTATGTAAGCGGCAAGTGAATCATGATTGTGCATATGGGACAGTATTGTGCACTTTCTTCTTTGAGAAGATCATGACCTTACGACCTCATATACAGTTGCCTGATGGGGGCCCGAGAGAGCCCCAGATGCGTCGGTGGGGACGACTGATGAGTAGAGGAGGAGGAGGGGCAGTCGGGAGGGTCTTTCGACCAGAGTTCTTTGCCCATTGGGACCAGATGTCGTTATACATAGATGACTATCCCTATAGTGGGATGATTTATTGGGGAGATCCGGACTTGCCGCTGCCACCTGGTCGAGTATGGGGACCGGATGGTAAGTGACAAGCAACTAATCTGTTATGTTCCTTTTTATAGTTTGTGACTAGTATTCATGGTACTGACCCTTATATTGTTTGGGATGCAGATATAGCTCCGGTGAAACCGGCCAGATATATGGGACGACCAGCAGCAGCAAGTGCTACAGGTGCAAGTGGATCGAGGATAGGACAGAATGAAGAGATGGCCGCACTGGTGGAGGATCTTCATCGTAGATGTGAGGGAATACTGACTGGTGTGTCGGAACGTGGATGGCAGGATTTAGACGACCGATACATAGAGCTATGTATTGGGCTCCCCTCGGAATGGCGAGGGATCATGCGACGCATGGCGATGGCCGGGCAGACGGTGCGTGATCTACGAGCTGCGGGAGCAGAGCCGTTGGCACAGGATCCTCCGGAGAGTGACTAGGTGTGGGGCAGGTGGTGCCCCCAAGTAGTGATGTAGGGGCAAGTGGTGCCCCCCATTTTTGTAGTAGTGGTTTTTGTAACATGCTAGGGGCATGTCATATGTTTCAAAGTATATGCACTTTAAAACACATGTTATATATATATATATATATATATGAGTTTTATGGGGATTTTGTGGATGCTATTGTCTTATGTGTGATAAATGCCAGTCTAGAACATGGTTTGCGATCTGATCTACGTAGTGATTGTGACTTCTAGGGATGTGGTTGAATGAAATAAATCTAAATTCCCGTATCAAAAGTCTCACCCGTAAATATTGTCTAAACAGGATAGGATTATGCACATGTTAGATTCCATTAAGTTGTAAGACAATAAGTAGGGAATCTAAATAAACTTGCAGATGGAGGATGCAGTGGGAGAGAACGTCAGCTAAGAGACCACGAACGGCATCATACTCGGCTTGGTTATTGATGGCGGTGCCAATGCAGACCCCATTTGCAAGAACAAGGGTATGCACAGGGGTAAAGATGGCCCAGGCGGCTGAGGCGAGGTTTCAGGAATACCGACTCGCGCCATCGGCATAACCAATGTAATGAGTGGATGAGAGGGTCGGGGGAACAGCATCGCAAGATAAGAGAAGTGAGGAAGATCGGGGACTTGTATTATGACGTACATCATAGAGACGGATGGGAGTATCGGGGTTAGGTGAAGAGAGGGGAAGGTGGTGGAAACCGCAAGAGGCTGCAAAGCTACCGAGATCATCATTCATGGAGGAAAGGTGCAGAAATGGGTCATCAGGGGAGATGACAGAAGAGCAAGTAAAAATATGGTCAAAACATGAAGAGCCCAAGAATGGCGCTGAAGGGGGGTCAGAGGAAAAAGGCGGAGTGGATAAGGAGGGGATGTACTCCGAGGGTTGGGCAGATGATGATAGGTACAAGAGAGGAGTAGCAGATTCAAACATCTCAACATCAGGGGGAGGGATGTAAATGGTGGCTGGAGGATCCTTGAGTAAACTCGATGCATACTGAGCAAGGATGAGCAAGGTGGATTGATTATGTTCTACTTCATACTCGTGAATGACCTCTAAAGAGGCATGGTAATGCGTGAGGTGAGGACAATGGTGAGAATAATGGCCATGGACACCACATAAAGCGCAGGGTTTGTTGGTGCGAAGGGCCTTTGGGTTCTTGGGTATGGGGGGGGAGGAAATAGAGGTTTCCGGGGCTGACGATTCAGGGAACGGAACTTTGACCATGGGTTGGAGACAGGGCAACTCAGGACAAGTATGGGTGGCGTGACCGACAGCATCACACAAAGCGCAAGGCTTGGTGGATGGAGGGGGAGTAGGATCGGGAGCACTGGCTTTATCTTGGGATGCCCCCCTGTGAGTTTTTCTTTTCTTACCCGTAGCGGTCTCAGCATGAGGAGGGTCGTGCGATGGGGCTAGAGGTATCGTAGCAGTGGGAGGAGCAACGGGAATTGGTTGAACTGGTGTCACAACAATGTATGGTTTAGGGTGGCCGGGAGGGGTTTCGGTTGGAGGAGTAAGATACCATACCGGTATGCCCAAAGTTAAATTAGGTAGGGAAAGGGTGGCCATGACAGGAACCGAATAGACGCTAGGGGGAGGGCCAAGGAAAGGGATTTGACTGGTGGAGTAATGGCCAGGAGGGATGGTTCCTAAATCAGGGAGGCTGAAGGGAACCGAGGCGGGAGGATAAGGAGGTTCCGGGGTGTGAGGGGGAGGTGAAGGACCCGGTGGGAGAGTTGGAAACAATTGAGGAGAATGGCTAGGAGTAGGGTGAGTCGGATGAGGTGGAGGTTGCTGACTAGCCAGAGCAGGTTGCGGGAGGGCAGCCTGAGACGATTGCATCAGGCAAACATTCACCGAGCTAGGATCAGAGATAGGAGGAGGGGGGGGGGACCGGGGAAGGTGCCAAGCAAAGAGGAGTCTTTGTAGATGCCAGGGGAGACACTGGTCAAATAATCGACAGTTTGCTTATTGGTGATAGTAGAAATGGTGGACTCAGGTGAGGTTTGAGATTTAGGTTCATGATATGACAACTGGTCAATGGTGACGATCTTGCCATTATGAGGGAAAAACATCTTGCGGTGGACTTCGGATGGGACGAAAGACATGGCATAGGTGTAACTACGCCCCAAAAGGATGTTTTAGTCGAGAGGGGCATCGATAACTTCAACGTCGACACAAACAGTCTTATCGGCAAGGGTGATAGGGCAGTTATGAAAAAGACCAATTGGTTGGGAGGCATGGCCATCCCACACACGAAGGGTGATGGTGGAAGGGGCCAGCTTAGGGGATCCGAGTTGTTTCCAAACCGAAGCAGACATTACATAGGTAGATGCCCCCTCATCAATAATACATCGAGTGACATTGGCATTTCGGATTTTGTCTGGGATTTGGAAAGCAACGGAAGGAGGAAGAGGGGGATGGTCTGACTGACGGGCATCGAAAATAATTAATAGGTCATTAGCAGGATCAATAGCTCCCACGACAGATAGTAGAGCTTTCTTTTGAGAAGGACACGACTGGAGGAGTTCCAGTGTTGAAATGGCAGCTGGAGATTGCACCAAATCATCTACTATGTTGTAGGAATGGGCAGCCTGACCAGAGGTAGCATTTCGGCGTAATGGACCCTGAGGAATTTTTGTGTGAACCTCAACTTTGGGTAGAGGGAATTGTAAGGGACCATTAGGTGTCGATAGAGGCTCTGTAGAAGTTGATGATGGGGACTCGGAGACAGACAGTACGAGAGGCGGGGAGTATTGACGAGACCGAGTTTGAAGGTTAAGGTCAACAGTGAGAGGTTGGTCAGAGGACATCATAAGAATATGGTAATCGGAAGAACCAGAAGGAGAAGGTTGAGTGGATGCCGGGGCATGAGGGGATTGAGTAGCAACAAATCCTTGTTGAGGGAAAGGATCGGTAAACATAGCGGGCTGAGAGGTAGAAGTAATGGGGGGGACAGGGGGAGAGGAGTGTTGTCCTCGAATGGTGGCCTGAGACTCCCACATCTGTCGCATCTATGGTAAGAGGGGACAATCGTGAGTGTAGTGACCAAAAACACCGCAACATGAACAAGGCTTATTTGTGCGAAGCGGCCTGTCTTGCTTGGGTTGGGAGCCCTGGGGCTAGGTAGTGGCGTTAGGGTCAATACTAGAAGGATTGGGTCCACAATTACCAGAGGCGGATGGATTGCCTCTCCTCCGCCATTGAGAAGGAGGAGGAATAGTCGCACCGTGTTGCGAAATACGTGCCCTGGAGGGGGTAGTAAGTGCGGCTGTGGGGATGGAGGAGGCAAGGGAGTGGGAGGTCCAAATGCTGGAGGAGCTGGGACACTAGGCGGCGGATAAGGGTAAGGGTGAGAATGGGAAACATTGAGGTAAGCAGGAGAGTGGGAAAAAGGAGGAGGCATGCCAAAGCCTAGATACATGTTACTGGGATGGGGAAAGGTACTGGAGGTGCTGGCCCCGCTGGGACGAAAAACATAGGGCATAAGAGGTGGAGCAGAGGTATGAGACATGGCTCCGATGATACCGTCGGCAGAGTGAGAGGTCCCGGAGGCATTAGTGCCCTCGGGCTTGGGGAGATCAGGAAGGACAGTATAAACATAAGCAGATTGGGCATAGATAAGGTCATATTTTAAGTCGTTTTGAAGGGCAGATTCTTCAGTTTGGGGGAAATGGGAGGCAACATCTTTGCCAATGGGAGGTAAGAGAGAGCAAAGGAACCAATCCATGTAAACTCGATCTTCAAAGGGGGGAGCACGGCATAAGCTTCGTCATCGTCGCCACTCCTAGACATGAGCAGAGAGACGCGTTGAAGAGGATTGATGAAAGGAGGTCAATAGTTCAATTCCAGTGTTGTATCGAAGAGGGAGCTGGAAATAAGACAAAAAGGCTTGGGAAATGGTTGCAAAAGTGGTATGGGAAGAGGTGGCTTGATCAACATACCATTTGGATGCTTCGCCAGTAAGGGTGCGTTGGAATAAATGAAGACGAATGGAGTCATCGGTGATGGAATTAGAGGAACACCACATGTGGAAAGAGCGGATATGATTGGAGGGATCTTCATTAGCAAGGCCTTCAAACTTGGGAATGTCGGAGGGGAGCTTGGTTGGCATAGCAGGCCAACTGACATCATGGCGGATAGGATCATTGATAAGCTAATTGAAGTCGGGGATATTGAGGTCGGCCATATACGGAAGTAATGGGGCAGTCAAGGTAGGTCCCATAGTGGTTCCACTGGAAGCGGACCCAGCAATAGAACTGGGGTTAGGGCTAGGTCCAGAACTAGACATGGTGGAGATAAAGGGGGGAGAACCAGCAGGACGGGGAGAACCCGAACAATCAGAGGAAGAGTCGGAGTGCGGACTCGGGGGAGGACTTACTCGATGATGACAGGAAGGAGGAAGTCGACCAACCAGAAACTGAGGGTGAAGGCCAATAAGTCACCGGGATAAATGTCTTGGAGGCACAATGACGACGAGAAGAAGAAAGACCGACAAGGGCAGCAAGGTACAAAAGCAAGATGCGACAAGGGCAAGGAGGTGCAGTGTCGATTAATTTTAGAGTCTTTGCCAGGTGGTGTTAACCAGGCTCTTCTTCACTTAGGGTCAGTGTGTGGCATGCGTTAATTTTAATTCATTAAACCCAGACGTTTTGAGAGTAAAAGAAAAAGTTTGCTGCATAATGGAAAATAATTCTGCAGTAAATAAGAATGAAAGAATAGAATATGAGAAACTAAAAAGGCAACAAGCGAACCCAAGAAGGTGGGTCTCTCAAAACTATTCTAGAAGGGGCAGGGCACGCTAACAAGAGATCAATAGATCTAAGGTCTGGAGGGACTGGGATCTAATGGAGAAATCTGCTGGAAAGTGGTGCAGAAAGCAGCAAAGAGGCAGGGGCATGGTTACTGCTAGAAAATAGGAGATCGGCTAAAAAGAGGGGGTTCAAAGAGGTGACCCTAGAGATGAACCCAAACAAAGCGAAAGGCAGTGTATAGAAAGGGAAGAAAAGCTGACCTGTGAGGATCTGAACAGGAGGTATCAGATCTGAAATAAGACTGAAACTTCTGGAAATTCAGATGTCTGAAAACAGCAACAAAATCTCCCACAAAAAGTGGAGGGAACTAAAGCCCTAAGGGGCAAGAGGCCCACTTAGGTGAGTGAAATAGATCATCAACAGGTCTAAACAGGTGGAGACAGAGGCTGGAAAACCCTGACAGAAGCTTCAGTGAAACCCAGAAAAAGTGCTTGCAGATTGCAGAAAAAATTGCAGGTCGCAGGTTTGGGCCTGTTTTCAGGCCAGGTCGCAAATTTAGGGCAGAAAAGTGCGACCTCAAGGCCAGGTCGCAATTTTTGGGCCGATAAGTGCGACCTGCAGATCCGAGTCTGGCGGCGGCAGATTTCAGAAATTTTTTTCGTCTCAGCAGTGGCTGATGTCGGTCGCTTGCGCAAAAAGGCCAGAAACACACGGAAGTTAGAAATTTGAATGTTTGAGGGTTTTAGAGGGGAAAACTAGCATAAAAATGGGAAAAAATAGGAAAATTAAAAATGGAAGAGAAACCTTAGGTTCTCAAACAAATGATACGCAGGAAGAAGATAGGGAAATGAGGAGGTAAAAGATTCTTTATATAATATAAGATTCTTTTATTCACTTGTTTCCTGTCTGTTTCATTGATGATGGAGCCATTGTATATTTTATCTGCTTAATGTATTTTTATGCTTAGATCTAATTTTTATGCAAGAAACTTCTAGTGTATATTTTCATGCCATACTTTATGTTAGGGCTACTTCGTATATGAATACTTAAAGTGATCTTTACGACGAAAGAATCATACTAACAATCGCGACTCCACACTAAGCTTTTGCGACCACCGTTGTTTTCTATCTTCCCCGCACATCCACCGTTTCTGCATCTCTTGGGTTTCTCTTCCATTTTTTATTTTTCCTATTTTTTCCCATTTTTATGCTAGTTTTCCCCTCCAAAACCCTCAAACATTCAAATTCTAACTTCCGTGTGTTTCTCGGCCTTTTCGTGTTGTGTGACCGACACGTCCGCCGAGACGACAAAATTTTCCTCGAAATCCGCTCGCCGCCGCATCCGCATCCGCAGTGTCGCATTATCGCCCCCAAAAAGTGCTAATTCCTGCCTCGAGGTCACACTTTTCTCGCCTAAATCTACGACCGGGTATGGAAATGTGCCCAAACTCGCGACCGAAATTTTTCCGCAATTCGCTAACATCTTTATGGGTTTCCACCGAAGCTCGTCGTGTTTTTCCACTCTCTTCTCCCCCCGTTCGCACCGTTACCGATCTATTTCACCACCTGGTGCAACCTCACTTTTGTGGGTTTTGGGCTCTCCACTTTTTTTGTAAGAGTTTGTCGTCGTTTTCGCACGTCTCAATTTCTAGAAGTTTTAGCCTTATTTCAGATCCGCGTCTCCCGTTCGCATCCTCGTTGGTGCCGCCTTTTCTTCCCTTTCTATACATCGCCTTGCTTTGTTTGGGTTCATCTCTAGGGTCACCCTTTCGACCTCTCTTTTAGGCCGTATCTCTCATTTTCTAAAGCAGCATCCCTTGTTTCTCGCCTTTTGCTTTCATGGCACCACTTTCCACAGATTTCTCCATTACATCCTGGGCCTCCTCCAGACTAGATCTATTGGTCTCTTGTTAGTGTGCTTTGCCCCTTCTAGACTAGTTTTTGAGAGACCCACCTTCGGGGTTCGATTGCCGCCTTTTTAGTTGCTAATTTTCTGTTCTTTCCGTCTTATTTACTTTAGATTTCTTTTTCCATTACGTAGCACACTTTTTTCTTTTTACTCTCAAACGTTCCGTTTAATCAATAAAAAATTAACGCATGCCACACACCGACCCTAATTGAAGAAGAGCCTGCCACCACCCACCCGGAAAAAAGACTTCCCAAATTAATCGACCGTACCTCCTTTCTCGTCACGTCTTGTTTTTTTGCAGACTCTTGTGCCCTCGTTCTGCTTTCTTCTCGTCATCATTGCGCTCCAAGGCATTTATCCCGCGACCTCTCGTCTTCACCTCGCTTTCGTTGCCGAAATTCCTCCTTCCGCCGGCCACCTAGTAAGTCCTCCCCCGAGTCTATACCCCACTCTTCCTCTCGATTGTTTCGGCTCCTCCCCCGTCCCTTCTACTTCTCTCTCTCCCCCTTCGACGCGCCCCCACCACGTCTAGTTCTCGGGACCCAGCCCTAACCCCGCCCTACTATTGGCTCCGGCTTAGTGGAACCACTACCATGACCTACCTCGACCACTCCATTACTCGTATATTACCAGCCTCCCCGATTTCAATCACTATCACTGATCCTATCTCGGCCACGGATGTCGGGCCGTTCGCTATGCCAACCAAGCTCCCCTCTCGATATTCCCAAGTTCGAAGGCCTTGCTAGGAAGATCCTCTTCCCATCCATATCCGATCTTTCCACATGTGGTGCTCTGTTCCATCACCGATGACTCCATTCGTCTTCGTTTATTCCAACGCACTCCCTTACCTAAGAAAGTGTCCAAATGGTATGTTGATCGTTTCACTCCTTCCCATACCACTTTTTGCAACCATTGCCCAAGCCTGTCTTATTTCCTCCCTCTCGATACAACACCGGCACCGAACTATTGACCTCCTTTCATCAATCCTCTTCAACGTGTCTCTCCGTTCATGTCCGTGGAGGGCAAAGATGTCGCCTCCCATTTCCCCAAACCGAAGAAGCCGCCCCTTCAAATCGCCTTAAAAATATGACCTTATCTATGCCCAACTGCCAGGCTTTGGCATCGTCCTTCCCCGATCTCCCAAGCCTCGGGGAACCAACGCCGGGACCTCTCACTCGCTGACAGATTACCTGAGCGCCATGTCTCACTCCTCTCGCTCCACCCCTTATGCCCTATGGTTTTCCTCCACGGGCCAACACCTCCAAAGACCTTCCCCATCCAGGTAACATGTATCTAGGTTTTCTGCATGCCTCCTCCTTTTGCCCACTCTCCTCGCTTACCTCGCGATGTTGCCCATTCTCACCCTTACCCTTATCCAGCGCCCTAGTGTCCCACTCTCCTCCACATTTGACCCTCTCGTCTCTTGCCTCCACCCCCACAAACCCGCACTTACTACCCCCTCCAAGGCACGTATTTTCGCAACACGTGCGACTACTCCTCCTTCTCCTTCTCAACGAAGTGAGGAGAGGCAATCCATCCGCCTCTCGGTAATCATGGACCCAATCCTTCTAGTATTGACCCTAATAACGTTTACCCCCAGCCCGTGGCTCCCAACCCGCGTGTGACAAAGCCGCTCGCACAAATAAGCCCTCGTTCATGTTGCGTGCTTTCGTCACTAAACTCACGATTGTCCTCTTACCACGTATGTGAGCGCGATGGGAGTCTTAGGACTACCCATTCGTGGACAACATACTCCTCTCCCCCGTCCCCCCCATTACTTCTCACCTCTAGCCCGCCGTGTTTACCGATCCTTTCCCCAACAAGGATTTCAGCGTTCAATCCCCCTCATGCTCGCATCCATCAACCTTCTCTTCTCCGGTTCTTCCGATTACCGTATTTCCATGATGTCCTTCCCACCCACCTCTCACCGTTGACCTTAACTCTAAATTCTATTTCGTCGAATACTCCCCGCCTCCCGTACCGTCTATCTCCGAGTCCCCATCATCAACTTTGCTGCAGCCTTTATCGACACCAAATGGTCCCTTACAAATCCCTCCACCCAAAGTCGAGGTTCACACAAAAATTCCTAAGGGTCCATTACGCCGAAATGCTACCTTTGCCTGCCGCCTGTACTCCCACAAAGATAGTGGGGAGCAGATCTCGGCGCAATCTCCGGGCCTATTTCAACACCGGAACTCCTCCGCCGTGTCCTTCTCTCAAAGAAAGACTTACGATCTATCGTGGGTGTTGTAGATCCCATTTGCCGACCTATTAATTATTTTCGACACCCGCCGCCCCACTACATCCCCCTCTTCCTCCTTCGGGTTGCTTTCCAATCCCATTCAAAAACCGAAATGTCAATGTCACTCGATGTATTATCGATGAGGGGGCATCTACCCGTGTAATGTCTACTTCTTGCTTAAAAACAACTTGAATCCCCCGAGCCGGCCCCTTCCACAATCACCTCCGTGCGTGGGATGGCTATGCCTCCCAACCCATTGGTCTTTTTTCGTAATCGCTCTATCACCCTTGCCGAGAAGATCGTCCGTGTCGACGTTGAAGTTATCGATGCCTTCCCCACTACAACATCCTTTGGGGCGTAGTTACACCTATTCCAGGCCCCATCCCATTCGCCGTCCACCGCAAGATGTTTTTCCCTCATAATGGCAAGATCGGCCACTATCGACCAGCTTTGCCGTACCATGAACCTGCAACCGACCACCCGAGTCCACACCATTTCTCATCAGTCACCAACAAGAAAACCGCCGATTATTCGACTCGTTGTCTCCCCGGAGTCTACAAAGACTCCTCGCTGGCACTCTTCCCCGTCCCCCCTCTCCCTATCTTCTGTCTTGGGTTTCAAGAATTTTCGCATGATGAAATCGTCTCGGTGTCGCTCTCCCCGCAACTCCGTTTCCGTACCAGTTTCCACAACCTCCGCCCTATCCAACTCACCCTACTCCTAGCCCTTCTCCCCTGTTTCAAACTCTCCCCCCAGTCCTTCACCCTCCCCTCACACCCTAGAATCCTCCTTATCTCCACCCCGTTCCTCCGCCCTCCCTCATTTAGAACATCCCTCCCCGGCCATTACTCCCACCACCAAATCTCTTCTCGTTCCCCCCGGCGTTCTTATTCAGCCCCCGCTTTATGGCCACTCCTTTCCTCACCTAATTTAACTTTCACATACCTATGGTATTCACTCCTCCAACCCAAACCCTCTCGGCCACCCTAAACCACACATTAAGCCGTGACACGGGCTCTCATCCCATTGTCATCGCTCCTCCCACCGCCATTTCGGTATTCTAGCCCCGCGTACGACCTCCTATGCTAAGAATGCTGGTGTAAGAAAAGAAAACTCATGGGGGCATCCAAAGTATAAAGCCACCGCCCTCCCGATCCTACCCCTCCACCCACCAAGCCTCGCGCTTTGTGTGATGTTGCTCTGGCCACGCCACCCACACGGTTCCCGAGTCGTCCCGTATCCAACCCATGTTAAAGTCACGTTCCCCGAATCGACACTTCGAAACCTCATTTCTCCTCACCGGGTAACCAAAAACCCAAAGGCTCTTCGCACTAACAAACCCCGCGCTTTATGTGGTGTCCATGGCCATTATTCCTCACCATTTTCCCCACTCTCATGTATTACCGAGCTCTCTTTAGAGGTCATTCGCGAGACAGAAGTTGGGAGTTGCAATCCAATCCGCCCGCCCCCATCCTGCTCGCATGCGTCAAGTCGCCCGAGGATCCCCCGCTACCATTAACATCCCTCCCCCCGATGTTGAGATGTCCGAACCGTTGTTCCTCTCTGTACCTATCATCATCCGGGCCAACTCCCCGAGTACATCCCCTCTCCGTATCCACTCGTTCTGTTTACCTAATCCCCCTCTCGGCATTCTCTCTTGGGCTCTTCCCGTTTCGACCATCTTTTTACTCGCTCGTCCGCGTTCTCGACATCCATATGTGCCTTTTCCTCCACGACCGATGATCTAGGTAGTTTTGCAAAGATCTTCGGTTTCCATCACCTTTCTCTCTTCTTCACCTAACCCCGATACTCCCATCCATCTCTATGATGTACGTCGCAACATAAGTTCCCCTCATCCTCCTCACTTTTTCTTATCTTGGTGGATGTTATTCCTCACCCTCTCGTCCACCCCCCGTTACATTTTTTATGCCGATGGCGCAAGCTCTGCATTCCCGCAACCTCGCCCGCCCGTCATCTTTACCCCCCGTGCATTCTCATGTTTCTTAAATAAGTCTGGGATTGCACTGGCCACCATTGGACCAAAGCGAATATGACGTAGTTCGTGGTCTCAGGGGCCGACGCTCTTGCCCATCACATCCTTCGCCTATCTAAGTACGTTTATTTAGATTCCCTCATTATTCCACAACTCACTTGGCATCTACCGTGTGCATACAATCCTATCCTCATGGTATTAATCACTACGTAGATCGTATCGCAAATCATATTCTTGACCGGTATTTATCACACACAAGACAATAGCATCCACAAAATACACATAAAACTCATATATATGTATATATATATATATATATATATATATATATATATATATATAAATATGTGTTTTAAATTCCATATACTTAAAACATATGACATGCCCACAAGATAAGTTACAAAACAACCAATACTACAAAAATGGGGGGCACCACTTGCCTTATATCACTACTAGGGGCACCACCGCCCACACCTAATCACTCTTTGGAGGATCCCGAGCGAACGGCTCGCTCCCACCACTCGTAGATCACGCACCATCTACCCCGCCATCGCTATGCGTCGACATCCCTCCATTCCGAGGAGCCCACACACAACTCATGTACTCACTGCCTAAATCCTGCCAACCATGCTCCGACACACCGGTCGCGCAACCCCTCACATTCACGACGAGGTCCTCCACTTCCAAGGCGGCCATCTCTTCATTCTCGTCCTCGTCCTCGATCCACTCGTGCTCGTAGCACCTCGTCGTCGCTAGTCGTCCCATATATCCGGGCCGAAGCCACCCAGGCGCAGACCGTATCCCAAACAATATAAGGATTAGCACCATATGAATACTAGTCACAAAATATAAAAAAGGAACATAACAAAGAAGGTTGTCACTTACCATCCGTTCTACACTCGAATTGTGTGGCAATGACAAGTCCACATCTCTCCGAACAACTCAACCTACCTATAGGGATAGTCATTTATGTATAACGGCATCCGATCCCAATGGGCAAAGAACTCGGGTCGAACACCCTCCCGACCACCCTCCTCCTCCTCTCTACCTAGAGTCATCCCCACCGACGCATCCGGGGCTCTCTCCGGCCCCCATCAGTAACCGTATAGGAGGTCGTAATGTCGGGATCTTCTCAAAGAAGAAAGAGCACACGATCGTCTACACGCGTAATCGAGTGATTCATTTGCCGCTACATAGCGACAATCGTCGTTTCATGATACCTCAACATCATCCGGGCCCAACCATAGTAGGTCCCACCCAAAACACTTCCCTCATAATCATCATCTTCCTCCAAAGATGATGAGTGTCTACTACCCAAGATCCACAACACTACTATCCTTTTGGCCACCGTTGTGTCTCCAACCCCCAGATCCCCAATGGATACTCCCCAGTCCCCTCGACTCTACATTCTCATCGACAATGTCGCTCAACAAACTCCATAATGTTATGCCCCCATGGTAACACTAGAGGCGTATTTCCCACCATCCCCAAATCTGGTGGGAGACTAGTCACAGCCGCAACTCGGATTGTCAACTCGATCCCGTGCCTCCACCACAAACGCCTCATGATCCGGATCCCAATAACCGAGGCATTCCTTTTGGCCAACAAGAGCTCAGCCTTCATCAAAGGGTTCTCCAAAAATTTCGAACCCCATGTCTAGCCAAAGGCATGCATTTAACACCCCGATCCGCGTGGATCTCCGTCCGTAGTGTACATAAGTCCCTCTCTCCACTTTATTCGTATATCTTCCTATATCTGCATAAAAACATCATTTTAGCCTCTAAATCAACAAAACTATACTTGTCTACACTAAAATCAAATTTCAGCCCATAGCACCGAAACTCTCCACACCTAGTAGGTCGCACTTTTCAGCCAAAACCGCGTCCTCGGTCGAGATTTTTGCCCCAAAAAGTGCGACCACCGTAATTATAGTAGGCGCTTTTCGGGAATTTAAAACCTTATCTATAATTTCAATCCATCAAAAACAAAGCTTGTGGATAGCCTACCACAATCGACGATCGTAATCTAACGAAGCGGCTTGTCCGCTACGATCGCCACAAGATTAGGGCTTCTCTCTCCATATCTACCATGTACTTACACACACAAATGAATGATTTTGAGAAATGCCCGACAAGAAACCCCCCCCGCGTTTTTTCTTTCACTCATTGCGACCAAACCGTAGCCTGCCGTGAGCGACCAAGACCGTTGGAAATCTTCACCGAGCACTCAAACGGTGTATCTCGTTAGTTTTTTTTTATGGCCTCCCTATATTTCACCAGTGACAAATTTTTTCCATGAAGGCCCTTTTCATCTTCCCTAACGTTGAATTTCTTCACTTACAACTCTTTGTACCTAGGCACCACTTTCGCTCTCCTTACTTGCTCTTCGTTCGTGTTGATTTTCTTTCATGAGATACCCTATTGTACCATGTTTTTATGGTTCCCCATCGACTCTTACTATATGCATAAAGACCATTGATTCTCCGCCTTGCTTAGGTTAATCCAGTTAAGTCATCACTGGCCCCGGTGAGTTCATCTCGGGATCCTTTTTTATCCCGCTATAGCTTTCCACCCTTCATTACTCGGTCCACCTTCGTGCCGCACAAAAGAGGACCTTCGTCCCATTGTCCCCTATCCCTCATGATATCGTGCCGCCGGCCGCCAAGCCATCCATGTGCTATGCCCCCCAACAGCAAGCCGTCCATCCGCTCACTTACTATCCCTCATTTTCATCATCAATAGTGTCCATCCGTTCATCGCTCCACTATTTTCTCTCGTGCCTTGGGCTGGGGGTTCCCATTTCCTTACCCATGGTGGATCGACTGGCCGACATCGGCCTCATTTCATCCGGTGTCAGTGTCTAGGGGGCACCTGGTTCGAGCTCTTTCAACCTCACCATCTATACACTCGATGGTTCAGCCGATGCACAAAGAATGATGAAGATACTCGGGTTCTGTGAGATGTTCCCAACCTCAGGAGGGGGGTGGCCCCACAGCAGCTCCCCCACATACCCCGATCGGATTTCTTCATTCCAGTCACTGGCGCCCTCTCATTCGATGATACCGACCTCGCTCGCTCGTAGCACCTCTTCGATTTCGCACGCGTTTGGCACGATTTCGCGAGCCCTTCCCCGCGTGTGGGGGCCTTTCGTGTCGTTAATATCTCATGTACTACCATATTATCGTGATAAGTCCTAACGATTATTCCGTGCATCGCATGGTGGGATTCATCATCCTTGATTTCCGTTCATTATTAGTCAAGACTGGTTTTTGATGGCCCAAGCATGGTTTCTTCGTGTTTTTATTCTTTCAGATTATTGTTCTTACGGCATTAGGCATGCTTCCCCGCCGCCACATTGGTACCACATCATATCAGACTTGTTGCACCGTAAGTCTCGTCTCCTCGTGGTCTAGTCCTCCACCACTTTAGATTACCTTACATTCCTCTCATTCTATTTCATTTCGTTGTTTATTGATTCAAGCCATAATACTTACTATCGATTTGCTCCTAAATACCGTACGTTGGGGCAATCGTTACACCATTATTTTTTGGTCATTCAACTACCATCGTTGTATGAACCTAAGTATACTATGCAAGACTAATTTACCCAAGTAAAATCGCTTTCACCACATTTGTTTACATTGTCATATTTAACCCAAAATTAAGGTAATCAATTAAATAAATCATTATTTATTTAATTATTTCCTAAGAATAAGTTATTTAAATCACTATTTAAGTACTATTCCTAGTTAATTGACTAAATTATTTTTAAATAATTAAATAAACCATTATTTATTTAATTATATTCCCTCATTTCCCTTAAATAATAAATAACAATCATTTATTTATTTATTATTTATAAATTGTTAACTAAACCAAGTCAAAAACCCTTTTCCTCCAACAAATATAATAAAATATTCAAAGGACTTTAAATGTGATTAATAATATTTTATTCATGTACCGAGTTCTAGAACACCCCAATATTTTGTTATAAACAGAAGGGATTTCCCCATTCATGGTCACCCTATCGTACGATCACACTGTATCTACTCTTGGTCACCATTTCCGTCTGTTGCATTTTGAACTCCCATTGAGTTCCATGTTTGTTAGGTTTTCCAAGACAACCAAAGAGAGTGAATTTTAGATCCGAAACACTCGAGGACTTCCACAACCCATCCCACCGAGGAGAAATCAGAAAACACCTTTCTTGTTTTCCTCTCTCAGTGTCTATTCTTTAATATAATATAAGATTCTTTTATTCATTGTTCTTGTCTTTATTCATTGGATGCATGGAGCCATTGTATTTTCCGTATTCATTAATGTCTTTTATGTGCTTAGATTTAATTTACAAAATAAACTTAAATATATTTTGGTTACTTATAACTAATAAGTAGTCACTTGATATGTAATAGCTAAAGTGACCTTTTAATAATGAAAGAATCATACTTAAACACTTTCTCGACTCGACATACATATAAGCCTTGTGGTATTATCAATAACCCGCATGTTGAACCGGGGAGAAAAACAGAATGTTGAAGTGAGGTTGTTGACAGACTACTTGGAATAAAATATTCTACTAAAGGCCATGGGTATATAATATGACTACGATTGTCTCTACATATTTGAATAATCACCTTTTTACACATAAAGGTGTTATCACAATCATTAATCAACTATGCTTCTCTTTGCTCAGCTTCTTTGTGACCTTCCTCTAATAGTACTTCTACTACGTCAAAACCATCTATTCTCGACGAGTGTCCGTTTCTCACCCATCATATGATTTTTGCAGGGATTTTATCATTTATCTTTGACTGTTAATTTTCTTTTTTATTGACACTCTCTCGCTCGACCAACGATGTATCTTATACTACTAAAGATTATCTCACTCATCACTATACACTTTATTGTCGTAGTGTCGATACAATTTTAAGAAGGTGCTCACTCACAGAGGTGGACGAAAAGGTTTTAAATGATCGTTATGTTGGGGCTTGTGGTAGAAACTTCGTATGGATATGCTACGTAAAGAAGGATACTCCGCGTCGGTTACTTTGTCCCACAATACTTTTGGCCGGGATATTTGATCGTAAAATCCGCAAACCGCCTAACCAATGCATCCTGTTGTCTTTGTAGGACCATTTTTGAAATGGGGCATTAAATTCATGACCCATAACCCTCGTTCGTTCAGGGGGCATGGTTATATTATTGTCGTAGTAAAATACTTACCAAATGGGCCAAAGCGTATGCCTACATTTAGCAACACAAGACAAATAACCGCATTGTTTTTCTTTAACTTGCTATTGCATGGTTTAAAGGTGCTGCTAGGCTATATTGCGTATCATGGTAAGCATTTTCCTAATCACATGATGACCGAATTGCTTCAAGTTAGGATTGTCACATGATAGGTCACTCTTGTTATCCACAATCAAAATGGACAAGTTGAGGCTATTAACAAAATTGTTAAACGAATGCTTCAACAAATGATATGAGTTCATAAACAAACCGGTATTTGATCATGTACTCGCCCTTATGGCGTATCTAACTTGGTGAGAAATGTAACCGTATTTACCTCCTTTTCATTGGTGTATGGTCCGGAAGCTATCTTGCCAATCCAATGTGAAATACAATCTTTAAACTCACACCGACTTGTTATCGCTAAACTCTCAACAACAACCGTGGTTTTTTAACTCATCCGTCTCGATGAAATGCGCTATAGCTCAATTGGCCTAATAAAGCGTATAAGAGACACATAAATGCGCAATACAACAAACATGTCCAACCTCACCTTTCTTAGAGGGAAGGCACTGTCCCTTGTGATCAAGAAGATGATGTAATAGTGTTGAAATTTTGAGCTAGCCATAAAGGGTTCTAGACAGCCAAAAGAGTCTGCTAAGGGTGCCTACAAATTTGGTGATTACAATGTAGAATTCTATTAGTGTAGCTCCTGAAATGGGTTGTATCTCGAAACATTACTATGCTTAATCATGAGTGTAGTAATTTTTTTTTGCATTATATTGTATATATATGATGTTGATTTGCATTCACTATCTTAGTTTGTTTTTAAGAGTTTTCTGATGTTAGTAACTGATTTTACATTTCATCGTGATGTCTAAATCTTTTGAAACCATTCGTTGTATAAAGCATGTTAGTCATAGTACGCACAATCTATCCTCTCATAAAGATGGGCGATTTTCGTCCAACGACGAGTTAGTGAGTTTTCAAGGGATTTGTAATTTGGAGATCGAGACAAAACAATATCTTATATAACGTGTTGATTCTAACTTCTGATGCCATTTCTATTCGCATTAACCGCATCATAATAGCAATAGACCTCACAACCTTGTATTACAACTACTAGTGTTTATACTGTTAGAAATCCAACACCGCATCATATAGTCTTTAAGAGTTCTACTTTTGAAAGGCACTTTGATTTTTCTTCTCAATATCAACACATTTCCGTAAACTTGAACACATCGAATGATTCTTTAGCGACGACAAGTTGTAAATATATATTTGCAACACATGTAAAGATAAATTCACATAATTGAATATGATTGCGCAATAAACATAGGAAAATACTGAAATCAAATAAGACAGACACACTAGTAGAAATGGCTAATTAATTAATAAAAAATGACTAAAATTTCTATATAAACGATTATTTTTTGGTCAACATCAATATTATCTGATAAAGATTCTATAACGTTGACCAACGTTTAGTTTTTTTTAGCGTAGCTGGCCATCATTATCTGATTCTTTGTCTAGTAGTATATTTGGTCATTAATTTAGTCAAAGATTTGGTCATTAATTTAGTCATCGATTTAATCATTTATTTAGTTATTAATTGTGATAATTAATAACCAAATATACAACAAAATATATTACCATACATCACCTCTCCACGAAACCACCAATGACCAAAGAAATATGACCAAAATTTTCCTGGTTTTTGCAAGACAAGACATCGTAATTAGCGTCGAATATTCATATATATGCAAAGTTTGGTCATCGTTTAAACCAATTAATGACAAAAGAAAATATGACCAAATTTTATCGTGTTATAAAGATATCGTAAATTAACTACTAATAGTCATATATATGCAAATTTTTTTGGCTATCATGAAACCAATTAATGACAAAAGAAATATGACTAAATTTTGGTCGTGTTATAAGATAATTAGAATTTTAGCTACCAATAGCCATAGGTATCCAAAATTTAGTTGTCATTTGTAATCACAAATTTATAATTTATAAATAGTCATTTATCTTTTTTCGCAGTTTCATATTCATCGTATAAACGACTAATTTAGTAGTTTACATTCATTTCATTTACTTTCATTAATAATCATTACAAATGATGAATTTAGTCGATATTCACTTTATTTGTTTTCATCATTAATAATATAAACTACTAATTGTATTTTTAAATGATTTACGTGTTCATTATTAATCAACACAATTATTTTAGAGGATTTAAAAAAAATGTCATACAATGTATGTTCATCTAATATGAAAATACAAAGTCGCATATGTTAATTACAATATTTAAACAATATCATGTAACTATAACTAATTTCAACCCTTACAAATTATATTATATGAAATGTTAAAGTATGACAATGAGTTTCCAACTTAATATTAGTCAGACTTACAATTACACATGAAATGATGTTTTGTCACTTCAAACATTATCTTTATGTTGTCATGTACACAGCAACTACCCAACTGAAGACTTTGATGATTAGTCTTTATATGTGTCTCTTATGCGAAATATCGGCTCAAAATAAGGGCACGTACGTACTAGTTATTCTCTCTCTTGCATTTTCCGCTCCCAATGTTATTTCTCTCTTTTTCATTCCATTTCTTACCATCAATATTGATTTCATTTTCGAAAACAAAAGAAGATACAATGGAGAGTGTAAGACATCAAAGATAATGAACACTAGAATATAAAGTAAATTAGACTATAAATAGTTTATACGACATATACTATACCTCAAAGATCAACAATGTCAAAGCCATTTTTCCCCATTCAAGTAAGAAACTCAAACATATTTTCTTCAAAGGTGAGAGAGTGGCCACTATAATTTGACTAGATGACTCGTATAAACAAAGAGCAAATAAAATGTCACCATATATAGAAAACACCTTAGTAACTTAGTATTCAATTTTCTAGGAAAACAGAAAAATCATGTCAACTATGTCGATGGCTTAGGTAATAAGAGATCTCTAACAAAAAATTAATCATATCCAAGACGTGTTAGGTAATTGTCTCCCCATCCTTTTTCTAATCACATTTCCTATAACCCTACCACAACAAAGTCAAGTAACAATCCGAAACAAAGACATTGAAATTTGTTTTTATATTTTATATCTATAAAATCTGAATCACATTTTGTTTCTTTAACATATTACCACATTTAAAGCCTCCCGATATAAGGAGAAAAAGAACTGTAAGTAAAGATCAGAAAATCGACCTCAATGAGGTCCATAAAAAATTTCACAATATCAATATTTTTCTTGTTGTGACATCTTGCAGAAAAAGAACATAGTCAAAAAGAAAATGCATATGTACTTTGCGTCAAACTTTGTAGGCAGGTATCTTTACGTAAATTTTTCTAAGATGTCTTCTCCGCCTTACCAAAGTGAACCGTAGCTTGGTTAAACTATGTATCCTCTCTAGGGTCCAACATCACCTCTTGTAATATAAATGCCTACATTATTCTTTCCATTTCTCATTACGTTACATACGGTAAATTGAAAGTCACATAAAACCAAGAGAAGTTCTTTTTTAACCAAAACAAACAAACAAAGAGGCAAGAGAAGAAACTTCTATTATAATATTAGAAAATAAAAGAGAGGGACCGTTTTTGTTGTTTGACTTTACCATTTTTAGAAGTGGGGTGGGGAAAGTGCTCTTTAGCCTATGAAACCAACAAATGTGAGGGAAGTTGCAAATGTGAAAAATTATGTTGACCTAGTACCTAGGATTTCCTTTCAAAACATGTGAATGATGCCATTTTCGTATGTGCAAGCACACAATGCATGAAATGGCATGTATTCTGAATAAATTACATTGTAATGAATACCATGGGCCTCCATAAGAAAGTAGGTCCTTAGTATGTTTTAATCTTGATGATGAAAGAGAGATGGAAATGACAAGCATAGGTGGTCCTAGAAATTACGTGGTTGATATCTTCAAACCAAGGTCGCTGTCTCAATGAACCTAGGTTCTCGACATGTTAAACCTAGATCTGTCTTCACCCAATTTCATTCCATCATACTGGTCACTTCCAAGAGCATAATGGTCCTTCAACTTATAATAGGGTTTCTTTTTGAGGTTAGATGCAAGATTATCCAAAGCAAATGATTTGGGCCCAAGAGATATGGATAATTTAAATGACAACAACTTTATATATTTTTTCCTCAAGATTCAAATGTAGGGATACATTTGTGGATTTTACTAATAGATAGAATGGGAGAAATAATCCATGAGGAGAATATACTAGTCATTGTGATTAGGGAAGCATTCTAGGATAATAAGGCTATTTCGCTCAAATAAAAATGATGTTGATTCTCGTAGCTCCTCGCCTGTAAGTAGTTTTTAAGGTATGAATTTTAGTTCTCAAGGGTGGGGTCCTTCAACATAATTTCATCTCTCTTGGTCCTATCATCCAAAAGAAAAAAATTAATAAAAAAGAAAGAAATATGTCAGTTATAATTCTCATTTGTATAGCTGTCAAGCTTATAGTTCTTTTTTACCTGTTATAACTATGTTGAGACCAATTTACCTACAAGTAAAAATAGTAGAGGAGCTATTAGTCATACCTACCTGTATCTTGTAAGTATGATAGAAGAATAGGTCAAGTCATTAATTAGAATTGCAAAGATATTGAGGAAAGATAGTTCATTATCTAGTTAACCAATTTCACATTGAACCTTATATGGATGAGTAGCCCTAAATAAAAGTCAATTTTTCTCATCATGCGTCTTGAAAGACAAACTCACTAACATTGCTTGTAATTTTTTGGTTTGATGTTATAAATTACTCTTTGGCCATCTTTATTCCGTAATGGAATTTTTTCCTAGGAAGGATGAAAAATTGTTCTAATGACATGGAATCACTAGTGGATTTTGACCCTACATGCAATAATTTTGCAACGATTTTGTAGATGCAATTACATAGTGACATGGGTTTGAAATCATCTCATTCTTGTCTAATTTTTTTACTTTTAAGCTTGAAAATGTTCAATTGAAAGTTCTAATTCCTACTTGGTAGTATTTTAATTTGTTAGCAATTCGGTTTGTTCAAGGAAGTCATAGAACCACTAGAAGAATTCTGTCGTCTCGCCAAGGACTCGAGGTTCTTATACTTTTCAAACAATGAATTTTTTGTAATTATTCCTTTTATATTTTACCCATCAATGCCTCATTACCCACCTCCCCACAAAACTCGGGGAAATATGAAGTCATATTTAACTATCTCTCTTAAAATTTATTCTATCATCCTCTTTATAAATTACCTCAAAATGGTTTGTCGATGAGAAAATTGCTCTCAATATAAGACACCTTCCTATGAGGAAAATTTGTTGATAATCAACATCTTGAGTGCGCTGTTCGTCATAATTATGAGATGTCAAGAGAGAAAATATCCGCTATTTAGTAAATTCTATTCACGAATGTTAGTATTTTGGTACAAGGAAAGACATGGGAAGTGAGGGTAACCTGGATATTCCTATAACTCTTTTTCCCAAATGTACACGGAGGATGTATGTTTACAAATACCTATATTTGAGAACATTCACTATTTTGAAGGCAAGACTATTTTGGATGTAGGCGCGAGTTTGGATGCCCCCAGACCGACCTGAGCAGCTTCACCTCTTTACCCATGATTACGGGCCCTATGTGATTCCCCGCTATCAATCGAGTTTCCTCCAATCCTCTACGGACTGTGCTCGAAGGCCCATCACTCACTAACCAGGCTACTTCGACGACGGTGGTGGCTACTAAACCTCGGTGACTGACACAGTCTAGCCAGCTCCGATAGCATTCTCCTCCATCCACAAACTATGCCGAGAATTGCCCTTCTATCGTAATTATCGTGTGTCTTTTCCCTCGTCGATTTTTGAACAAACTTGAGTGGTGTCGATTAGTCTAGCCTCGTGTTTCTCCCTTCTTAGTGAGTTTCCACCCATGATTCTTGTGGTTTTGTTTATGTCGCGTTCGGCGTTCGTATGCAAAGGCCGTTCTTCCACCAATGATTGTCGTAATCATAACTTCCCACCTCTCCTGGAAAATACACTCAAAAACTACGTGCTTCTCGAGGTGATACTAGTAGATCCTTTTTCTACCAACCGAAATGCTCTGGCGACCCTTATTCGGTGACAATTTCTTTTCTTATCGCGTGGTTGCCGAATCTTTATTTCAACGCATCTGCTTCTTCTCCATGACCGATATAATTTTAACTTATGGACTATTTCTTCAACTCCTATACAACATATAAACTGGATTCATATGAACCTTTTCATTAATCCTTAAAAAAAATTAACAATTTCGTGGTATTATACGATCGATTTACTTTGGTCCTAGAAAATTGCTTTGCGACGATCACAATCAAACAAGTTTTCAAAAATACCTTAACGAATGAGTTGGGAATGTCATATATGTTTATATATATATATATATATAGTAACACATTATCTTGCAAGAAAAAAGGGAATAAGACCGAGAAGGAAAAAAGCAGTTCCTACTGCCAGTAGCGAATAATGCTCTCATATTGGGTTGGCACACTGAAAGAAGATGGGGGAAGATGATAGGTTACAAAGCTACCAGAAGTCGTGTAACAATAATATTTTAGAGCTTCCTGGATGCTTCAATATATCATACCTCTAGTTCGGTACCGTCGGAAATATATTCGAGCAAAAACTTAAAACTCGTGAAGGTTTCCACTAGTTAAATTTACATATGCCTCACATCACCAAACTATGGCATCCACTATGAAGCAAAAATTTCCTAAAAATAAGGAATCCTCCAATGATGAATGGGCCAAATCATATTATCCAAATGGGTAGAGCCTGAATGATCAAGAGCCCAAGTCCGAGGTAAGGAAAAAGCTCAAAATTTAAAGTGTTCAAAATCACTGGCAACTTAAAATTGGATAGGCCTCATCGACATTTGCCTTGTGCCGCAAACGGCACTCAAATCGACATCGTATATGAAAGACAAAGTTTGAAGTTTTCAAAGAATCAAAACCGAGTTTCACTCAAAGTTGACTTTGACTTTGGAATTATTAAAAAGCACTATTCCAAGGAATACCTCGAATATTTCTCAAAATATTCCATTCTGGACTAATCCAATGGTGACAAGTGGCATTCACTTTGCCTACGTGGTTTGACTGCAGGGTGTTGGGGCCAACCGCGTGGCCGCTGCGGGCAGTGCCCGCGCCACGTGGCCCCCGGCCATGGAAGTTTAACATGTACATTTTTTTATGCTCTAAAGGTTTTGAACTGTGGTCTCCCCACTCAACTAGGTGGCCCCGACCACACAAAGTAATGCTGTTTCTATTATCTATGGTCTCCACGTATATTTAACGTTTGACAAAGAAGTGGATGGGCGCAAAGGGGGCCAACCCCAAGGGCCAAATTTCATAACCACCTAGACTGTGTCCAAGAACTACGGACTGTGTCTTTGGCACCATGGTTGAGGGCTTAACTGCCCATAAAACAAAACATGTGACCGCTTCCAAATACTTTATATGCCATGGCCTGATTGACTGTTACTAAGTACAACTAAACCAACGGATTCTTGCTATGTGGCTACAGGTGACCCATTAATCGCCCCCACTTTAAATCTCCTTAATGCCCATTTTAACCGCTCGACCATATTTAAAGCACCCCACTATTTTCGTATTTTTCCATTTACAGTTGCTGTGGCAAAATATTGCTTTCGCTATAACTTAATATTGGACCAAATTGTCTAAATTTTGGTCATTTTTGACGGCAGTATTTGGAGCCGTTGAATAGTTATAGATCCATTAGAGTTCATATTTAATTATTTTTCTGTGGGAAGCATTGGAGAGCCATTAGAGCCAAGAGAGGCTGAGCTATTTCGGGCTATGCTTAACCATTTGAGGTGAACCAAAAAAAATTTCGACTATTTTAAACATTAAAAACACATTGGGATAGGCTCCAGTATGTGTAGGAAGTTGTTTTCACAACGTACTTTTATTTTAGGGAAGCTTGAGAGCCACTAGGGCCACTGGCAAATGGAGTTCTATGGAGTTGTACCTCACTATCGAGGTGATCCAAAAACCATTTTCGAATATTTTCCACCTTTTTGAACCTAATGAAGAGGTTTCGAATCCGTTTTCGAGGACTTCTACAGCTCTAAAAGCTTCAGAGGATTTCAAAGAGCCATCAAAATTGCTGAAGAAGGCACCGTTTATGGTAATTCTTCATTGTTTAAGAATATGGAAAAAGTACTTTAGCATTTTCATGTCTTTCCGATTTTAGGATGAGTCAGTATTTTGTTGGCTGAGGCACTTTTTAAACTTGTATTATATATTTAAGCATTTTAATACAAGTGGACAAGTTCATTTTGGGAGTGCTCGATGCAACAGCACGAGCTCAAGAGGGTGAACTGCCTACTAAACATCCGACACATAGTCAAGCTAGTCACCGTGTTTTGTTGTTATGATATGATAATAGTAAAATTAAATAACTTACCTCACATAAAACTCATAAATAAGCTACCAAAAACACTTTGTTTAATCAA
Organism: Pinus albicaulis; assembly: GCA_034641835.2. Classification (NCBI taxonomy): domain Eukaryota; kingdom Viridiplantae; phylum Streptophyta; class Pinopsida; order Pinales; family Pinaceae; genus Pinus; species Pinus albicaulis. Next base: position 343,480,073 of record CM076576.1, read on the forward strand.
CAAGACACGAAGAAGATTTCTGTCAATACTTCAATTAAATGGAGTGATGCACCACATTTTCAAGCACTTCCATTTTCGTACCGATGGTATCACATATAGGTTGAGAATTTTTTTTTGTGCAAAGGTGTTAAAACAAAGGTAAAAATATCGATCGTTTTGTTAGTTGCAAAATGGATGATCATGAGCTTGTTCGAGTTGAAAAGATAACCGTCGATAGCTAAGTCTTGAAAGGAGAAAAGAGTTGTAGGCTATTTCCTTACCCCCAAAAGTACCTCAAGATTATATTTGGAAAACAAACCCATTCGATTAAAAGCTTGATACAAAATCTATTGAGTTTGTGTTTTATGGTCGTTTGAATAAGAAGGGGTCTTTAAGCAACCATTTGGTTAAAAGCTTGTCATTTGTTTAAAAGCCTTGAGAACTTTATTTGGAAGTTCTTTTACACTAACATTTACATGATGTCAACTTCTTCTTTACAGCAAGTTTTCCTTTCAGCCAGATTCTTCTAACTCGTTAGCTATGAAGAATGAGTTCATTAAAGTGAAGGACACAGTAAGATTTGAACATGGGGATCAAAGAGAAAAAGGCTAAGCTCATGTAATAATTGTTAGCCATGAAGGAAGAGAATGGAAAATATTATCCAAAGATCGTAATATGGAGAAACAACTCATTCAAGGTCAAGAAGCTTTGTCCAAGAACAAGCGTGAGTGAAGTGTGTAAACCATTCCAACTTGTCTTCACTTCAATTGAAAAGTGTGTTGGTTCTTTTGAAAACAAATACAAGGGGTAGGTCCAAATTAATGTTTAAGATGGGCTATCATCAAGGAAAAGGTTCTTTGGGAAAGCATGCAAAAGGCATGGTTGACCCTGACATTTCGTCAGATACCCAAGAATAAGGTTCGAAGAGGCAGCTTAATGGCGAAGACTCCAACCTGAATGCATGTGATGCAAATTTCAAAAGAGAACTTTATTCCAAGTTCTAAAATGCTCGTATGTCAAAAAATTTAAGTATGATTTCCATTTTTTTACCATCATTGCGTTAGTGAGGGTAAGCACGTCGCTTATGGCGATCATTCAAGTCTAAAATAGCCAGACAAGAACTATGATGAAAGTCCGAAAAGAAAGTTGTCTCCTCTACTAGTTCATCAGTTTTTCAAAGACAAAAGGATGGACATTCCATGCAGCAAAAGAGATAGTATAATTATTCACATGATAACTTTGATTATGTTTCAAATAAAGAATGACAATTTTTCGTTCAAATGAAACAAAGTTTTTTTGCACATTTTGTGTGATTTAACCATGTTGCTTCAAGATGTCAAAGCTGAAAAGAAAGCACACACAAGAAGTAAGAGGTAAATAAAAACTTTCGTAAAAGTGCTTAAGAGTTTCACTTTTTGTCAAAAGAAGGGACATGATGTCTCTCATTGTTGGACCTTGCATCCAACAAGTCGTCCAAGGCACATGCAGCTTGAGGACAAAAATATTGGCTATGGACTTTATCGTTTCCATTATCATGTGGAAATGAGATTCAGATGAAGAATCATGTTGCAACAAAGGACGCTCGAGTGGCTGGTAGGAAGTGGATTAACTTTAATGCGTAACGATACTATTTTGTACATGCAAATTTCAGATTTTTGTATACATGTATTTAAATTGAAAATTTTGATGCAAGATTGCATGAAAAGTATCTTTTAGTTAGCTGTGAATTTCTTTTTGTTGCAAAATTTCTCCGTGGAGGTGAAAAATATGAGTATGATACTCACTTATACTTTCAAGAATATTTTTAATTCGCCTAGTCACCCACATGTTTTTGGGATGATGTACTGGTTGGTATTTAAAAGAAGAGTTGAAGTTGCACATGTACATAGAGGTTGTATGTGTAAATAGCTTAACCAGAGAGTAGGTTCACCACATGATACATATACACATGTTTTTCAAGATGTATCTTGTTGGTTATCGATTTCAGGTTTACTGTGGGCACACTTTTTACATTGATGGTTGTGTGAATTATATGAAGATTTCAGTCAACTTGCTGTTGATGTCGTATGTTTCACACAGCCTGTGTCATTGGTGCGTAGAATGAAGTGTTCGTGCAAAGAGGTAAGATTTGTTGAGATTCAACAAATGATGAGCTTTTAGTGGAAAAGTGAGTCACCTTCACTAAGTGCCCGTGGGCTTTTCAAAAAGTCTATTTTTAGACATGTCGATCATATTCTGCAGTGAGCGTCAGCAGATGTTATTTTTGGATGGTTGGTCAAGTTGAAAAATATGCGGACTTCGTTTTTGTATATTAGGTGGGAATCATTTTCAGATTGCCGCCTTAAAAATAGATATGTCGATGATGACATTTTTAATAATATTTGGACTCTAAACATTATTCTTATTCTCTTTGGAGCATTTTTAAAAGGCACAAATGTGGCATGAAAGAGTGGGGCCGAGAGAAGCAATTATGCCCCGAGGGTTTACATCGAGCCATCCATGAGGACTTGCATGAGAACTCATGTGACAGTAGCTTGGTGAGCGATAAGGGCCAGAAGAGCCGTGTCTCGCTTTTTAACCCAAGGATCAACGATTGGCTATCTATTCAATCGACTAATAATTAGTGAGAGTGGTGTGAATTAATTAGTTAGTTAATTCACTAAATAATAATCTATTAATCAATCTAAGAATACACTGCACAACTACACATGGCAAAGCCATGAGGACCCAGTGGAGAGGAAAGAGAAAGTGTGACTATCACCAGACTATAGTGATGCATTGATCAGATCCGACACTCAAATGGGAGAGGAAATGATGATCAGCAAAGGTGTTTTCTGGTGGATTTGAGTTCATTCAGATCCATTCCTTAGCAGATTGTGCAGAGAGGCAAAGCAAAGGTGGCAAAGAATGGTGCATGGATTTTATAAGATTGGGCTCTGACAGTGTGTAGCATTTTATCAGACTGTGAGCTGATATGATCAGCTTTGAGATGGTATCGTTACATGATCTTCATGGACATATATTACATGTATAGTTGGGGTTTTTATTTAGGCTTTTCCGTTAAAAATGAAATTTGTTAATGTGTGTGAATTTTTAAGGGTTTCTGTGTGTACATTTGCACTGATTTAATTTCCACATGTGATGATCAATAGGGAACAGATTTCGTATTGTGCGTTGAAGTCAAATAGTGTGTGATTAGAGAATATTGACATATAACACAGTTATATAATTTCTACTTGGTATGTTATTATTGATCGGAGTGAGACTTGCAACGTCGAAGTTATTGTTTTTAAGGCCAGGAATTCGAATTTGCCTAAAGAGCTGCAAGCCAAATGTAATTCATTGAAATGTCTTTCAATGGATTGCGTATTGAGTATGCCCTTGATGGCAGCCTTGAATTATATTGGTACAAGGACGTGATGGAGGCGGTGCTAGATGATAATGGGTTGGTGTTCATAGATACCGATATTCCAAAGTCTACCCAGCGATAGCTTCACCGATGTATGGCAAAGAAGGTAAAGTGTCGAATAATTATGTTGGAAGGTGTGGATGATCACATCGTGTCCGGGGCCCATAGTGCCTTCGTCCCGTCCAATGTGAAGTGCTTGACAGCGACCATTCAAAGCAGAAGCGCACTGGGAGGAAGTTGGCGCTTAAAGACAAGCTCGTAAAAATAAATGGAGAAAGGTGACAATATACCAACACCACGAAGTTTATCCACCGGTAAGTATGAGCCGGGAAGTGTAGGTTATCAGATGAAGAAGACCCTGGTGAGCTTGCCTCCTTATAAGCCCGAATATTTGGTACAGCTGCCGAGGACTCGTCAATGGCCTGAGAAACGTTGGGATGGGGAGCGTACTTTTGCCTGGACCCTTAGCAGGCAGCAAAGATGAGATAAGGTGGGTACTTAGATGGATCTTCATCAAAGAACAAATACAATAAAATTGCGCTTTTATTTCCAAAGAAAAGAAAGGGAAGGGGGAAGAAATCGTTCAACTGGTACGAAAGGCAAGAAGGTGACTTTGTCCATGTAGAAGTGCTGCAATGTCATCAACATATGGACATTACACCACTAATCGTCTCCACAAAAGAAGAAGAATGGTGCAGTCGCCGGATTCAGAAGCTGTAGCTGTGTCGGATTTTTCTTTGACGATGCTTGCTTTCTATGTGATAGGAATAGTGTGGAGGCTTGACAGCAGCCTATTTGATTTCAGAAACAAAGATTTGTTTAGTGATTTGATGAAAGATTCGGGAGTGCACATTGAGATGGGACGATGATGGTGTAGATACGTAAAATCGTACCTGGACCATTTTCTTTGAGAGGGAGTCTAGAAAAACTTCATCTGAAGAGCTGTCATGATGTTCAGATTGAAGAAGAATTTACCTCTGGCGACAGCAACATTGAATGTTATGATGTTGTTTTTTGAAGTAGGAAAGCTCTTCCAAGGTGAGAAGAGTCAACCTGGCCAAACCCAGAGGATAGGGATTCGAGTTAAGAATATTTATCAATTGCAGACATGCGCAAAGAATGCATATGCAAAGCAAGTATGAGTGGTGGAGCGGTACAGGGCGAATTGTGGCATAGGAGATTGGCCATCTTCACCATGGCGCTTTGAAAATTTGGCAGCATTTCACTGGCTCCCCATGGGTACACTTCCGTTGCGTTTAGATTAGTGCAAGGGATGGACTTGGGAAAATTTGCGGTAATAATTTACTTTTTCATGAGTAGTGATAGTCGCGCTACCTACTTCCATACTTGAGAGAATTCATTACGTACGTGTGTGGACTCTTTCGTTACTTCTCTAACAAATCACATGTATTATGTGATATTTGTCGATGAATTTTCGTATGCTGATCTTCTTCTGCGTAAGAAGAGCGATACATGCTCTGCGTTCGTGAGTTCAAGGCGCTAGTTGAGAAAGAGCCTGCAGGCGGTGAAAGCTCTTAGCAAGGATAATGGTGGTGAATACACTTCCGGCGAATTCAAAGAATTTGCAAGATGGGCGAATTCTGGCAGGGACTCATAGCGCCTGCACCCACAATGGGGTCGCAGGGAAAGAAACGGGATGATCGGGTGTCGTATCAAGAGGTTGTGATGATCGTGGCCCCATACACTTGTGGGTTGAAACATGCAACACCGTTGGCGCATGTGCAAAACCCATGGTCCCCACAGAGGCATTGGCATGAGTACACCCGAAGAGGCATTGCAAGAAGCCCCGGAGCATTTCGCATTTGAAGATTTTGCTCACCTCGTTTAGCATCTCATGTGATGGAAGGATGCCGTGGAAGAAGCCGGAGTCGACCGCGTAGGTTGGGATAGTCACAGTGGGGTACACGTAAACACCCCACAATTATCATGTGTATTTTCCGGCATAACCGCATAATTTTGTGACGGGATATCAAATTTCATGAGGAGAAAGCTGCATGAAGTCGTCGCTGGAGAGGGAGCTACACTTGCATGCAAATGAGGAGCCATTAGTTCCTGTAAATATATGCCTTAGGATGTGATTTCCAGCCACAAGATTAGGTTCATGGGAGGAAGAAACCACCATGCAGCGCCAAACATCGTAGGTGAATCACACCAAGCGTGTCGAGTTGACTGACCTCGATGCAACACAAAAATGTAGAGCAATCTTCCACATCATAATACAGAGCAGAGAGAACAACCGACCGATTTACTACATATGGCTCTAAGGCGAGTGCGTGGCCGCACGAACCATCCCTTTGTGTTGTGAGTGTGACCCCGGTATGCCAGTAGATGCTGCGGGGGAAGAGTATGATTCCGATTGTCGGGCACTAGGTGGCGGGGGGGAGATTATCCCCCGGCGTCGAAGGAACGGCAGGTTCAAGATGGGATTCCAAAGTGAAGCTAAGTCGTCGATTGTGAGGCTGCTGAGAAGGCAAGGCAATATTTGTTGCCCGCTCACAGATCGAAGGGGGATCGTACTATGAAGAAACCTTTGCACATGCTCAAAGGTGGCTCTTCCACACGCACCATCCGTTTTCTGCACAGAGAGCGGTTGGCACATTCACCGATGGATGAAGACCCATTCCCACCCGAGCTATTGAGGAGGTGTACATAGAGTAGTCCGGCGATCTCAAATCTTTAAAGCAAGTCACATGTGCGTGTGCTCAAAAGAGCGTTGTATGGGTTGAAACAAGCACCTGGTGTTTGCACATTAATGACAGACAATTATTTCAATTTGACTCGTATCTTCCAAGAGGAGCGACCCAACTCATGCCGCATTGTGGTGGAGGGTAAGTTGTTGATCATTGTACTTTATGTAGATGATTTGATATTAACATGTGATGAAATGTTGATACACTCATGCAAGGTGATTCCCAGAAAGGAGCCAGATGGGGCTGACCTGGCCTCCTTCATTATTTCCCCGGGATTGGAAATTGGCAATGAAGGGTGAACGTTTATACTCATGGAAAGTATGCCTTGAGATACCGAGAAGTCTGAAGATGTAAGGCTGTGCCTATCGACACTCCTTTCCTAGTGGTTGGAGGAAAGAAGATGCCAGACGGCAGAGGTATCGGATGCCATCGTTGATTTGTTATTAATTGTTGGTTCGCCTATGTATCTAGTCAATACATGACCTAGACATATGCTGTCAGCGTTAACTAGCTCTTTCACAAGCTTTATGGTTAAGCCTACTAAGCTCTTTAGAAAAGGCAAGTATGTCTGAGGTATCTCAGGCACATCCGGGATATGGATTATGTACAGACAGTCAGATGCTGGAGTTGGAAGGCGGGTTTCATTTGATGCAGACAAGTGTGGAGCCCAATGACGTAAAGAGCACATGCCATGGAGGGATTTCAAAGACGTGGATCTACAACAGCTTCTTGGTACAAGAGGGAAACAAATATCCATGGCACTCGCCCACGTGAGGGTCGAGTACATGGCAAGCAAGTTTGGCCGTATGGCAGGCTATATGGATGAGGAAGATCCCGGTTCTGGGTTGTCGGCTTCACACTTTAGATCCTACATCGTGATATACGTACACCGAGTTGCATTAAACTCTTGGTTAATATAGTATTCTCATGATAGATATAAATATATTGACATCCTATACCATCATATCGAAGACAAAAAGTGTTGATCATGTTGCTTTCGTTACTTCCCACGAGGATCGTGATGCAAATATTTCTGACGAAGGCGTCACCAAAAGAGAAAATTGACATCACAGACACACCTGTGGTGTCGATAATCCCTATCTTGTTGAGAGTGTTGAGATTCAAAAAGATGATGAGTTTAGTGAAAAGAGTCATTACCAAGTGGCTCGTGTGCTATTTTTGGCGGCAAGTCTATTTCTTACCTTATGTATATTTTTAGACATGTCGATCATATTCTATGAGCTGCAGGTGCTGGCTCAGGGATGGTCAATGTTGGCGCATATGACTTTATTTTTAGACATATTAGGCGGAATCTCTTTAGATTGCCAATCTAAAAATAGATATGTCGAATATTATTAGCTCTTAATAATATTTGGACTCTAAACATTATCTTATTCTCTTCGGAGCACTTCGGCTTAAGTGCAATAGCGGCACAACAATCGACAAAAAGGAATTACGTCAATTTCGAGGGTTTACCTGAGCTAATGAAGGAAGACTTCATGACCCAGACAAATTTGTGGAGTTATAGAAGTAGTTGGGTGGAGTTGTATTCCGCTGAACTCACCAGATTCCCGCTGAGCGATGTATCTGGCCTAATCGATCGATACACTAAAGGAGAGTAGTGAATTAATTAGTTAATTAATTCATCAAATAATAACTTCATTAATAAACTCAAGAATACATCGCTAACTACAAGCAAGGCGAAGGGCCATGGAGACCATGAGAGGTAAGAGCAAGTGGACTATCAATGACTATGTTGATGCTTCTTTACTGTGATCCAACAATCAAGGAGATGGCAATGATGATTGTGGTAGCGGAGACTTTGGGGTCCAAAAGCTTCTGCTTGGGAGGTGTGGATCAAGTTCAAGTTCAAGCTAAGGAAAATCTCAAAATTGAAAGTGTTCCAAACTACTACAACCCAAATGACCGGATAGGCCTCGTCGACATAATCCTCGGTGCTATGAACGACACTCAAATCCGACATCGTAAGCAGAAAGTTATGCAAGTTTAGCAAGTTTTCGCAAACCGTAAAAAACCGGAACACCGTAGTTGACTTTGACTTTGAATTATTAAAAAAAGAATATTGCAAGGAATATTCCATTTAGACTAATCCAATGGGTGACAAGTGGCATTCGCTTATTCGAGCAGTGGGTCGACCGTGCAAAGTTGGGGCCAATCATGTGTCGCCACGTGGCAAGCCCGAAGGCTACCACTTCGTCTCCGGCCGGGAAGCTTTGACTATGTAATTTTTTTTATGCCTCCACAAAGTTTTGAATCGGGGTCTCCACTGCCAAATTATGGCCCGACCACACGGGGTTGTTGTATTGGCCATTTCTTACTATCTATGGTCTCCACGTATATTTAACGTTTGACAAAGAAGTGGATGGGCTGGGCAAAGAGGCTACCATAAGGGACAACCCCCATATCCACCAGACTGCACTGCATGAAACCACAGTTAAAGTCTTGGCATTGATGGTTGAGGGCTTAACCACCCATAAAAAACAAGGGATCGTCTCCAACATTTATATGCCACCACCTGATTACCGTTATTGCTTGTTAAACTAAACCGATTGCATTTGCAGTGGCCTATGCTGTGACGCATCCATTTTAATTTAATGCCCAGCTTTAACCGCTAATCATATTTGGTGCTGTTCCACTATTTTTGATTTTTCTCTCCATATTGGCACTTAACTCCGGAGTTAGCCCAATTTAGTGAGTTTTTATGCCACCTGCAAAATATTGTTTTCAGCCGTAACTTCTTCAATATTGACCAAATTGATGAAATTTTGGTCATTTTTATTGGCATTATGGAGCCATTGGAAACAGGTTTCTCAGAGCTATTAGAGTTGATATTCAGCCCTTTTTCTTCAGGGAATAATGAGAGCCATTAGAGCCAAGAGGAGCCGGAGTTGTTTTAGGCGCTTAACCATTTGAGAAAAAAGAACCACTTGACTATTGCATTATAGGAGCCATTGGGACAGTTCCATAGGTATTAGAGGTGTTCTACAACCATTTTAGTCAGCAAAGCTTTGGCAGAGCCATTAGTTTAATAAATGGAGTTTTTGGAGTTGTACCTCAATGCTCGAGGTGATCCAAAACCATTTTCGACTATTTTCCACTCCTATAATCCTAATGGAAGAGATTTTCAGAACTGTTTGAGGACTTCTAAGTAAATCGAAAAGTTTCAGAGAGTTTCAAAGAGCCATCAAAGGTCTTCGTTGAAGAAGACACCGTTTATGGTAATTCTTCACCGTTTAGTGAATATGGAAAGGCATTTTTAGCATTTTCATGTCTTATGATTCAGATTATAGTTATATTTTCCTAATGAGGCACTTTTAAACTTGTATTTCATATTGAAGCATTTTTTAATACAAGAGGACAAACTCATTTTGGGGAGGCTTTCATCCACAGACGTAGCCTGTGGAAAGGTGGCAAACTGCCTACCAAACATCCAGGTCATATTATGTTGATGTTTAGCCGATGTGTTTTTCTTACATATGATAAAATGTAAAATTAAATACCCCACTTAAGCACATAAACTCACAAACATTTACCAAAAACACTTTGTTTAATCAACAAGACATGGAGAATTTTGCACACATTTAATTAAATGGTAAAGGATACCTTGCACACATTTTCAAGTACTTCCATTTTCATTTCAGATGGTACTCATAGTTTGTTTTAAAGGAGATTTTTTTTGGTGCAAAAGGTTAAACAAATGTAAAATATTGATGGTTTTATGCTGTAAAATGGATGATTGTTGAGTTTTAAGGTGGAGTTGAAAAGTTAATTGTTGATACAAGTCTTGGAAAGGAAAAATAGTTGTAGGCCATTTCCTTACCCTCTAAATTACTCTCAAGATTATTCTAAAGAAAACCCACTCGATTAGGGTTTGCTACAAAAGCTTATTGGAGTTTGTGTTTTATGGCCGTTTGAATAAGAAGGGGTCTTTACAACCATTTGGTTAAAAGCTTGTCATTTGTTTGAAAGCTTTGAGAACTTTTATTTAAAGTCTTTTTTTAATTTGGACCATTTATGTGATGCCAACTTCTTCTACAAGTGAAGTTTCCTCTGCGTATATTCTTCAACGATGACATGAAGAATGAGTTCATTACGTTGAAGGACATGGTGCAGATTTTGTTTTGAGGACGAAAAGAGAAAGCAAGCAAGCTTCATGCACAATTAGCAGTCATAAGGAAGAGAAGGAAACAATTTCTAAATACTACAGACATGGAGAAAAAAACTCCTTCTAAGCCTGGCATCTTGTCCAAGAACACGTGAGGAAGTGGTAAACCATTCCAACTCGTCTTCACTTCTACTGAAAAGTGTTGATTTTTTTTGGCAAAAATACAAGGGGTATAGGGTCCAAATTAATAAGCTACACATACTATGAAGGAAAAGGTTTGGTCAAGCATGCACAGCATGGTTGACCCTATTTCCGGGTTAGGAGCGACCCAAGAATGTTGGTTCCTGTTATATGCAAAGTGAATGGCGAAGACTCCAAATCCTTGAATGCGTGTGATGCAAATTTAAAGAGAACCTTATCTAAGTCTGAAATGCTTATATGTCAAAATCGTTTTAAGGATTATTGCCATTTTTTTAAGCCATTGTCAGTAAGCAATTAGAGGGTAAACATGCCACTTATGGCAAGCGCATTCAATTTCAAAGCTCAGCTTTTCAAGACAAGAAAACCGTGATGAAAGTCCTAAAGCAAAGTTGTCTCCTCTACTAGTTCATCGTCTTTCGAAGATAAAAAGGATGGAAATTCCATGGAGAAAAATAGGTATAAATTATATTCACATGACCTACCTTGATTTATGTTTCAAAGAAAAGAATGATAATTTTTTTCGTTTCAAATGAAAAGAAAGTTTTGCTCACATTTTCTCAGGATTTAACCAAAAGTTGTTTCAGATGCCTGCTTGAGAAAGAAAGGACACAAGAAAGAGGAAAAGAAAATTTTCTCGAAAGTGCTTAAGAGTCGTACATTTTTTCAAAAGAAGGACATGATGTCTTCAGAGTTTGGACTGTGATCTAACGAGTATCGTCCAAGGCAGCTACGCAACTTGAGGACAAAGAGATTTAAGGAAGGGATCTATGGATTCCATTATCACGTGGAAATGAAATAGATTCCATAATAATAACCGCGCGCAAAAAAGACACCATGGATTTGGCTTGTAGCATGGATTAAATTTTAATGGCAAGAAGTTATACTCATTTTGTACATGCAAATTTCATATTTTAGCATGTATTTCAATTGAAAATTTCGATGGCAAGATCGCATGAAAAAGCAGCTCAAATGAAGGAATTTCTTCGTTGTTGCAAAATTTCGCCATGGAGGTGTAAAAGATGAGTATGATAGTCACTTATATTGTAGCAATGTCTTTTAGTTCATTTCAGTCACCCACATGTTTTTGGGATGATGTACTTGTTGGTATTTGAAAAGATGAGCTGAAGTCGTTATTAGCTGTACATGTGGATAGTAGGTCAGACAGTAAATAGCCAATTATAATATAGTTAATTCGTACATGATATATATTATGTTTATTAAGATGTATCTTGTTGTTTCCTGCCGACTCTGTGTCGATTATGTGTACACTTTTACATTGATGAAGTGTGCGAATTATATAGCATACTTCAGTCAACTCTTTATTGGCTGGATGTCGTATGTCGCATACAAGGCTTTTAAAAGGCAGAATCAAGTGCTCTGCAAAGTAAAGGCAAGATTCCACAAGGAGATGGAAAAGCATTCAAGCAAAGAGGCAAAAAGATTAAAAGAAGGGTCATCGCTGGTTTCAGAATGGAAGATTGGTATATGCAGAAAACTGGTCGAGATTCAGACAAGTACATGGCTCATTCATCAAAAATTCGCCATGAGGGACAATCGAAAGTAGGAAAATTTTTGAAGGCCAGCAGAAGAGGACAAGGTCTTCCTATTTTTCATAAGTCTTACCAGTTTCTATATTTCAACGAGCTTTTGGGGTCCAGTGCCTTCATTCGGGAGGTGGATCGTGAGCTCAAGTCCAAGCTAAGAAAAAGCCAAAATTGAAAGTGTTCAAAAATTTCCATCTAACTCGAACTACCTAGATAGGGCCTCGTCATTGATACGTATCCCTGCATTACGAATGAAACTCAAATCCAACATCGTACGTAAAAGTTATGCAAGTTTGAAGTTTTTTTAAAGAACCGGTAAAAACCAGTTTTTCCAATCGCAGTTGACTTTGACTTTGGAATTATTAAAAGAATATTCCTCAAAATATTCCTCGAAAAATATTCCCTTGGAATATTCCATTCAAACTAACACAATGGTGACAAGTGGCATTCGCTTATTTGATGCTGGCTCGACCGGTGTGTTGGGGCCTCTCACCCAGTCGCCACGCAAGGGTGCCGAAAACCGCCACTTGGCCCCGTCGTGGAAGCTGACTGCGGAAATTTTTTACAGTTCGGTGTGCCTTAAACCAGTGGTCTCCCCACCGCCAACCGGTGGCCCAACCACATAGGCTACACGTTGTTTTCTACATTATCTAAGGGGCCCCATATATATTTAACGCTTTCAGCAAGAAGTATGGCTAAGAAGGGGGCCAAATTTCCCATATCCACGAGACCGTGGGCCCAAGGAACCATGGCTCAGTCTGGGTCCGACATTGAGGGCTGACCTCTACAAAACAAAACATGTGACTACTCTAAATACTTTATATGCCACTATTTTATTTGGTTGTTACTTTTGCTTATTAAAACTAAGTAAACCGACTGGATTGCGTGTGGCCATGTGACCCATTAACTGCTCCCCTAATTTTAAATTTACGTTCAATTTGATCGCCCCGACCATATTTGTTTTATAGTCCTTGTCTATTTTTTTATATTTTTCTCCATATTCGCGCTCCTAATCGGAGTTAGCCCACTTTAGTGGAGTTTTTTAAGTGCCACCGGGAAAATATTGTTTCATTATAACTTATTCAATATTGGACCAAATTGTATGAAATTTTGGTCATTTTTGGATTTATTCAGCATTATTGTGAGCCATTGGAATAGGTTTTAGAGCCATTAGAGTTGATCTTTTCACTTCCCCTTTTGCTTCTAGGGAAGCAATGAGAGCAATTAGAGCCGGAAGAGGGAGTTAGAGTCGTTTTGGCTATGCTTAACCATTCGAGGTGTTACCCTCACTATTTTTGCACTCAGAGCTATTGGGATAGGTTACAGAGGTTGTAGAGGTGTTCTACAACCATTTTAGCTTTAGGAAGCTTGGAGAGCCACTAGGGCCATTTGGGAAATGGAGTTATTCGGAGTTGTACCTCATCGTTTATGTTAGATCCAAAACCATTTTCGACTATTTTCCACCTTCTGATCCAATGGAAGAGGTTTAGAACTTTTTTAGGACTTCTACATCCCGAAAAATATTCATAGAGTTCAAAGAGTCATCAGGCTTTTGAAGAAGGCATCATGATGTGGTAATTTTCATCATAATACAGTGTTGAATTTTTAGCCATGACTTTTGATTCTATATTTACAGTTATATTTTCTATTGATGCACTTTTAAACTTGTGATGTATATTATGCATTTTAATACAAGAGGACAAGCCATTTTGGGAGTGGCTTGATCCACAGACGGGAGTCTGTGAGGGCAACTTCATAACAAAACATCCGTGTCATATTATGTTGAAGTTTAGCTATTGTGTTTTTCTCTTATGATATGATAAACAAGAAATTAAATAACTTACCCTCACACATAAACTCAAAATAGAATTACCAAAAAAATACTTTGTTTAATCAAATATATGAGAATTTCGCACACATTTAATTAAATGGAAATGGATACTCTGCACACATTTTCAAGTACTCATTTCAAATCACCCAACATGCATAATGCAAAGAAATATGCATATAAATGTGTGTTAGCATCATCCCAAATAAAATCCACCGAAGAATAACTAGCCACTGGGATTAGAGAAACAAATTTGATAAAAGGGGTTAAGATATCCTCGTATACACTTCCAAGAAGGTGTGGTATGAAATAAGGGTTCGAAACCCCCAAAATGAAGATGATATAAAAACCCTAGTCCCCAACTGTGGTGCATGCCATCGTCATTATCTTTATAGATCGACTACTCAGACCCAAAAACTTCTGAATAATAAGCAATTCCATTGATAAAAATAGTAAAAATTGAGCCTTACTCGGAGGCTCTAAAAGGAAGAAACCTTAGAAAATATGATTTTGAACCACTTCTCAGATCAACAATGTGTTGTGCCATTGAAGATAAAGTGGGAAATCCAGGAAAAAATTTTAGAAACTCCTCAAAGAAATGTGATAACCAAAGAGGCAAGTTCACACCTACTATGATACCATGTTGAGATTATACGTATAAATGCGATTGAATGTAAACACCAAAAAACACATAAACACAAAGAGGAGAGAAGATGAACCCATGAACATGAGAAACATGAGACAGGTGCCCATAAGATAAATAATCACATAAGACAACACTTAGCTCACATGAAAAAATAATTTGGTGATAAAGAATGAGTGGACAAAGAAGATGGCATGCTCACCAAAGCCCAAGAAGATTTCGAATAAGTAATAGTGAGGGGGTCATCTCGAAAATTGAGGAGGATGGTAGAGATGGCTAGTGGGTGCTTAGCTCCAAGTGTGCCGACTACGTTGGCCTTAGCCTAAAATAGTATATATTGAAAAAATACAATAAAATGTTGTGGTTGCACATGTGTAGACTTAGCCTTTATTACATGTAAGGCTGCATGAGGCCATGCTAATATTACACCATCATTTAAATATTTTATATGTATTACAAGTCTCATGGTATCTAAGCAGAGAAATAAATGTTGCGAAGGAAGGATAGATGTAGAGATAAGAGAGAATGATAAAGGTAAAATCTATCACATAATTTAAGTTTGTATAATTAGTACAATGTAGGTTTGTTGATAGAAGTATAATGAAAATTTCAAGGAATGTTACACCTAAAGAAGCATGAAGTGATGAGAAACTGTATAATCATCCCAAAGTGTTTCTTTGAGGTATTGTCTATGTACTTGCTTTCAAAATAGTGCACAAGCACGAGGATAAAGGTTAGAATTATTTTTTGATAGGGTACAATGGAGATTCTATGGGATATCAAATTTTTTACTTGGAAAAAGGTACACTAAGAAGAGATGTTATATTTGAGGATGACTATATCCAAGGTAATTCAAATGAAATTGAAGTGTCATGGCCTATTGAAGATAGAGTTAAAAAGGCAGAAGAAGAAATCATTCCAAGTCAGTGAACAAAGGAGCAATCAAGAATCTGAAGGATAATGAAGTCATCGATGGCCAAAGCTAGTACTAGATGACATCACCAAAGCCCAAGAAAATTCTAATGTTAATAGTGAGGACATCGTCAAAGCCCAATGCCAGAATGCTAGTAGTGAAAACATCATCAATGCCCAAGAAGATTCTGAAACAATATTTGTGAACATTATATGGCTCAAAGCTATAGGAATTACTTCAGCGTAAAGGAAGCTAAAAATCAAGAATATTTTCAGTGAAATAATGGGTTTTAATAACAATTATATATGGCTTCGATCACAAATTCACCACCCCGGTATAATTTGATTCAATGCACATGGAAAGAAGAATGGGGAAAAGTAATAGAGGTGGAATGTGATTTCATATATAGAAATGAAACACGTAACTTTTCGAGGATTTTCCTAAAAGAAAAAGTGGGAATGGTTAAATGGGCCTTCTGTGAAAAGGAAAGAAAATGGCCTCAAATGACAAGAAAAAAGGAAGACAAATGACAATAGCATTTTTTTTTCGCTATTGAGGTGGTAGTCAAGTCACCGATCCTCCAAGATCATAAAAGACCACCTATTCTTGTTCTTGTCATTTTTCCCTACTAGGAACTTGCAAGTCAAGATGTTGTAAATGTACCTCTTTCTCCGAATATGTAATGACTCAATGAGACATCACATCATCTAATGAATTAATGAATCCACTAGAAATGCTGCCACAAAATTTGTTTCTTAACTAAACATTTGGAAACAATATATATGTATATGTATTAAGAGAGGAAGTAAATAATGATAAAACTTCAAGCATGCCAAGAGGGAATGACTAAAGCATTTTTTTTAAAATTAATGCCGGGATCACAATAATCCTTAAACAAAAAAGTATGCGTATATGCATTGTTTTCACAAGGTTGAAGTTGTAAGACATCAATTACAACACTTCGGAACAATAGATTTCCAACTATACCTATTTAACAATTTCGCCGACATATATATTAAGAGCCTTAATAACATCATAATGTCGATTTTAAAATGTAGTAAAAAATTGCAAGCCATCGGTAGACAGATCAAGGATGTGGTTGTCTATGGAAGAAATTGAGTGCTTTGCACAATAAGGTCAATTCAACCTCAAGTGAAGAGTTCATAAACAACAAGAAAGAAAGTCAAGGAGTTCCGTGATGAAAAGTCAAGAACTATTAAATGGATAAATGTGGGTAAGGATTTCATGATTATGTATCGAGCCTTTCTAAGAAAAAAAGTCTCAAACCAATGATGTCAAACCCTAATGCTAAACAAGCTAGTAATGTGTCATCTCAGTGGAGACTGATTCTAAAATTCCGGAACTGTATGATCAGAAAACTAGATATGTTTTTTAATGTTGTCAAGAGCAAGATATAACTTAGAGTCGAAGAGGAAAAAATATATAACAATTACCATATGAATTCCGCATTGGTGTAAGCCAGATACTTATAGTCATCCTGGCTACCCAATTTTCTCTTGACAGAAATTACATATAACTTGTGAATATTTACAGCAGAATTGAATATACTTGGGTCAATTCATTTCAATCGATAAACATACACATACTTATCCACTTTCCCAAAGTATATGTTTGATCTAAGTGCTATCGTGCATGGTTATTACTTTGGCATAATTCAAAATTAAGTTCATTATTGAAATTTGATATGCTCCGTGTAGTTATTCCGCATTCAATATCAAAACATGGGATATATCAAACCTACTTCTCTGGATATCAAACTGGAAATTATAAAGCTTGAGTTTCTGTATATATAGTTCGAGTTGGGACATTAATATGTCGAGCATTTTGGTTCTCATGAAATGCACCGAGCATTGGAAATCTCAACGTGAATGTGTCCATATTCAATGGTATACAATGCACCATCACACACAAGCTTAATGAATTAACCCATCTCCACCGGCTTCCACAATGCAGTCTTTGATTCAAGGTCTAGCCAAGAGAAAATATTATAAAATATAATAAATAAGAAGATAGGGAGAACCAACCCAATCAAAAAAATATATTTCTAGGGTTTGCCAAGGGGGAATATTAACCTAGCACAATACTAGGCTGACCAAGACTGAATTTGGCCTATTATGAAGCTAGAGATTGTAGTATGTGATGAAAAATATATGATATGATGACCATTTGGGTAAACTCAAGAAATGCACCAGAGGTTGGCAACTTCAATGTCCATATCATGACAAGGAAGCACTGGACTTATGCTAGTATTCTACTAAATGTGCCCAATGTACAACAGATTCAATGCACTATCACCACCATCGCCTCATTAGAAATTCCTCGCAATAGATTTCGGGTTTGGAGTGGAAATTTTCATTCATGCATCCGTGGCCGTGTAATCTTCTGTCTGGGTACTATCAGAGACGCTTTAATAACAATTTTAATTCAAGATACTCATATTAAATGACATGAATGTAAAATAAACCACCTAAATTTCAAACTCACATATTCCAAGCATAATATTCACACAAGACCGCCAAATATAATTTAGAAATAGGAGTAACAAGTATTCATATTAATTTCCCGTAATGACATCCACTACAAATTTAAGATCACTAAATATTTTATGTTGTCAATAAACACATGTAACTAAGGGACAATGAGTATAGAAACCTATGACTGGCATTCTTTTCTGTTGGTTTCTGGGGATGACTATCTCACACACAATGAAGAGTATAGTTCATTTTATGCCTGTGTGTTTGCATTCACCCTTACTGTGAGATATGAAAATTATGTTTCACTTAGCGTGAGCGTAGTCAATACACGAGTTAGTGATTCTGATAGTGTAAATTCATACTTATTTCGCTTATACGCAACCTTAGAGAGTAATTTTCTCGGTCATTTCAAGGTTGCACAACAATTTTATACTAGTTAGGAAACTCATGTCAATCAAGATTACTCACCTCTTTCCAAGATATTCGTACAATGTATGGAATGTGGAATATCGACCTCAAGCCTGTGTAGATGCGACCCAACAACTCCAACCATAGCCGAGAACTTGTAAATCTATGCCATAGCTAGTAAAATAATGTAGCCTCGACAAGAAAAATAAAAGGGGACTCATGCAATGAAATATTAAAGTTTTGTTTCCATCCCTTAAAAACTCATACAATGCCACCCAAAAATTTGAGGTACTACAGATTAATAGTCATGCCTATTTCTTCTTCACACTGAAAAAAAAAGGAGTAGATCCGCCTCCCTTTCCCTTGGTGTTTGAAGAGGCAAGGGATGCAAATAGAATTCCTTCTCCGCAATGACCCTCTCCTCTTGTGAAATCGAAGATTCATTGCATGACGTCGAATTGGAGGGGAAATCAAAGGGGTCAGAGATGAGAGGCGTCACTGGGCTGATAACAAGTGATGGGAGATGGAGCATGCGGGACGAAAATATTTCAGGTGGCGGCACTGCCCTAGTAGATATCCTTTCATTCAGATTGAGGCAGAGAGGATTGATCCCCAGACCTATAGGCATATTTCTTAAATTTTGATGCCTTTCTTGTAGCTTGAAGGTGGGTTTTAGAGGACCCACTTTGATTTCAATAAGTGAAAGATTAAAATTTCATTTCTATCCCTTAGAAACTCATAGGATACTTCACTCAAAATAAAAAAATTCGAGGTGCTAAATATTGGAGATGTTATTATCTATTAATTCCTTTTTTATTCTAGTGTTATTTTTTGGACATAATCATGATTTCCTCTTTTATTCGGGTGTTAGTCTTGGACATAATCTATTCCTATTCCGGTGTTTTTCTCGACATGAATATTATGCCTTAGAAACTCATACTTTATCCTTCCCGCCACTCAAAATAAAAAATTCAGGTGCAAAATATTGGTAGATGTTAAGTTATCTGTTTAATTCCTTTTATCGTGTGTTATTATTGGACATAATCATGATTTCCCTTTTTATTTGGGTGTTATTCTTGAATATAATCATGACTTTTATTTGGGTGTTATTCTTGTACATGGCCATTATGTGGGCCTCATCACTACCTAACTAAAAAAAACCCCAAGGAAGAACTAGATAAACCCAACCAAAAGAATTAAGTTCTAGGTCATCTCAAATGGAATACTAAACTAGCACAAACTCATCTAAACCCAAATATTCCAATCAATACTAAGCCCAAATATTTTGAATATTGAGTTTGCATATGACTAAGTTCCAATATTTGATATCTTAATGATTTGGTTAAAGTTGAGAAACTACATAGATTGGCAACCTCAAGTTGACTACCATAATGACATTTAGATTGTGCAATTATTTAATTTGATGATTTTAGTCTTTTGGAAACTACATGTAGTATTTTCGGCTCAATGGTGCCCATGCAATAAATTCTTGTTGAGCAAGATCCATATTAATAAAAAATAGATTTGGTGCTTGTAGGTATTTGTATGTTCTATGGGGCTTGGATATAGCCAATATGTATGTCTTTCTTGGGGAAACAAGAGATAGATACTATGAAGAGTAGATTGGAGGAATGCATAAAACATCAATTTTGAAAGGGATCGTCATTGATGGAAGTGAAAATATTTTGAGGAGTCCTACAAGTTATGGAAGTGAAGATGTTTTTCCTTACGAAAGTTCAAATATAGTGTTAGTTATTATAAGTGGTGATAAATAATAATTCAACAACCAATAAATAATTGCATATCTACATTGTTTTTAGGGATAAATTTTCATCCTACCATATGCAGGTACTTCTCATTGTCATAACTGATGATAAAGAAAAATTCAATAGCCAACAAATAATTTAATTTGGATGCAGAGTTATTCTATTGTATGTAGTTACCTCTCATTGCCATCACTTTTTGACATTTGTACATATGTGCATGAAGAAAAATAAAACCATTGATATATACTTTAAAGGAGTTGTAAAATAAGTCTAATATTGATGAGCAAATTAGAACTTATGTGGATAATAAATGTTGAAGATTGCAACAAGAAACAAGAAGGAGGCATCCTAAAACATCATTCCCGATCCTAGTTGGAAAGTGACTGCACCTAGTGGGGGCCACACAGTATTTTGTCACAAAGTCTATTTTTAGACATGTCAATCATATTCTATGAGTTGCAGAATGCTATTTGTGGATGGTTGGTCAAGTTGGAAAAATATATGGACTTCTATTTTTAGACATATTGGGCGGAATCTATTTTTAGATTGCTAGTCTAAAAATAGATATGTCGAATATTATTAGCTCTTAATAATATTTGGACTATAAACATTATCTTATTCTCTTGGAGCACTTCAGTTAAGTGCACAGATGTAGCACAAGAGCTGACTTTAGGAATTACACTATTCCTGAGGGTTTAGTGGAGCTATTGCATGGAGGACTTCAGTTAGAACTCATGTGACAGAGTTTGGTGGAGTTGTAGAAGTAGTTGGTGGAGTTGTGTATAGTTTAACTTAGTTAAACATAGTTGAGCTAGTTGTATCTAGTCTAACTGATTGATACACTAGTGAGAGTGGTGTGAATTAATTAAATAATTAATTCACTAAATAATAACTCATTAATCAACCGAAGAATACATCAGTTAACTACAGTGCATGGTAGTTTCAGTGGAGACCAGTGGAGAGATAGGTGAAAGGGAAAGATGACTATCTGTTGTGACTACTAGTGATGCATGAATTGCATATATATATACATTGGAGTTTTCAATGATAATAACGCATTCAATTAGAGTGGGATTACATTTAATTGGTCTTTGTAATCAGCTTGGATTGCGCAGTGGAGGCAGGCTAGCAGGTGGCAAAGATCGGTGTATGGATTTGCAAGATTGAGCCTGATTAGTGTATGACGATTGTACTGTACTGAGAGCTTGTGATAAGCTTTGTATGTTTGTATGATATTTTCATATGATCTCCATGATATACATAATATGATAGTTGGGGGTTTTCAGCTATTTCTTTCCCCATTACATACTATGTTGATATGTGTGCTTGATTATGTTTTAATGAGTGCATGCGACTGCTTTCTATTTCCGCATATTGATGATCAATTGTAGAAGAGGTTATGTATTATGCATGAAGCTTAAATAGTGTGTAATTAGGATAATCTCGATGAATAACTCAGCAAATTATTCAAATTTATACAATAAAAGCCCAATTTTGATCTAATGTAATAATTCCATCTGTAATATAAATTACTTCAATTAAATTCCGTTGATAAAGTTTCACATTTCATTATCAATAAAGAAAATCTAAAAGTGAGGGACACAGGGTTCATCAATTACCCTTACTGACAACATAACTCAAAAAATAGCATGCATAATTTTACCACATATTTGCATAAAATCAAGGGTACTAGCATGCCCAAGTAGTCATAATAGAGGTGGGGAACATGATACAATTTTGAAATGGTAGATCATAGCTGACAAAATAAGTAAAAAATTTCAATGGGACCATGTTTATCTAGTGAATATGGTGGCATGTCATTAGGCCAACCATCAAGATTCACTTTTTCACAGGCATAAATAAGAGGTTTGGGCAAGGTGAAATTTATGGGTTAACCAAAAAATAAGTGTGATGCATCCTTCCAAGCCATTTCTCCCACACGTGATGGAACCCCACATCTTAGCAAGAGTTGAAATGAAACCTTAAAAAAGTATTGATACACACCCACAAAAGGAAGAACATAGCATTTATTGAAACATTCACTTGTCATTTACTCTAAAAGAAACATGGAGAGAATGATAATAAGTGTCACTGATCTATCCCTCTTGCATGCACAACTTCTCTACTCAATCTACCACCAATCTAGGAGGCCTTACTAATGGAAGGAAGCAGATGTAGAAATAAATGAAATATAGAAGGATAACTAGAAGAATGAGAATGAGCATACCTATGGAGTTGGGGTTCACATCTCCATTATCATTGGGATGGACTTGGGTTTCGGGCTTCTTGTCATGATCCATTCATGAACACCTGCCACCACTTTTCACAAAACCTCCTTTTCTATCTCTTTTCCCCTAACTTCTTTTATTACCAGGGACAACCACAAATGTAGATAGATATATATAGCAACAATAGGCACCAAGGACATCAGAAAATTCCTCCCTCACTCATGTTTTCCATTTTTTTTCATTTGAATTCCTAGTAAATAGAAATATCGAACATGCCAAACACCTTCCACAACATTTCATAGAACCTCCTTTTCTATATATTTTCTCACGACTCCTTCTATTTCCAGGGACGATCCCAAATGTAGATAGATATATGTAGCAACTATAGGTGCCAAGGACATTAAAAAAATCCTCCCTTGCTCACGTTTTCCACATTATTTTCATTTGAATGCTTAGTAAATACAAATCCTGAACACTATGATGTGTCAAAGAGGGAAATTTTTATTTTGGTATTCTGTGGTTTTTAGTATGTGCGAGTTTTTGGTATGATAGAGGTACAAGAAGGTGGTATTGAAGGAGGTATTGCTAGGGGTGGTGGTGCTTCTATGTGAAATTCTCCATTTCTGGTGCTTGGTCTGGAAATTGGTGCACCTGGTGGTTTGGTGGGTGGTTCTTGGTGTCTAGTGGCAACATGAGAGTCGCCCTTTTGGAATACATAGAGTTGATATCCTAGTGTGGGTTGTGTGAATCTTATTAGGAAGCACCATCCTGTGGCGTGTTCCTCCCGACTTCTCCTTCTCTAGTTGTTCGGGTTCTTTCCGAGTTTCCCAATTGGTGGAAAGATGGTAGATGGGACATAGAATGTGGCTTCCTAAGGAAATTTAAGGGTGAAGAGAGATCTGGTTTTTGGGTGTGGTGGTAGGGGAATGTTCCGGTAGACCGGAATCTGATAACGGTTGGAATTGGCCCTCATGTTTTTATCACAATGCGACCATCCTCGCCGCGTGGGAAATCCTCACCCCCGACCAAGCAAGGATCTGTTGGCTCAGATGATATGGAAATAATGGTGGTAGGAGCACGCCGAGGTGGTAAGACCGTCGGTCACTCCTATCTTGCTGGTGTGGGAATGCGAGGCGATCGTGGTAGAGGAAACTAGGCCTCCCGTGGTGGTGGAAGTGTAAGGTCACAACAAAAGCAACATTGGGGTGGTGGAAAACAAGGAGGAACAACTAACTGGGGAACTTGTAGGTGCGTAGCTCCTGGCCCGCTGTAAATTCAACATTGTTTTCTAGAAAACTGTCAAGACCTAATTCAATCTCTGATGGATCAGGTGGACGCAATGGAATGGGTTCGTAGGGAGGAGAATGTTGAGTTAATGGCCACTTTGGATAGGATGCACTACTTCCAGTTCTAGGTCAGGGAGTGAGTATTGGTGGTGGTCTAGCAAGGCCAAAACCACCTTGTAGAAAAAGTGAAAATTTTGGACACTTGGCTCTCACACTTTGAAGGGTAAGTCCATTGCAACTTCTGTCCACCATTCCCTCTAGGAACAACCCTGGAAAACCCAACTTCCATTATTTCGGATGACTAGTATGCTCTCATGTGTTTTTTATGTATTACATGTATTTTGGTGTCTTTAACCCTCTCATTTATGGATGTTGTCCTTAGCCTCATTTTTGTATTTTTGTCACTTGTTGCAAACATTGGTCAACAAACCTAATCGAGGCAAGACCACCTGTTTTTTGCTTTGTTGGTTGTACATATTTTTCACCATGTGAATGAATATCAACTTACAAAAATAAATGTTATGTTTATCTATTCATTAAATGTAAACATGAAGATTTGACCTTACATTTAAGACAAGAGTCACACTTTTAACATAAATAAATGAATTTTAAAGATTAAACTTTATGGCCAAAGAAATATAAATATACATATTGATTTGAATATGTAAATATTACCTTTGCTAAAACTATAATGAAGGCATTAGTGTAAAGTAGATAGATGATACATGCAATATGTTAATTGTAAATTAATCCATCTGCAGTGTTAAACTTTAGAGACAAAAGAGTATTCACAATTTTAACACTATAGATGAACTCAAAGACCCCTTTGTCTCTAAATATTAACACTACAGATGGATTCAGGGACTCGTTTAGTGAACTGTAACACTTCAGTATCAAAATTGCAAATTTTCATTTATGGAGTGACACATTAAAAATTACTAACATAAATGGTTAATTCATATACTTTTTATACTTGTTATTTGGTCATATTTTTATTCTTGGACTATAATATTCATTTGCATTAATCATTATTAATTTTTTCACTTATTATCTAGTCATATATTTTAATCTTACTCTAAATTAGTTATTTAAGTTAGTCACTTTTAGTTTAGTCATTTATTATCTAGTCGTATATTTTATCCCTAGACTAAATTAGTCATTTAATTTAGTCGCTTTTATTTTATTCACTTATTATCTAGTCATATATTTTATCCCTAGACTAGAGTAGTCATTTAAGTTAGTCATTTTTAGTTTGATCACTTAAAATTTCTCAAATTTAGTAGTATTTCACTTGAAATAAATGCGGTGACTAACATTTTTAGTCACCTAGTCATTAATTTCATCATTTTATATAGTGATAGTTATAAGTTTTTACAAAAAATTGTGCCCAAGAAACATTTGTCATATGACCTCAAAATGTACGCAACATGTCAAAGGTAAACTAATGATGCTCATGGTAACATGCTATCGATATAGCTATCCTACACAATAACCGCATCCAGCGGTTAGGAACACCAATAGTATGGTGCTGCAGTCACATGGGTAACTCTTTGATCCGGAAATCCGAAATCTCGAAGGTCAACCCCTCTATGTGCTTCCGAAGCTCAGTAAGAGTCTTATCCATTTATAAATCCTGAAGGACTGCTCTCTCGACAACCCTCTCTGCTGGCTCATCCACTCCATGCTCTTGTTCCTCCACTGGTTGAACTCGACCCACATCTGCATTACATTAAAACTTTAGTTTAGTCTTGGGAAAACATAAAAATACAAAAACATGTATAAGCCTTAGAAAAATTAAAAAACATGGTCAAAAAATTATTACTGATTGCAGTCCACTGAGCGCCTTCTGGTAAAGCTAAGTTTGGATCTCCTTGAAAATCGACGCCTGAATATACATACTCATCGATGGCGATAACCTGTCGCCTAAACTAGGTGAAGAATGCAGTCAAGAACACGATGGAGGATTGGCCTGGATGTGTAGCCATCAATTCTACCCGTCTCTACATCCTCAGATCTCTAGGGTTAGACACACCCAACATCACATGCTGAGGTTGCATCAGTGGAATCATCTCTAAGGAAAAAGAAATGAGGATCGAACCATAAATGAATTTTTTCTTCCTTCCTCCCTTTGCCTTTCTTAGTTGTTCTTTTATTTGAGAAAGTACAGCTTCAGTCCAGTTGAAAATTGTTGGTTCCATACACTCTAGTGCATATTGCATATAAGATCTATTCGCTACATGTAGTGTAACGGTACCGACAAGCTTTGCGATCGTGAATAGAATGGTTCTCAATGGAAAATCACAAACCTCACAGATGTTTGTTTTCCTGTCCTTGCTTGGTTCTGACCCTGGATAAAAATACTACAAAATATAGTCTCTCACCGTCTTTCCTTCGAGATCAAATCCTGAGACAGAAATGGGTAAGCCTCTCCTTGACAAGCCTGTCAGAAAATATATGTCCTCCACTGTGATAGGAACCACTTTGTTCCTAATGTGAAATGCCTTAATTGTTGGATCCCATGCACGAACAAGGAACTCCAAAAGTTATATTTGTTGCCTGATACCTGATAAGAGGAAGTACTTTAATAACCCACAATATATTAGGGCTCTTATTGTACCCATATCATTAAGTGCAATCATATTTTGTTCTTCATGCTCTCTTTCTCTCCAAGTAATCGTCATTCTAGTGTGATGAATCCCTGAAACATAACCATGAGAATCATTAAACTCCTTTTCATGCAAAAAACTAGGCAAAATTTGGGTACAATGCAAGAATCAAGAATGTGAATTTCACCCAACGCAATCTTGGTCAATAGATAGTGTGATGCATATGCACCTAGGCTTCATTTTGAGTGCTTTACAACGCAGTTTTAGATGCCCAAGGGTGCATTTCCCTCTTTAAAAACAATTTTATCCTAAGGAGCCCAAATCCCTAAAAATTTGCAATGAAATTAAATGAAATGACTACTAAAATAAAGAGGGGGTTTATGGCACTAACCTGGATCAAACGATGATGAAAACCATCCACATAATTGATTGCAATCAACAATTGAATTTCAGGGGAAAAAACATGTTAAGAGCTCCAAAATGTAAATGGTAACTTTCAAATGGTAAAAATGAATAGTAAAAATGTTTTAATTAGTCATTTGATTATTTTTAAATCATATTTATTGCTGTGACTATGGTTTTATTCTATTTTTATCATGAAACAAGTATTTCTAATCCATTTGATGTTGCTCTTAATAGGTTTGCAAGCGATAAGTAGATTAGTCATTCACATTTATTTAAAGAATGATTTGACCACAAAGCATAATTTTATCCTTATTTTTCGAGCTTTGATAAAAATGAAAAAGGACTTGAAGCGCACTTTTATCTATTTTTCGAGCTTCGATAAGAGCGCAAAAGGAACCCCTGAAGTCTTCTTTTAGCTCTTTTCAGACTCTGATAATGTGAAAATATTGTCAAGCACTTGTCTTTTCGAGCTTGTAAAAGTAAAAGAATTGATATCTACTCAGTATACGTTTAACCCTTTTCTGGACTGAGATAGCTTATTTACAAAAAAGGAATGCCTTAGTCGAACATGACTAGGAGGTTCTCTCAAATATTATTTTACACTTTTTCGTATCTGAGCGAAAACTTTACGAAAAATTACCTATGGATTTTTCTTTCGTCATCTTTTTCAAACTCTCTAAATATAAAAAAGGACTGGGTTGTCACTGTCATTAGGCTTGTTATAGCATAAAATAGAAACAGGCTTGTTGAACATGGCAAGAATCTTGTTTCATTCATCGCTAGACTCATTAAATTATTAAATAGTGATACATTATTCACCCGAATGGTTGAATTATAGATCAAGAATATGTTATCCTCCTCAAGCTTGTTAAAAAATAAAGAGGTACTGGTTGAAAAATGACTGGGGAAAATTTGGGAAAGTGAACAGAACTTTTACAGTAGCAGGTCGCTCTTGAACATTACAATTCACGCCATCATCGTGATTTTTTGGGTTGGGTAATCTTCTTGATGGTTAACTAATACCTGTGGTTCATCATACCTTCACTTTGGTTTTGGGTCAATGCAGCCAACTCATCTCAGTGTTGCCAATATGTTCAAGAGAAGTCATCCAGTGAATACTCATCCTTCTGCAATCGTCATAAACCTTCATTCTCATGACATTCATCCATGAGCATTGCTATATCAAGTCACATTTTATCAGTAACTCCTGTTTCGCAATAAAGTGACTTCATGTCGATGTCAAATCATCATCTAGGAAGTTTACTTAGAAACATCATCTTCCAGTACCATGAGGCTTGTTACAGCATCGACAAGATCCTCGCTTCCAGACTTTTGACCGAAAGATTTTGTTTGGTGTTCAAATTCAGATCATCTATTCATGCCTTACGAAATGTACTGCAATACCTTGAGAGACATTAACATCAATGGTGGTTCTCTCACGTTTTTTATCATCTCACATCATTGGCTGGTAATCAAACAATGTCTTACCATGTTCGACTACAAATCATATATTCATATGGCTAGAATTGTACTCAAACGATCGAGTGAATGAGATAAGAAGACCCCAGATCTAGTTTCAGCCATCTGAGCTGTGATTTTAGGATTGTTGTACACATCATCTTTGCGGTGACCTTACATACAAATCGTCATCCGAACATGGGCATATATCTATAGGCATGTTTGTATTGGGAAAAATTCCAATGTAGATGACTTTCTGCACTAGGTACATGTTATTAGATAGTTTATGTGCTGATCATGGGAATGCCTTCCGTCAGAAATTCATGATCAAGAGGATATGTCATAATGTAATGTATTGTAATATTGATGTAGGTCACCACTCCGCTTCAGTTCCAACCCATCACATCATAAAGCATCTCATTCAAAAAGTATTGTTATTATTTTGACTTCATGCTTTAGGGGGCAATTGTTATAGGTCAATTTTTGCATCATTCCCAATGACCTGGTTAAACTGGACATCATCCCAAAAACCAATGAATTAGGGTCTATCATCCCCATCATTTCAGTTGCTACATGCCCTAAGACAAGAACAAATTATTCATGACTTCTATTGCAAGGTTTCCAAGGGTTGAAGTATAAGTTATATCGCTTATGAGCTCACCAATGTAGCCTCTCAAGGGACTAATTGCTTTGCATATGCAGCTACCTCCATTCAAGGGTGTTTTTCAAATCACTTCCTGACATTCAAGAGTGCGTTAGTTAAATGGGAGCGAAATTCTCATTTTTCCAGAATCTCCACATGGCCAGTGCCTTCTATAAGAGTCCATATGTGTCAAACTTCGAATCCATGTGTCCATCTAACACCTTTGAGCTTGGGAACATGTCTTTCCTATTATTAGAAAGTCATTGATTGAGAAACTACCCTCAGTTTCCCTATAAATTGAGCACATATCCTAGTGCTAAGAAATGAAGAAATTTGGTAAAGAAATGATGTTCGATTCTGAATTGAGTCTGTGATAAGAGTGATATTGATAGCAAAAAAACTGAATTCGGGCCCCTAAGGAGAGTTGGTCTCTATTCTCTGTCCATAATATCCTTTCTGTGATTAGACTTCAACAATTTAAATATATTTCTGGACTTTAATTCCCCACACTATAACTCTGATGCAGTCCTATGTATGCCACCTTATACCTTGCAACCTTAATCCCTCCGACTTATATTAATAACCAAAAAATCTTTGCAAAGAAACTCTTTAATATATTCCGGGCCCAAACATACAATCGATGGTCACCACTTTTGAATGCTCATACCTTTGGTTAACCTCCGTGTTACTTCTAAGGGCGATCACTGTGCGACGATCCTTCCTCTAGATCAACGGCGTACGTTGATATCTCTCTAGCCCCAAAATCAAACTTTAACGCGCGATGGCACGTGAAAAGGCGGTTTTCCTCCGTCGACGTGTCAGGTAGCTAATGGAATCACGTCTGAATTGGAAACACCGCTTACCCCATAAAGGCGGTGCGATATGGGTGGTTTGGTTTTGCAAACCCACTCTTGGTTTTGGAACAGTGATTGACCAAGGTTAAGTCGGGGTTACGCTATCCTTTCTATACACTTCGATTCATAACTCGAGGTTAACCTCGGGACAATATTTCCAATTAACAACAAACCAATCGACTTTACTTGTGAGCAGATTCCCCCTTCAGGCAAAGTTGAAAACGATGCTACAGAGTGCACACATATGGCTTGACACGTCAATTAAGGTAGAACGCATCCATTTCTTGGTTCCTATGTCGTTATGGCCTACCTCGGAAATTCAGAGGGGGATTATACACACGACTACAGACACAGAATGGAGGTTCAACGCTGGAGGCTCGAACACTTCAGAATTAAGCAATTGTACGCATAGAAACAATATTTCCACACTCTACACTGATAATCAAAAAACATCGAAATATATTCAATAGAGAAAAATTGCTTAACACACACAATCTTTACTGTGAAAATATCCTCTTCTTCAATGCATCCGGGAGTTACATTTATACATCAACATATGTCTCTTTGATTCCTCTATGAGGACCGTTATTGGTAAATCAAAATCCTAAATACAATTTATTCGAATAAAGAAGACATGACAGATGGACTGAACCAAGCTATTCGACTTCTACCGATTCTAACTGATCTAATGCAACAGACAGCTAAGGTATTGACACCTTGTTGTTACAAATTCGAATAATCTTGGACCCTTCTAGCCACAACATGTGGACAATACTTTCTACATTGTTGACTAGTGTCTAATGCCCCTGCATCAGACTCCCAAGGCAATTTTCTTCATGGAATCCTGTCCATGAGCTCTTCCGCTGATCTGCCTATCTTCTGCAACATTCCTTCAATCATCCAAGTGGCATCTTCCTCTGGCTGGTCCTTCCATTTGACTAAGTACTGAAAGTACTCTTGTCCTCTGGTCTTCTTGTACACTCTTTTGTTCAATATCTTCTCTGGTCGTAATGGTTGTGCTGGAGGTAGCTGCTTTTCCCACTCAATCTATTCCTTGTCTGCTAGTCCCTCTTCTACACCATCATCTTCATACTTTTACAAATCTTCATCATTAAAAATGGAAGATATTCCAACATCAAGAGGCAATTCAATCTCATAATAATTTAACTACGTTCAATCTCTTTCTCAAGTGTGCCAAAACCAGATCTCCTACTTCAAAATGGACTTCTCTTCTGCTCAAGTCTGCTCTGCCTTTAGACTTGATGTTGTTTCACTTGTTCATGTATGGCCTGGATTTCTGAAGCAAATTCCTCACCATCAGCACTCCTCAGTTTTGCTTTTCCCATATTTCTTAACTCTGATATTCCTCTGGGGTGCATTCCATAAAAAATATGGAATGGGCTTTGCCCTTTGCTTCTGTTTGGTGAGTCATTGTATGCATATTATGCCTAGGGAAAAATATGATCCCACTGCTTGGGATGCTCTCCTACCAGACTTCTCAAAAAATTTCCCAGACTTTTATTCACTACCTCAGTTTGTCCATCAGTCTTAGGATGATAAGCTGAGCTGAAACTCAGTTTGGTACCAAGTTTCTTCCACAGTGTCCTCCAAAAATGGCCCACAAATCTGTTGTCTCTGTCTGAAACAATACTCTTGGGCAACCCATGCAACCTAACAACTTCTTTGAAAAAAAATTAGCAACATGGGTGGCATCACTAGTTTTATATCATGGAATAAAATGTGCCATTTTGGAGAATCTGTCCACTACCAAAAAGGCTGCATCATTCCCTCTCTGAGTCTTGGGAAATCCTAGAACAAAATCCATACTCACCATGTCCCAAGGTTTGTCTGGAATAGGCAAGGGAGTGTACAATCCTGCATTACGGCTCCTTCCTTTAGCATATTCAATGATTTTGAAATTTTCCTAGGTAGCCCGCCACACTCTCATCTTGGACGATAATAGAAGTGACTCGGTACTCCATAAGTTTATCGGTACCAAAGTTTCCTTTTGTCAACAATGTGCTTCTGACGATCAAATTTTCTCTCATGGAATATTTTGGTACACATAGTTGGTTTCTT
Organism: Pinus albicaulis; assembly: GCA_034641835.2. Taxonomy (NCBI): domain Eukaryota; kingdom Viridiplantae; phylum Streptophyta; class Pinopsida; order Pinales; family Pinaceae; genus Pinus; species Pinus albicaulis. Next base: position 343,511,655 of record CM076576.1, read on the forward strand.
CTAAATAGCAAGTTTCTCCAAAAAATAATCCATCCACTGGCTTCTATCTATTAGAATAGGATTACAACATGCTTCAAATGCTTCCTTAAAATCTAAATCTGTTTTATACAATTCTTTGAGAAAATCAAATCCTACAACTTCAAAATTGGTTTCTTGAACAAGCATGTGCCTCCTACTCAAAGCATCAGCTACTTTATTTTCTTGGCGACTTATGTGTTTCAAAACAAAGTTAAAACCTTGGAGATACTCAACCCATTTATCATGCTTATGATTCAACTTGGGCTGTTGTACAATGTACTGCAAAGCATGATTATCAGAGTATAATAGAAATTCTTTGGACATCAAATAATGCCTCCACTTATTCAATGCCTGAACAACTACATAGAATTCCTTCTCATAAGAGGAATAATTCCTTATGGTGTCATTCATATTTTCACTAAAATAGGCTACAGGCCTATCATCTTGACTCAACACGGCTCAATGGCCTCTCCACTGGCATCACACTTCACTTGGAATGGTTTAGCAAAATCAGGCAGAATTAAAACAGGCTTTTCAATTATCTTTTGCTTCAAAAGTTTAAAACTTCTTTCTGCTTCAGTGGTCCATTTAAATGGTTGTTTTCTCTTTTTTATTGTCTCAATGATGGGTGCATTAATCTTACTGAATTTTCTTACAAATTTCCTGTAAAAACTGGCAAGTCCATGGAAACTTCTTACCTCAAAAACATTTCTAGGTGAAGGCCACTCCACAATTTTCTTAACCTTTTCTGGGTCCATCTTCAATCCATCTGCAGAAACAACAAAGCCCAAATACACCAAATATTCCTTCATGAATGAGCATTTCTTTAATTTTATCAGCAGTTTCTCTTGGTGCATCTTCTTCAAGACATAATTAAGATGCCTTAAATGTTCTTCTTTAGTTTTGCTGAAAACTAATATATCATCCAGATACACTATCACAAATTTACCAATGAATTCTTTCAATACTTCATTCATAAGTCTCATGAAAGTGCTAGGTGCATTTGACAACCCAAAAGGCATTACCATCCATTCATACAGTCCTTCATTCATTTTAAAGGCAGTTTTCCACTCATCACCCTCATTTATTCTAATATGATGATATCCACTTTTTAAATCTGTATTTGAAAAATATTTAGCACCACTCAAACAATCCATTAAATATTCAATCCTGGGTAAAGGAAATATGTACCTGATTGTTATTTTACTGATCACTCTGGAATCAGTACACATCCTCCAGCCTCCATCTTTCTTTGGGCTCAATACTGCTGGTACTGCACATGGACTCAAACTTTCTCTGATCAGTCCCTTGTCCACTAATTCCTGTACTTGTCTCCTGATTTCCTCATTTTTTGTGGGAGTCATTCTATAGGCTGCCTTATTTGGAAGATTTGAACCAGGGATAAAATCTATCTGATGGCTGATCTTCCTCACAGGTGGCAGCTCATCAGGTAAATCATCCATAACAATGTCACAATAATTGTCTAACAATCAGAAATCTTTGTAGAAGTAAGAACTACCTTAGGCTTGAAAACTAAATCAAAGCTTGCCTCTTCTTCTTCAATCTTCTGTAGATATTCCTTCCCACTCAGCAACAAGGTCTTTGGATCAACCACTCTGCTTGATAGTTCTCCTTCTTCCATGGGTATCAATGTATGATGTACCCCATCCTTGAAGAACTTGTAAGTGTTCTTCTTGCCATCATGCACTGCTTCTCTGTCAAACTGCCAAGGTCTACCCAACAGTATGTGACACACATCCATGGGCATCACATCACATAGGACTTTGTCTTTGTATTTTCCCATTTGCAACTCTATCTCACACTTTTATTTTACAATCAGCTGGTGCCCTTTATGAAGCCAGGACACCCTGTAGGGAGTTGAATGCTCCCTTGTCTTCATCTTCGAATTCTCTATCACCTCAGTGGAAACCAGATTATCTGTGTTGCCACTATCAATGACTAGCTGGCAACATTTCCCCTGGACTTTGCATATGCTCCTAAACAAAGTCTTTCTTTGTGCAGGCTCAGTGACCTCTTTGGATTGTTTCAACATGACCTTATTAACCACCAAGGACTCTCCCCTCTATGGTAGAATTTATTCTTCAATTTCTGCCTCTTCTCTAGCCTGGGCAACAACAGCATTTCTTGGACTAGCACCCACATTCTTTGGGCACTCATAGTGCTTGTGTCCCACTTGTTGACATCTATAGCACCTAAATTCGCTACCTCTGCCTCTGCCTCCTCTTCCTCTATAAGAACCCCTTCTACCTCTTACATCACCCTCTATAGATTCATCCTAAGGTGAGCTACTCTTAGCTCCATCTCTGGGTGTAGTAGGCTTTCCTCTACCACCCTGACTTCCCTTTCCATGGAAAGTACCTCTCCCTTTGGCAGACTGCTTCCTCAGGAGTTTCTCTTCTACTTTCAAGGCCATCTGATAGGCCTCTTCAGCTGTCTTAGGAGACAGAAGACCAATTTCATCTTGGATCTCCAGCTTGAGACCATTCACATATCTGGCAGTCTTCTCTGGGGTGTCTTGAAACTGCCCATCTTTTATGCTTACTCTATAGAATTCTTCTGTATATTCCTTTACTGTCAGCAACCTCTATCTCAGGTTCTAAATTTTCCTAAACAATGTGAGCTGATAATCACTGGGAAAGAATTTACCTTTTAACTTAGCCATCATTCTGGTCTAGCTCTTGATAGGTTGCTTTCCAACTCTCCTTCTTTCTGCTTGCACCCCATCCCACAAGAGTGCAGCATGTCCCTTCAGCTTTGTTACTGCAAACTTGACTTTTTTATCTTCGCTCATTTCTTCTTAGTCAAAGCACTTGTTCATTTCATTAATCTAGTCCACGAGCTCCTCTGGATTCAGTCCCCCTGCAAAACTTGATACTTCAATCTTGGGCTTAAATGCAGACCCCAGAACAGTTCTGAGGAGCCTCATGTCAGGAGAAATCTCAACATTTTCTTCAGCTTCTTCCATCTTAGGTTCACTGATTTCTTTAGGATCTCTGGGTTGTCTTCGCTCCATGGCATCCATTCTGGCTTCAAACCTATGCAAGGTCTCCAACACTTCTGCATTGGCAATGGGTCTCCTTCTGCTAGCACCTCTACCAATTCGGATTGCCATGTTAATTCTCTACAAAAACAACTCGAAACATGCTCTGATACCACAATTGATAGCAACAAAACTGAATTCGGACCCCTAAGGAGAGTTGGTCTCTATTCTCTGTCCATAATATCCTTTCCGTGGCTAGACTTCAACAATTTAAATATATTTCTGGACTTTAATTCTCCACACTATAACTCTAATACAGTCTTATGTCCGCCACCTTATACCCTGCAACCTTAATCCCTCCGACTTATATTAATAACCTGTTGTGGCCAGCAACAACCCCCCTTCTTATTTAGTATTATCACTAATACTAAATAAGTGGGGGCCCTTAGTCAAAAAATTTAAAAATCGATTAGTGCTTGTATTTCCTTTTACAATAAAACTTACTATCATAGACTTAGGAGAATATCCCTTGAAAAAACTAAAAAACTTAAGTTTTATGATAGGATAGAATAAAATCATTCTTTAAAAAATATCGCATCGAAAAAAAGGTAATGAATATCTCCTTACAAGCGGAATTCTAAGATTGCGAGATCGCAATGCGAAACTACGCACTAAAAAACATTCATCGCATCGCATGCCTTAAAAACCTTAAACCGCCGATATGCGATGGCACATATCGTAAATCGCATTTTGCAAAAAAACACATTAACAGATGTTTGTCATATGCTATGATCCAGCGATTTAGCGATTTTGCGATTTTGCGATTTTGCGATATTGTGGTATTGTGATATTGCAATTCCATGAGATTGCGATCTGCGATACTGCGATCTACGATATTGCGAAGCAAATCGTAGATCGCCTTATCACAGATCTTTAAGGCTCATTGTACGAAAAATATTTTTCATAAACCGAGGCCTAGTTATGCGCTTTAATGTTAATCAATGAATTGGTTGTCAATCATTAATGAAATATGTTTTTGTTATGATCGAAGAGCCATTTCACGTAAGGTGGTATCTTTTATACATCTTCAGCATTAAAAATCTTTCCCGTCACCTTTTTCCTATCATCATTCTCACCTCATTTTTAAAACTGTAGGAACGAAGAAGAGAGAACTATACAAAGTAGTATTTAGGGTATAATGGGAAATAAAGACAAGGCTCCGAGTTCGGAAGATAAAGAAATGAAGCCCTTGTATACAGACACCGCTTGTAACAAATATGCTGGTATTACTACTTGGGAAGGCATGTATAATCTACTTGAGGAAGAGAACCCCAGAGTAATGGAGGTTACAGCTACTGCAGGCTCACATGGGTCTTCTGAGGCGTCTATTACAGAGCTAGCTTGCTCATTTTTGCACCGGATAGCGGCGAAGCCTAAATTTATTCCATACATGGACATGATTAAATGGGTATTGGACATCACTGATATCAAAAATAGACAGTTTAAGACTCAGGGTCAAGAACTTATTGGTTCATTCACTCCACAAGATTTGAGACTCATGTATCATTTACCGGAGCCACAGGAAACTTATAACAAAAAGTTTATGAAGAATTTTGCTAAAGAAAATGAAGACCTGGCAGTATGTACCAAGGACTGGTCAAGGAGGGAGAACCACTAAAAAAGGATAAACATGGTATGTATAGTACTGGTTCTCTCATCTCCCCGTATTGCTTTATTGCTGCTATGCTCTGTAGGCTTTTTTGGAAGCCAGACATTAATAAATTTTCATCTGAATGGCTACCATTATTGAATGTTGTTGTTAATGCTACTGTTGTGGATTAGGCTAAGATATTATCTGATAACTTAGCCACAGCCTTTTTGAATTACCGGTCTAAAAGAACTGTTTCTCAGAGAATTTATCCCCCTTTTTACTTATCTACATATGTGATGGATTCAATCTGTTATATTTCCAAGTTTCCTTTGATGGGTTGGAAATGGATGACTCAAGACCCCTTATCCATTCATATTTATCATAAATAATTGTGAAGAATTATGGGATTCCAAGTTCACTCCGTATTTTTACAAGATTTGTTATGGAATCATGTTACCCCTGTACAAAATGTTATATGATAAAGGCGCTCCAAGGTTTTCTCCCGAAGCAGAGGTAGATATACTCCCTGTCGCGAGATGGTTTGGAGAAGAACTATTTACATATGTCAGGGTGTTTGGGAGTCTCGCTTCCCCTCATGTCTTACCTCTGTATGTTCTTGATAAACTCATGGCACGATAAATTGCTTATAAAACGTGCGGAGAAGGAGGTTTGACTAAAGATTTGAAAGATAAAAAGAAGGCTATTTGGCAACAATTTCCTGTGGCCTGTGGGACCTTTTCATTATTTGTTGTAGGCCATGCATTCAAAGAAGTAAACAACATAACATGTTTACGTTTGTTCAAATTTCCAAGAAGACCGTTCGACCCTTATGCTATTGCTAAAAATTTCACCACTGCAGTCAAAATAAGGGTGTTTTCTAAAGAAGATGATCTTTTTGATGACATGTTCCAAGAGAAAGGAACACTTAAAGAGGTTCTACATTTGGCCCAAATACGATTTCCTCCAGCAGAATTTCAAGAGTTCAAGATGTACAGGGAAAGGAGGTTATCTAGTATCCCTTTGGATAAATTACGCCTGGAACCCATAAGGGAACCAACTCCCAGTATTAGTCTCAGTGGAAGTTCAGGCACAAACAGATCTAAATCTAATTCTGGGAGAGAAACTTTAGAACACTCTAAGAGGTCTGAAAATTACCATGATAAAAGTGAAGGGTCAGTAAGGGATACTGCCCAGTCAAAGGAGCTCCCACAAGAACATGTTTTGACCTCTCCAAAACTAAATATTCCCCCTCTCATCGTACAACAATCGTCAGTCAAAACTGAGCTAGATAAAGAATGGGAGACATTCAATGATTCAATCAATATTGAAGGACAGAACACACAGACACTTGTGAGTAATGTACATGCAACAAAAAATATAGTCACAGGAATAACTAGCAATGTCTCAGAAATGGAACATATTCCCATTACCCCATCCTCTGAAATTATGCTCAAAATAGAGGAAATTCCTCCTCTTGATGTATTTTATAGTCCAAAACATAAGGCAGTGGTAAGAAGACAAAGAAAGAAAAGGAAATTGGAAAATGTGCTCTCTCATGATGCAGAGCAATTAGACATCCTATGGCAAGATCCTATTGCCGATCCCATTGAAAATCTCACCAAATTATCTCAGATCACAGGAGAATATGCCTCTGCAGCCATTGATAAAGAATTTGAGGTATGGCAATTATTGAATGAGAAAGAAGATCAAGTACAGGTTTTGCAACAATAGCTGCAACAAGCCAACACCAACAATGAAGCACAGAAACAGCTTGAAAAATTACATCAGGACTTCCAACAAACGCAGATAGGTACCAGAACAATTTGGCTGAAAAAGAAAAAAAGTTACAAGTTATGCAAGAGATGCACAAGGATGATCCCAAGCTTACAAAATTCATCACAGAATCCATTTCCTTAAATTATCAACTACTGCAGCAACAGGAAATATTGTGCCAAAGAATATCAGAGTGGAACTCTTATTGTGAAGAAAGTGATAAAATCATTAATCAAGTCATAGACTTACGACATGATTATGATTTAATTGATAAAAGATTTTCCGAATATTTGGCTTGGCAAGAAACAGAGGAGGGGAAAAGAGCAGGTGCACCAATAATCAACGACAATCACAAAGAAATGCTCTTTAACAATTGGGATGCACAAATCAAGAAAGCAGAGCAAGCGGCAGAAGAAGCAGCCAGAGCAGCAAACAGTGTTATTGACTGCATAAATGAAAATTTGCACAAGGCAAATCTGATCTCAGAAACCACTCCAGGGTATCTACCGAAAGCATAGCAACTGCAGACAAACTAAAGACAGAAGGCTCAAGAAAAGGCAGAATCAATTAAAAAATTAACTAACTTGAATTGGGATTCTTACTGGGCGTATTTGGTAAAACCACATAGCCAGTGCATGACTCTCAAATGTATCATCAATTCTGCCGAGAAGATGGCGCCAGCTCTTGCCTATTCCGTTTTCACAAAACAGTTAAATTCTGAAGTCGGCCATCCTACTCTTCTTAAACAAATGTTGAACGCTTGCAATTTCAAAGAACAAATTCGCAAATAGCTAGTTGTTAGTTTTATTTTTAGATGTAGTATAAATTTTTCTTTATTTTTTCCTAAAATAAGGACGGTCATTTAAACTCTATCCTACATTTTTGTAATAAATTATTTTTAGATTTAGTTAGTAGTATTTAAACCCTTCTCATGCATTTAGAGAAGGGTCCTGAAATTTGTCAAAAACTTATCCTCAGAACATGCACTTTTGCACCCTCCGAGGAGGTTTTGATGAATGAATGGAACAGGATTTATTGATATCTGTGTTTAATATCTACTACTGATGTTGCACTTTTGTACTCTTAGTGGATGTTGGATTAAGAAGAGATAAGTCATTATTGCTTGAAGCTCATGAGTAGAACTAGTTATAAATGGTACTTTTATCTCTTAACTATTTATGCCTTTGTGTTAAAGTCATATTCATGTTCATTTGTTTATATATTGATGCTTGAATGCTTGAGTTATCATTTGACACTTTTGTACAGTGATAGCTATTTATTTATGCTTAATATATGAGCATCTTATTATGCGATATGTTTTTCACAATTGTTTCATCTAATTTTTTATACGAAGTGATTTATCTCTATTTGAATTCATTTCTTATAACAGTTGAATTATATTTATTACCAATTGTTATTTGAAATCATTTTAGATCGTATAACGCAAAGATTACATCCCGGGTTAGTGTAGAATTCGACATTTCTGTTTATTAGAATACAATTGCATGTTATTAAATTAGAATTAGAATAAAAGCATTTCACTTAGGAACTTTTAGAAAGGAAATATCAATTCTCAACACACACGCACATATATTGGGAAACTGGTCCCATTATCCCCAATCGGACCCACTATACCAAACGGAAAAGGAACTGCTAACCAAGGTCCGGACCGGGTGGGTATCCCCCTTGTTGTAGACCCGATTTTCGGGGCTTCAACATAACCCAACAATCTTTGCAAAGAAACTCTTTAATATATTCTGGGCCCACACATACAATCAACGGTTCACCACTTTTGAACGCTCATACCTTTGTTTAACCTCCGTGTTACTTCTGAGGGCGATCACCGTGCGACGAGCCTTCCTCCAAATCAACGGCGTATGTTGATATCACTCTGGCCCCACAATCGAACTTTAATGCGCGATGGCACGCGAAAAGGCAGTTTTCCTCCGTCAACGTGTCAGGCAGCTAATGGAATCGCGTCCGAATTGGAAATACCGTTTACCCCACAAAGGCGGTGCGATATGGGTGGTTTGGTTTCACAAACCCACTCTCGGTTTTGGAATAGTGATTGACCAAGGTTAAGTCGAGGTTACGCTATCCTTTCTATACACTTCAGTTTATAACTCGGGGTTAACCTCGGGACAGGATTTCCAATTAACAACAAACCAAACGAATTTACTTGTGAGTGGATTTCGTCTTCAGGAAAAGCTCACAACGATGCTACAGAGAGCACACATATGGCTCGACACGTCAGTTAAGGTAGAATGCATCCATTTCTTGGTTCCTATGTCGTTATGGCCTACTTCATAAATTCAGAGGGGGATTATACACACGATTACAGACACAGAACGGAGGTTCAACACAGCAGATTCTTCATTGAATTAACACAATGCTAGAGGCTCGAACAATTCAGAATTAAGAAATTGTATGCACAGAAACAGTATGTCCACACTCTACACTGATAATCAACAAACATCGAAATATATTCAACAGAGAACAATTGCTTAACACACACAATCTTTACTTTGAAAATCTCCTCTTCTTCAATGCATCTGAGAGTTACATTTATACATCAACATATGTCTCTTCGGTTCTTCTGTGAGGACCGTTATTGGTAAATCAAAAGCCTAACTACAATTTATTTGAATAACGAAGACATGACAGATGGACTGAACCAAACTATTCGACTTCTACCAATTCTAACTTATCTAATGCAACAGACAGCTAAGGTATTGACACCTTGCTATTACAAATTCGAATAATTTTGGACCCTCCTAGCCACAACATGTGGACAAAACTTCCTACATTTCTGGCTAGTGTCTGATACCCCTGCATCAGATATGTTTCTAGTGAGATGTTTATTGTGATGAGGCTGGGATGATTCTGGAGCTAGTGACATCAATTCGATCACTGGTTGTAACCTCCCTCTTCTATCCATTAATAAAGATTGTTGCTCATTTTCCTATATATTTATCTGTTTATGTTTCTACTTTTCATATGATGGATTCTTAACTGATATATATGTTTCATGTTTAGTCAATTTAACTGATTAAGATAAATAGGCATTTGTATATTGAAATATCTTTGTTGTTTAGTGTTTATACTTGCAAGAACTAGTCTAGCGATCTAAGTTGGTTGGAAGCTACATCAAGAGCAACAAAAGGAGAATAGGAAGCGCTTGTATCACAAGTAAGTTCCTCTATATTTTCATGTGTCTATTTAATCTTAGAGAAAGCGTCTGCAAATTTTTTGATCTGTTGTTTTAAATGCATAAAACCACATTTAGGGAATGTGTTTTATCTATAATTCATAATTCCGCATAACACAAACTATGCTTGAAATAAGTTTTCATGCCCCCAACATAATGAATCAATTCTAGGCACATGTCCCCCAAGATTCATTTCATTCACCTACGTAGATGACTCGTTACTAATAAGCGAATGGAATGAAGGTTCATTTATGATATTAAGCGAAAGACTCGACTGGGAATTTACGATATCTAATCAAAGACTTGAATTTGAAGGGGTTTTGTTTCATTTTTTTTAACGAGCTTAACACAGGAAAAGAACTATGCTCATGACACCTTGTTTCATTTTTTAACGAGCCTGACACAAGAAAATGAATTTTGATAAGAGGTATTGTTTCATTTTTTAAGGAGCTTAACACGAGAAAATGAACTCTTTTCTAGATACCTTGTTTCATTTTTTAACGAGCTTGACATAAGAAAAAAAAAGTTGCTCTGGTGCCTTGATCATGAACTGAAGGAGACCATGGCTTCCAAGAAGCTCTCATAAGATGGGATAACAATGTTCTAAAAGGGGTACATATCAAGGGATCCAATGGAAATATCGAACTCCAATTTGCCTAGTACATGATGCACTACATCAAATTAGAAGAAATTTCAGCCTAAAAGCGGCCTCCTAATGAAAAATAATAAAACAATAGTTAAAATAATAAAATAAGAGTTATGAATTTTGGAAGGAAAAAAAATAAAAGTACTTTTTTTAATTGTATTTTTGGCTTATCTCCTTATACATTTACTCAAATTTCAAGTGTAGACATTGTTTCGATGCGGAATTAAATTCCACATCCAACGAGTACCCATTATGCATACTTTTGAGAAGACACACATTGATAAAAAACACAGATACATTAAAAAAACATGTTGAACATGCTTTTTTAATGTATCAGTGATTTTTATGAATGTGGGTCTTCTCAAAAGTATGCATAATGGATACTCGTTGGATGTGGAATTAAATTATGCATCCAACGTGTAGAAATTTTACAACATGCATGTATATCTTGGATTCACCCGATCTAACAATGTACTAAAGTTAAATACTGAATAACTTCTACAAATATTTTGTGGAATTAAAAACACAATCACCAATCACATGAAGTAAAGAAGAATAAAATCACACACAACACAGATAATTTCCAGGGGAAAGCTTACAACTAAAAACCCCACTATCTTCTATTGTATATGCAACATGGATCATGAAACAGCTACATACAAAACTCTTCTCACAAGAACCCTTCAGTACTAAGATAACTGTCTCACAATGTCATGCAAAAACTAACCAATACTTAGCCAATTTATTGCCTCTCAACAAGGTGTCTTGCTTGCACAATCCTTGATGAATGCAATCCCTAAAAGATAGGAATTTTGGCCTTCCTTGACTGCACAAGTATCATGAGCACTCCAATGGGTGTTTGGTTGGATGTGTGCAACCCAATAATCCTACAACTGATAGTCAACTTCCCTTTCACCTAGATCTCAACTGGGTCTCCACAAGATCTGACATGCATGCAACTAATAATAGTAAATCCTGAATTTCATGTGAGATCACATATTGTAATTGATTAATATTTAATTCACTTGATCTCTCACTAGTGTATCTTTAGCTACAACTAGCACAACTAATTTCAACTCACTCAACTGAGTTAAATTGATTACAACCTTCATTAACTAATGCACCAATGCACTTCGAACTCTGTTACAACTAGAATTACTCTGCATGCCTCACCAACTACCTCTAACTCAAAATACACTAGCTAACGGAGTTCATCACTCTCATTTTAACTATTTCAAGTCATCATTGAGAATAGATTATAGTTTATTTTCCATATTAATTAAGGGATAATTAAAAATATACATGCACCCAAAAATAGCACTGTGGGCCCCACCCTAGTGTAGGTGATTAATGCACTA